>JAWRVF010000003.1:1460000-1979983 GCA_036785485.1 Physcomitrellopsis africana
TCTTGTGGATGACAAAGGTATCAAAGGCTAAGAAGATAGCTATTGCTATAAGTAATTTGGCAAAGGCGTAGCTCAAGAAGGTCATATGCTATTAGATATGTGACAAGGCAAGCCATATCAAAGGTGACCTTAATTATTTAAAAAATAAATAATGAATGTGCAAATAAATTCAAATAAAAAGTAGAGGTTTTCAGTGTAGGATAAAATCCAAAAGACAAGTAATTGAAGTACTCTCTTTATAATGAATTCAATCATAATGAGGATCATTACTTTATTTTGTATCCAAAGAAATAATTTCTATTGAAAAAAGAAAAGGCTTTAGAAGCCAAAATTATAGAATTAGAGAAACATTTGAATATTATAGCATCTTTGGAGTAGGTTGTAGAGGTAAAGCCATCTTTGCGGAGCAAATCAACATCTTCTTTGGTATATATATATATATATATATATATATATTTGGTGCATTTAGAGAGGTAGTAATAGCTGTTGCCACTCATGTCCAAACTACAACCAAAACTATATTATTATTAATAAATACACTCAATAATGTTAATATTTTTGTCATGCTGGATTGTCAAATCAAATTGGCTAATTTAGGCTATTTTTATCTTTTAATATTATAGATACTATTATTTCTAATCACTTTATTACTTTAACTTTAATACCACCTTAAAAGGCTATTATCTTAAATATATCTTTATAATTTAAAGTATTTTTTAGTGTAAAGTATAAGATGCCAAACTTTGAATATTTCATTTAACAAGCAGAATGCTAGAAGACAAGGTGCCTTTATCATCCTTTGAGGTGGCTCAGATAGATATTGCTCTACATATAGAAGAAGACTTGGTGAAATTGTGAACTAAGCGTGCAAGTGAGAGTCTTATAGCTTTTGAAGAAGATGCCATACTAAAACTACCAACTAGGCTATTAAGTGATGAGTCTTTGATCATAGGAGTGGCTTATTTGCTTGACATTGCAACTAGGTTTGTTTAAGAACGTCTCAACCTATGTCCGCTGTTATATTATATATCATCTTATTTGAAAATGCACCAAGTATTTTTTTGAAGAATATAAACTTGTATATTATAATTAATCAAGAATCTAATAATCCTAATAAAATATTAAATAAATTCTAATTGAATCTTTAACAATCCTAATCAAATTTTTAAAAAATTATAAAAGAATCTTAAAGAAATCTTAATAAAATTATAAAAAAATCTTTAAAAAATCATAAGGAAATATTAAAGAAATCTTACAAAATCCTAGAGAAATTCTAAATAAATTTCAATTGAACTTTAATTAAATCCTAAGTAAATTCTAATAAAATTTTAATCAATCTTAGTCAAATTCTAATAAAATCTTAATCAAATCCTAATCAAATCCTAATCAAATTCTAATCAAATCCTACAATAATTCTACAATAATCCTAATACAATCCTAACAATTCTAACAATCCTAATAAATTTTTTAAAGATATCTTAAAAAAATCCTAATCAAATTTTAATCAAATCTTAGTCAAATCTTAAGTCAAATCCTAATCAAATCCTATTCAAATCCTATTCAAATCTTAAGTCAAATCCCAATCAAATCCTAATCAAATTCTAATCAAATCCTAACATCCTAAATAAATCTTAATCAAATCTTAAGTCAAATCTTAATATCCTAATATCTTAAATAAATCTTAATTAAATCCAATAATAGATTTAAAACCTCAATAATTATTAAATTAATTATTGATTTTCATTCAAAAAATTTATATTTTTTGATTTACAAATTAAAAATAAGTAAATAAAATTTGAAAGGATTTGAATTTATAGATTGGAAAAAAAAGCTTCTAATCTTCTCAAATGTTGGCTATTTATCTTCTCCAACATCGGCTATTTATCTTCTCCAACCTTGATTTTGATCTTCCAATATTAATATTTCTTTTTTGCATTGCTTATATATTCTAAAATTTTATAAAAATACTAAAAACTAAATTAACTATGAACTCAAAAAAAAACCATTCCAATTTAACTAGCAAATTGTTTAAAATCACATAAACCCTCACTGACCTTAAAAATCCAATTTCCAAGATCCTAGCTCACTTAAATTCCAATAACCTTTGATCTAATCATTGGATTAAATTAAAACATATAATAAACATTCAACACAAATATACTTACAAATCTATAATTTTTTATCCATAGATCTGCTACAAAATTCATAATATGTTCCAAAATGTGAATCTACTTTATTTCTTAATAATCAGAGTCATCCAAATAGAACCCTAACTTTGCATAGCTCTTACAAAGTCATTACAAACTTAAAAACCTTAAAACCAATGTTTAAAGAAGTCATATCAAGTTTGATCTCCAACCTTATTCTTTGATTAACAAAAAAATCTCCTATGTGCCATAGATGCATGATTTTGTGTCTTGGGATGTGGTTTCAACCATGGTTTACAATTGGCCCTCTGTGGATATCAATCCAAGATTTTCTTAAGTAATTTTAACTGAAAATTATTCTTTATTTTGATATTAAGATGCCTATAGTAATATTTTTGTTAATCTATCTTTTATTTATTTATTTATAGCTCTATAAAATAAATAAAAGTTTTTTTTTATAAAAAGATAGCATTAATATTAAATATTTTTATTATCTCTTTATTTTTTTTACTTATATTTTTTAAAATAATTTTATTATTTAGTCTTCAATTAAGCTTTTTTATAATATATGTCTTTTTTTTAATTCTTTTATCCTATAGCCATGTTATAATACAACACCGTGAGTAATATGTTTAGTAAATGGCAACAACATATTAGCTGTTAGTTGTACTGATAGCAATATTATCTCCACTACACTAAGGCAAGTGATGAAAGACTTTGGTACCTAATCAGTAATGATTAGCAAATAACTTTCACAAGATTTGTGTTTGGGTGTTACAAATCTAAAGTCTTATCTACTTATCATTGTGACTTTAGTAGAGGCATAAACATGGTGACCAATTAGATTAGATAGCTATTCTAATTGATGTTTTGTATCAAATTTGGATCATTGTATTTATATATCACTTTCTAGTATATAATAATTATTACTACAAATTATGATATTTTGGTAAATTAGTAGGTACTTTATTCTCTTAATTTTAATTTAGATAATTGGACTAATAAAGCATAGATTAGACTAAGATAGTTTATTAATAATAATAGAAAAGAACTAATTTTGGTGGCATTTATAATTACTACTATAACTTTGTTGATAAAGACTTTGTTTGGTTGTAGTGCATTGGTATCAAATTTATCATGTGGTCTAATGCTATTAGAGAAGATATTTATATTTATGTCCAATATTGTAGAATCATAGGATGTGGCATAGTTAGAGGATTAAGGACTTGCCTCATGTATAGAATATTGGAAGTTGGTTTAAAGGTTAGGCAATATATTCATGTGGATAATAAATTTGTATCTAACAAAGCTATCTAATATCATTTGTAAACACTGTTGGTTCTATATCCTAAGCAACTACCATCTTTTATTATTCACAATTATTTTAACAAATTGCTATAAGATATTACTTTCATTAGTGATGAAGATTTGTAGAGGTTGGGCCACGTTGACCTATTTATTATAAGGTGTTAAGGATAAAAATTCAAAAGATGTAAATAATCAACAAAATATATATCAAAGAGAGATGGCAATATATATATGTATATATATATATATATAAGAAACTAAAATGACTATTATCAAAGATAAAAAGATTAGAGACTCTTCAAAATAGATTAAAAGCAAAAAAGGCATTGATGAGAGTGACAAAGGCCTCATTCTTACTTCCATACATACTAATTAATTAAAAAATTATATAGCAATGTCCTATAGGCCACATAATACATGACCAACTTATAAGACACATGTCTAACTTATAAAATAAGTTTATTATATGTGTGTTATGTGGCTAACTTGTAATACAAGTAGCCAACATATGCAACATGTAGCCATCTTGCTGGCCTAGCTTTCAACCTTTCAATCACCTATAAACAGATATAAGACCAAATTGAAGTCTATGAAGCTTCTAAAAAGCTTCACAATAAGTTATTAATAATTTAATCTACTTTTAGTTATTTCTATATAATTTTATTTATTAAAATAAATATACTAATAATTATAGATATCTATGATATTATCCTCCTTTCTAAGCAACAAGTTTTACAAGGAATTGTAAAATTGCTTTATAAGTTGATAAAGTCCAAGATTTGTTGAATGATGCTAATAACAAATTTTGACCTTTATTTTATATAAAGGTGGTTGATAGGTCCTTTTAACCATTGATAATATTTCATACTAGGATAAGAAGACAATCTAATTATTTGATTATTATTGAGGCCTTCATAACTACCTTCAAATAATACATTCTACATTCTATCAAGTGTAGTATCCACTTTTAACAGTATCACTAAATATCAAGAATCTCTTCTAAGATTGTGATACCAAACACATTGTATCTTACCATCTATTCAAAAAAGAACATGTTTTTTTTAAAGATCTTCATCACAATTGTAATATTGTCTAAATTGAAATATCTTAAGTACTTTATTTGGCAATTCTACAAATAACAATTCTTAAGATGAATCTGCTCGTTGTCGATTCTCTATATTTATAAAAAAAATTTACAAGTTGATCCTTAAATTTTTTTCTCTTTTATTTATATCATTTCATTGTCAATAATTAGTCCTTGGTTTCAATAGATTTCATCAATGAAAAACAAATAGAAGTTGTGACATATTTGTTAGATTCTCACTTGACTTCTATGTGCATTCACTAATATTGTATCCATGCTAATGTATTAGATATTCTAATTTATTTTGACGCTGTCATGGTAGAGAGAATTTGCCTTAAGAAAGCGCTGGGCTTCTAGCTGTCTTTAATTTCTCAATCAAGCTTCAAAAATGAGGAAAACTCAAAGTTTATATATATATATATTTTTTCTTTTTGAGAAATTACATCAAATACATAAGCCTCAAGTAACTAACAACATCCAAAGTATGATAAAATCCTCTAAAACCTTATATATTTTTACGTGGAAATTTTTTCAAACTTCAACATCTCATATCTCTTGATCCGACTGTCCAAACATAGTAAAATTTTACATGAAGTACTGATGAATTCTTATCAACCTCTACAACAATTTTCAACTACAAATTCAATGCGGATCTTGAGATATCTTGAAAATCCTAATAGTCGCTTCAAACCCTTGTCTTTATACACCTGCATACAAATTTCTTCATAGCTCACAAACTATAAGCTCAAATTCCATGAAATTTGTATGTATAGCTTCTTAACACAAATTTTCACATTCTCCAAGAAGTTTGAGCCAAAATTTCGTCTGAAAACTCAAGTTATGGCTCAAAGCTTAACTATTAACAACACAGTGTGCTTACTACCTTGGAATTGGATGCGCTGTCTTCAACTCTTCATATCTCCTTCGTCTAAACTCAAAACTTAAGAATTCCTTCGTAATAGACATAGATCTTGAAATCGCCTTCCCAACCACACCATCCGATTTTCAAAAGCCTTCGTACAACTCCGCGAAATCCCAAAAAAGTGACAGTATATATGAAATCCACTCTTTAACTTTGAACAAGTATAACTTCTTCACCCTAACTCCAAATCGCCTAAAATTTCCTCTCAAATTATACCCAAAATCCTAAACTTTACAACCCTACCTCTGAAATTGCGAATCCTCTCTTTGAAGTTGCCGAAAACCCCTTGTTAAGGTCGTAGGCAGCCTCCTCAAAGCCCATTGGGCATGGTATTCGACCAATAGGGATGAAGTTCCCTATTCCTTGCCTTCATCCGACCATGGCTTGATTTCATCCCTCCCAATTAGCCTCTTACTAGCTTAAATTTTCATCCTTAAGTCCCCACCTTCTCTCAAGGCTTCATTCAAAACATTTAGATCATATAATTTTTAAATACCATAATTAAAATAAGTAAAATAAAATAAAATAAAGTTTCTTCTATCAACCATTTTTAATTTAACTTACTAACCATTCTAACACACATCTAGATTCATAAACATATAATATATTTTAACTAATTTTTACATACTGTAAGTAATTACAGTACGACAACGCTGCCTTGAATCAAAGACTTCTTCAACTTCAAACTCTTAATTGTTATCAACTTCTATTGGTGGAGGTAGTAATTGACTTTTTCTTGGTATATCCACTATCTTATATGGTTCAAAAAGAAACATGTGGAAAATAAAGTGAATCTTTATTAACTTTGATAGATGTAATTGATATGCAATTGAATTGATTTATTTGTTAATAGAAAATGATCAAAGTCTATAATATTTCAAATTGTCACAAAGAAAATTAATTTTGATATTATGACAAAATAACAATACCTTATCACTTATTTAGAATTGAAGTTGCTCCTTCTAATAGACATTTGCACTGATCTTTTATCATCCTTGAATTTCTTTTAGTTGTACTTGTATTGTTGTATGTAGTTTTAATAAATAATTTTTCAAATCTTCAATCATAAGATTATTAACTTTTGAAAGGTTAAAAATATCAAATTATAGATGATAATCATAATTAATATAGAATAGTGATTGTTAAATAAAAAAATATATTATATTATTATAGAAATTTTTTATTATTGATAAAAGAGTTATCTAATTATCTTGATGGTAGTTGATGGTATATTACAAATACTGCTCCAACACTTGTTTTGTTTGTCTATTAATTTGAGCATGGAAGGTTGATGATAGTTTTATATCCACCTTCAATATCTTGAAAAGAATTCTCCAAAATTTGGATACAAATTGAATTCCTTTATTTAATATAATATCTCTTGGTAGTCTATAATAGCAATAGATGATGTTTAAAAAAAACTTAGATATTTCTTCACTTGTAATAGTTTTTATATATGGTATAAAATATATCATCTTAATGAATTAATCTATTATTATAAATATAGAATCATAAGAATTTGAAATTAGAAGATTCATAATAAAATCCATAAAAATAAATGACCATAATTGTTTTGATATATGTAATGGTTGGAAAAATCTATATAGTCAATGACAAGGGGTCTTTGATCTTGAACAAATATCATATGATTGTATAAAATCTTTTACTACCTTTCACATTTTGAGCCATCAAAAATCTCTTGAAATTAATTTCAAAGTCTTATTATATCCAAAATATTATATTACAAAAAAATTATGACAAGTTTGAAGAGAATGTAATTGTGCTTCATCTTTTGCAACATATAAGTATTTTTCAAAATAAAGAAGATTGTTTTTGAATTCAAACTTAGAAGTATTATGAGATTTAGAAGAATTTTTCTTAATGTTATGTATAAAAAGGTTTAAGGGCATACTTAAATAAAATTGATTAAAAAATATTAAATCAATTGGTATTATTGATTTTATAGCTTGAAGATGAAATTACTTGGATTTTAAAAGAATTATTTATTATTAATCATAAGTTGCTTCTTTTTTTTTGTGTAAGTTAAGAACATGCAGACAAGGCATTTAACAAATCTTATTATTTTTTTGGCTAATAAGTAATATTGAATATAAATCTTGACAAGGATATGCTTTAATGGACTTAGCAACAATTCAAAATATTTACTAATATAAAATACTTGAGATTCTTATAATTAATATAAACTATCACTAAATTACAAGTACCTTTTAGATAATTATGCCATTCTTGAAATGAATCCACAATCATAAGAAGTTTTTTGTTGTGGATCTTATAATTGATCTTGACTACTAAAAAAAAATTTAAATGAAAAGTTACAAGGTAAAGTTTGTCATTTGCTCCCATTTGTGACAAAATTGTATTTAAAGCTAAGTTTGATGCATTCATTTTTACAAAATAAGGTTGAAATTTCTATTGGAAATATTAAATAGCATATAAAGTTTTTAACCAAATTTTTATCAATGTATTTCTTAAGTGAAGCCAATTCATTTTGCAATAAGCTGTAGATTAGTCCAAATAGCAATTGAGTTTCTTCTTGAAGATCAATTGAACAATTTTAAAAACAATGCTCTAATAGAATATCTATACTTTTCTTTTCAAATATATTTTTATATTCTTTATATTATATTGGAAAGTGTTTGATATCTTTCCACCATCAAAATAGGTACTATATAAATAACAAACAACAATATTTCTTTTATAATATACATAAATATTCTTATTTCTACAAATAAGAATTTGGTTGTTTTAGATTTATGATATGTTATTTAATTAGAAATATGATTAAATATATTATTAAAAAAATTTAAAATTATAAGAAATTTAATCTATTTAAGAATTATATATTTTTTAATTATAATATATCTAAAATAATTAGATTAATAAGAGATCTAATAATATTAAATATTACTAAACTATTATAACTATTTGTTGTTACATCTATAAGAATAGTTTTATGAGTAACATCTCTAGAAGATAAAGATCAACCATTTGTGACTTCTACATATACCAATTTAATTTTTTTTATCAATAATATTCTTTGACTTTTAATAAACACTTCATCTAAAAAATAAATTGAAGCTGCTGAATCTAATAAGATAGAGACTTTATGATTTTTAGGTCCTAAATAAATATCTATTATAAAACAAAGAAAAGATTCTAAAAAAAGAATAGAATCTTTATAAGATATTATATAAGAATCAAATCACACAGTCCCTATTATAATTAAGTAAATTTATTTTTTGATACATTATCTTTTTTAATAGTCATGCTCCTCATTTTGTAGTTGAATTGCTTCTTAGAACAATATTAAACAACATGTTTAATTTTCTTACAATATAAATATAATTCTTTTTAACAGCATTAAGATTTTTTTTATTTCATAAGAGATTCAAAGCATATTGTATCAATTTACATATCCTCCATCTCAAAATATATATATTGAGAAGATATTAGTATAACAAAACAAGTTATAAAGAAATTGTAGTATATTTATATAATTTTAAGATTGAAACTCAAAAAACCAATTATTATATTTTACAACAAATTCAATTGCTTAATTTAATATTTGAAGATCAGATAAGTTCAATATTAATTTCTTTACCTTATATTGTAATCCATAAAAAAATTGGCTGATAAGTGCAACATTATCTCACGTAATGGCAGTTATCAACTATCAAAATTGTAAAATTTTTAGTGATATTGAATAATTTTTTTGGCATAAGATTCAAATTATATTAGTTGTAACACAAATTATATCATGTTCTCTATACATGGATCAAAATTCCACTAAAAAAGCTTCCAAGTTATTCAATATTTAGTTATGTAGTTTAAAAAAAAGATGAAAACCATAATAAGATAAAACTTAAAAGTAATGTTTTAATAAACTTGACTTATAATCTTAAGATTGGATAACTTTGAAGTTGAAATTCAATCACTAATTGTACTTGGTTGATAAATCCTCAAAACTTTGATCTTGTACCATCAAACTTTTCAAATAAGATAATTTTTTATTTTTTAATAATAGTTATAATGCTTGTAAGATATTTTATTATATGAAAAGCTATTGGTACATATGTATATGTTAAAGTAGCTCCAACCATCTCTATATCTTCATTTTTAACTAATCTTGATGGTACTTATAGTAATAAAGTGAATTGATATATTGTAAGTATTAATTCTTTGATTTATTTCTATATTTGTACTATTTTATCCTTTATTTTTATAAATTGGACCATAATTATATTATAAAAAATATCTTTTACTATTTTTGATAGAAAATAGATTAGAATCAAGAATAAATAAATAAAAATTCTAAAAAACTATATCAATTTAGAAGTGGATAATCTATAACCTCTAATATACTTATATCTTGTCAAAAAAAAAAATATCTATTCTCAATCAAGAAAAATAAAGATATAATGTAATAAATATATTCTTATCAATTTATCAAGGACAAATATTTAAAGGATATAAATAAATAAGTAAAATATATATCAAAGAGAGATAGTAATATATATATATATATATATATATATATATATATTCAAAAAAAAATTAAAATAGCTATCGTCAAAGACAAAAGATTAGAGGCCCTTAAAAATATAATAAAAGCAAGAAAAATCATTAATAAGAGTGAAAAAGGCCTCATTCTTGTCTCTATATATACTATCTAAATAAAGAATTATGTGGCAATATCCTACAGGCCATATGATATATATTCAACTTGCAAGATATCTATCTAACTTGTAGAGTAAATTTACTACATGTGTACTATGTGCCCAACTTCTTTGCCAATTTTTCAACCTGCCAATCACCTATAAACTTGTATAAGGTCAAATCTGAGTCTATAAAGCTTTTAGAAAGCTTCATAATAAGATATTAATAATTTAATTTATTTTTATTTATTTTTATATAATTCTACTTATCTAAGTAAATATATTAATAATTATAGATGTCTATGACAAATGTTAGTCTTACCAAGATCATTAATGTGTTGGTACTAGTTGCAAATTAGATGATCCTTACTTTGGTTTTTTTACAAACTTGATAAAACTCACCTAATGGTGATTTATCTATCAATCAATACCGCCAAGGTGTATTTTTGAAAATGTACATCTTTTAAGAGATACTTAGATTAAAATTTGCAAGGAAGGTCAATACATATACCAATTTTTTGGCCCTCCAATCTTTGTGGATTCAATAGCCTTGGGCTCTTATATTCATTCATTATCTTGGATTTGGACCAAATTAGCTATATTATTGGTGCTTATTGCAACATTGTTTAAAATCCAACAATCCACCGATCACAAGGTAGATGATATTTTGGATGACCATTGAATCTTCTCAATTATTATCAAGGATGATGAATCATCATTAGTCTTGGTTAACAAATTGGGACCACCACAAGTTGCCTTATTTATACAAGATCTGAGATATCTCATGATTTCACCAATAATTAACACTATTTCTTATTAGATTAAGCAATTGATTTTAAGAACTTGGTTTAGATTTGTAGCATCTATCTTGGTGTGTAGCAACATTAGCATGACCATTTACTTGTTTTAAAAGCAAACAATAATGGTTAGGAAGAAATAAAGCCACAATTCATTGAGGTGGAAGAATTGGTACTACTTTTTTGCTTAAAGTAGCGTATAACAAAAGACCTTCGCACTCAATGTATTTTTATCACTTTAGTTTAAGACTTTGAAAAAATTGAGGCTTAAAAAATATTCCTATGAATCTTTTTGTAATAAATTTTAGATATTTTGTAATAAATTTAAGGTATTTTGTAAAAAATCTTAGATATTTAAGATATTTTTAAATATCTAATACTTACCTATACTAATAATCTATTTTAGATATTTTATAATAAATCTTAGATATTTTTTCTTATGAGTTTTTTTATAATAAATCTTAAATATTCTTATGAGTCTTTTTCTTATAAATCTTATTTTTTTTATTATAGATATTATCAATTTGGATAGAAATAATGGTAATGAAGCCTCTTCATCGGCTGTAAGGAATGATGCTAAGGACATAAGAATTTCCTCTACTACATATTAACAATTAGAGGTCCTTATCATATTATATAAAAATCACTTAAAAAATACACTAGGCATCCGATTGTGAAAGAATTTGATCTTATCTTGAAATTGGATTTATAATCCAAAATAATATATGAGGTTTTTAGAAATACCTTTTTGGCAATCTTGAATAACTTAGATAAGCTTTCAATTATCTTGAGTACATCCTATCAATTTTAAAAATATCTTAGATATATCTCATTATATTCTAATCAATTCCAAATAAATCTTAAATAATCCTTAATAATCCTAATGAAATCCTAAAGAAATCCTAACTAAATCAAATAAATCTTTAAAAAATCCTAACAATTTAAAAAAAATTCTCAGTAAATCCTAATCGAATCTTAATAAAATCCTAAGTAAATCCTAATAAATTATAATAAAGTCCTAATCAAATCCTAAATAAAGCATAACCAAATTATAACCATATTTTAATCAAATCTTAATCGAATTCTAACAATTTTTAATGAAATCTTAGTCAAATTCTAATTAAATCATAACCAAATCTTAATCCAATCTTAATCAAATCTTAACAAATTTTAATTATATCTTAAATAAATTCTAATTAAATTCTAATCAAATCTTAAATAAATCTTAATATATTCTAATAAAATTTTAATCAAATCTTAATTAAATTTTAATAAAATTCTAGTCAAATCTTAATCAAATCCTTAATAAATCTTAATCAAATTTTAATGAAATTCTAATCAAATCTTAATTAAATTCTAAATAAATCCTAATCATATTCTAATGAAATTCTAACCAAATTATAATAAAATTCTAAAGAAATCTTAAATAAATCCTAATCAAATTTTAATTAAATCCTAATAAAGTCCTATAGTAAATTCAAAATATCAATAATTATTAAATTAACTATTGATCTTTATTCAAAACTTTTATACTTTTTAATCTATCACTTGACAACAAGCATTCATAATTTTAAGAGAATTAAACTTATAAAGTAGAAGAAAATCTCTTAATTTGCTTAAGTGCCAACTATCTTCCTTCTCCACTCTTGATGTCAATCTTTCAACGTCAATATTTCTTTTTTGTACCATTTACTTGCTCTAATTTTTTTTATAAATATTAAAAATTAAGTCAAATATTAGTTAAAAAATAACCATTTCAATCTAATTGGCAAATTGTTCAAAATCACAGAAATCCTCATTAATCCTTAAAATTCAATTTCTAAGATCCTAATCCACTTGAATTCTAATATCCTTTTATTTAACCATCTAATTAAGCTTAAATTTGCAACATATATTCAACACAACTATATTCACAAATATACAAATTTTTATCTAAAGATATACTATAAAACTTACAAAATTTTCTAAAATATGAATCCACTTTATTTTTCAAAAATAAAAGTTATTTGAATAGAATCCCAACTTTGCATGCTTTTTATAAAATTACTACTAATTCAAAAACCTTAAAACCAATGCTAAGCAAATCCTATTAATTTTAGTTTCTAATCTTGTTCTGTGATTAGTAAAAGAATTCTCTATCTATTGTAAGCACACAATTTTGTGCCTTGGAATTTGGTTTTGATCTTGGTTCACAATTAGCCTTCTTTGAGTATCAATCTAAGGTATTTTTGAGTAATATTTGCTAAAAATTATCCTTTATTTTGATTTAAAGATGCCTATAGTAATATTTTTGTTAGTCTATCTTATTTTGTCTTGTTTACAGTCCTACAAAGTAAATAAAAGCTCTTTTTATAAAAAGGCATTATTAACATTAAATTATTTTAATATCTTTTTATCTTTCATCTATATTTTTTAAATTGATTTACTACTATATTTTTAATTTAATTCTTATATAATTTTTATATATATATATATATATATATATTTTCATCCAATAGCCATGTTACAATATGATACTATATTGGCATATAGTGGTATTCCAATAGCAGAAAAGAAGACCACAAAATTTGATGATTGACTATTGGAATTGGAGCCGTATCTTATTGGTGCTAAAGCACAAAAGTTAGAGGCTTTTATTTGCTCATATTATAATTGTTTTACTTTTAGTCTTGACAATTTGGAAGAATACAAAGGCAAATCAATCCATATTTACTTGAAAGATGACCATCCAATCTTTTAATGATCTTACAAGCTCAATTTATTAGAAAAAGTCAATGTACAAATTTAATTTCAAGAGTTATTGAACACTAGCTTAATTGAGCTTTTCAATAGTGAATATGCTTGTGCTACAATGATGCCTTTTAAAAAAGATGTATTTGGTAATTGGATGGAAAAACAAATGTATAAAGATTATTGCCTAATTAATCATAAGATTAATATATAATGTTAATGCCAGAAGAATTATTTGATACAATGAGATTTTCTTGAATATTCAATACTTTGGATTTGTAATCCAATTATCATCACTTGTTATTATTGGTGGATGATTGAATAAAGATAATATTTTAAAATTTTGATTATAATAATAAGGATGAATTCTATTATTGAAAGTATCTTCTATTTGATTTTAAGAATGCACTAACTAAATTTTAGAAGGTGATAGACAAGATCTTGATAGGCTTATTGTTTATTAGATGTAATATTGATGATGATATTATCTTTAATAATAGCCTACAAGAACATGTGACACATATACAAGCAATGATTGAATAATTATAATAATAATAGTTATACTTATATTATAGCAAGTATAAATTTTTCTATGACTAGCTACCATATTTGGGACATATGATTGTTTTAAGAGACCTTGGCATGTAATAAATAAAGACAGATGTACTATAAAGGATTCTAACATCAATCAACATGTCACAACTTTGGACTTTTTTTAACTTGACAAATTACTATTGCCGATTTATTAAAAACTTCAATATGATTCCTAAGCTATTAACTATTTTTATAAGAAAGGATTAACTTTGGGCATGGGATTGTGAGCAATAGTAGAAATTCAATACATTGAATCAAAAGTTGGATTTAATTCTTATGCTTCAATACTTTGATGCTACTAGATTCTTCTAGTTGTATATAAATTAAAGTGTAGTAGAATTAGGAGCAGTATTAACATTGAAAGATGATGAAGAATAGAAATATGTCATTGTGTTAGCTTCTAGGAGCAATAACAATACAAAGTCTAATTATTCATCTTATAAGGAAGAAGCTTTGGCAGTAGTTTAGGCCATTATGTACTTCCAACTTTATTTATACTAGCAACAATTTGTACTACTAATTAACCATCAATCTTTAAAGTAGCTCATTGAAACAAACAAGCATTATTGCTATAGGAGTATGACTTTGAAGTTGTACATTAGACAAGCATTACTAATTTGAATACAGATGGACTTTCTTATAATCCAAGTTTGTCAAAAGAAGATATGACTAACGCCAGCTAGTATGGAGATTGTAGCAAAGAAGTAATTTTTAATTGGCATGTGGCAACAATGTCATAATTAAAAATTGGTATGTGGCAACTTCATATTATTGTCAAGTTTAAATTTGAGTTACTTAATTAAAAAATTATTAAAGAACTTGATAAGATTCAAGTTATAAGTGACGTATTATAACACAGCTATTAGATGAAAGAGCAAAAAAAGACCTATATTTTAGAAGAGCTTAGTTGAAGACTTAATAGAATTTTATTATAAAAATTATAGATAAAAAATAAAGAGGTAGTAGAAATTTTAGTATTAATGCTATTTTTTTATTAAAAAGACTTCTATATACTTTATAGGGCCATAAATAAGAGAAAATAAGATAGATTAGCAAAAATAATATTAAAGATATCTTTAAAAAAAAGCTTAGGATAGTTTCTAGTAAAAATCACCTAAGATAACTTTGGATTGATATCTAAGGAGGATCAATTATAAACTAAGGTTGAAACCAAGTCTTAAGATACAAAATCACATACCTATAATAAATACACAATTCTTTGTTTGATTGGAGAGTAGAATTAGGAAAAAAAAAACTTAAAGTAATTTCTATAAGTATTGGTTTTAAGCAATTTCAGTTTATAATGACTTTGTAAGAGCTATGCAAAGTCAAAATTGGATTCAAGGGACTCTATTTTTAAAAAATAAAGTGGAATTCATATTTTGGAGAATTTTTTAAGTTATGTAGTAAATCTACTAGTGAAATTTTGTGGATTTGTGAACATAGTTGTTTTGAGTATATATAATAAATTTGAGCTCAATTAGATATTTAGATTATAATTTATTAGATTTCAAGTGGATTAGAATATTAGAAATTAGAGATTTAAGGACTAGTAAGGATTTCTAAGATCTACAATAATCAGCTAGTTAGATTGAGGTGAAAAATTGTGAATTAGTAGCTGATATAAATACTAAGAGCTATGCAAATTTTGAAATCAAATTGACAATTGAAGAGAGAGATCTTGGATTTGAAGCTTAGCATCAAGGTTGGAGAAGAAAGCTGCTTGATACTCAAGTGGTATATTTGACTTTTCTTTCAATTTGTAAGTGCAATTCTTATCAAATTTCTTGTATATGTTATCAAGTAGGAGTTTGAAAATTATAAAAAGTTTTAAGTAAAATCAATAATTAATTAGGAAGTTACTAGAGTTTTAATTTGCTATTGAATCTATTTAGGATTGATAGGCTTAAAGATTGATAGGTTTATTTGAAGATTTTATAAGGATTATTTAGGGTTGCTTAAGGTTTATTTAATAATTATTTTATATTTGATTATAATTATTAATAAGATGGTTTTGAATCAATAAATGAATATCACATTTCATCTTGAAATATATTAAGTAAGAGTAATAATTTAAGTAAAAATCAAGTAAAATTATATTAAAAATATTAAATAAAAATTATTCTAATGGTTTAAATACTATTAATAGAATCCATATCTATGAGCTTGAAATATACTTGATTGTCTTAGAGATGAATAAAGGGCATGTAAATGACTTTGAAAATTATCTAAGGCTATTTAGGGATAAGATTGGCAATGGCTTAAGAAGTGTTAGTAAAGCCCATATCTATCAACTTGAAATATACTCAACTATCTTAAAAATAAATAAAGGACATGTAAATGATTTTAAAAATCATCTAAGTAAGACCATCTAGGAATAAAGTTGGTAGTAGTAAGGATGTAATTTAAAATTGATAAAAATAAAAATTGATTGATTTGAGGATTTTAAGAGGGTTACAATTACAAAGATGGATGTTTCTAAATACTTCATGCATTTCTTTTTTTATTACAAGAAGAATTTCAAGGTAAGTTAAAATCCTTCTACAACCAGATGTCAAATGTATTTCAAAGTTGAATTTCTTATAACACAATAATATATAAAAGAACCTTCTAATCTTATATAAACTTCAACAAGGAATGTTTCTATCAATTCTTTCTACTATTGAATAAGATCAAGTTGGACATTTGATAGCGAGGTTCCATTAGTAAAACAGCCTCTTATTTCAAGTGTAGCCAAATAGAATTAAGCACATAGTTTCCAAGCTAGACTAGAGGACCTCATTGATATAGCAAGTACACAAAGAACTTGGATATTTTGGAGGACAAGGGATATATTCCATATTGCACAGCTAATATTGGTGGACCAACTTGTATCAACAAATTGCCATGTATGTTTCTTAGTGTGAGGTATGTGACTAAATTAAATCAAGCTTTAATACCTTATTATTGTAATTACAATCTTTATCTATCATAGGTTTGGACTATTGTTGGTCTTTGGACTTTGCTAAGCCACTTATTATCACTCCACATGGAACTAAGTATGTGTTGATGATAGTAGAGTATTTTAGCAAATAGATTGAATTTATAGCTCTATCACAAAATTCTTCAAAGTTGGTAGTTATGGCTTTTTTAGACCATGTATTGACACAATTTGGAAAACTTACTAAAGTATTGATTGATTAAAGATAGAATCTCTTTGGATCTTTTAAAGATTTATATACTAAAGTACTAATAGATCATTGTATCAGCTCTAGAGATTATCTTTAGACGGATGACTTAATTGAGCAAGTTATTCAAACTATCATGTATGGTCTATGCAAGTATGGATTATTTTAAGGCACCCATTATAATTAGAACTTATTGTTGCTATAGATTATAATGGATTATCATTGTAGCAAGTAAGAATAATTAACCTACTATAGTTCTTATTAGTTGTTATATAGATGGGAGCCAATTTTACTTAATTCAATATTTGAGAAGTTAGCTTTGATTATCAATTTAAATGATCTTGATATATAGGCTTAATGCGTGAGAAATTAGCTTTAATTATTAATTTGAATGACCTTGATATATGTGCTCAATGCTTACATGATCGAGTAGAATTCTTCAAAAAGTCATGCCTATGGCCATGAAAAGCTTATATATTGCTCAACATCATGATACTTTGTGATATACTTGCATTTATAGTGTAGTCTACTAACCTTAGTTGTAACAATTTTCTATTGGATATTATATTTATTTGCAACATGAAGCCCCTATGATGCTTAATGTTAAGATAGGGTATACAATTTTTCATATAAAAGATGTATTATCCAATGGTATCTTATTGTTAGAAGGCAAGAATAGGGAGGATGTCGGAAGCATTCAAAGAATTGTTTTTTTTAATATTTGCCTATTGATAGATCTAATCATCTTAAGCTAGTAGTTGTATAAGATGGTCTTTCATACTTTGTTTGTAGTAAGAAGAAATCGGCAGCTATCATATTGTTATGTAACCACTACCAACACAAATAGCATATGGTATATTTGATAGTACTTCTTTCAACTCTATTTTCTAGAGATTGGACTTGCCTTCATCATAAAAGGTCTTTTAGCTATATTTCATCTATTGGAATGAGCTAAAGCTTTCTTATAGATTTTTCATATATTATAGAATATGCCATTCAATTAGCAGATACTAATTATGGTTTCAAGATTCAAGCATCAATGGAGATTGACTAAAGAATTCAACACTAAAAAATTATTAAAAGTAATTAAAGATAGGACTAACATTATATCCCCCATATAATCTTTTGGTCACTTCTCCCATCGGCTTATTTGATCCGTTTGATTGCCACTATACCAACTTGGATGTATATAATTATTGCAGCGATATTATTGTAGCAATCATCTCGATTTTGTATGCATTTTGATTCTAGCTAATTAGAAGGGCTCCTAATATGCTAATAGAAGCATTTAAAAGTGTATTATTATACATTTTTTATTGATATATGATTGCATATTTGATATTAATTTATGGCACTTGATCTATTATATATGACAATTTTTATTTATACAATAGTATCTTTTGAAGATTTTTTAGTATGTCTAGCGCTGAGATGGTACATAACTACCTTATTGCCCAAAAGCCAAGGATCACAAAGTCTGTGAAGTAGAGCCTTGTGGTGGAAATTTAAAAGTTCGAGAATTTAGAGGTAAGTATGATTTTGTGCGTGTAAACTATTTTACTTGCATTCGTATGGGCATTTGTACAATCCTTGCACATATGTAAGATATATCCCAAACTTTTCACGTACCCAATCAACTAGTACTTCCAGACCTATCATCTAATGAGGTCAGCTGTTTTTTGAGCACTATAGCGTACAAGTTTAAAGTAGAACTAAAGAAAATCCCTTATTATTGTGACAGATTTCAGAGGAGTTTCAGGCTGAAGTCAATACCGCCATAGAAGAATTCAAGCGGTTTGATCAGGAATATGATGTGGCTCGTGTAAAGGAACAGGTAAAGCACACCACCATCTAGGGGACTCTCAGTTATATTAAAGTAACCTGAATTTAAGAGCTTGAAAAATATGTAGATTAAGTCCCATTTCTAGTTTCTCTTCGGTCTGAGGGGTCCCTATCATCTCATTATTTTGCAAATCGTCCAGTCTGAGAACTTATTTTGAAAATCGTAGCATACATCAGTGCGGAAGTCATGTGGGTTATACTCTCTGGTTGTTTTCTCGGATGTGTTGTCTTGATTTCTTATACGGGATCCTTCCATTTTTCATTTATAAGTTAAGCCAATCATGCCCTGCTCAGACGTTATCGGGCTTTTGCGCAACATATCTCAGCTTATCAAGTACATATCAAATTATTACATGAGTGGGTTTTGTTCTCATCCTGGTTTGTCGAGCATTCTACTTTATGTTCTTTTGTTCATTCTCTTTCCTTTTTCGGGCTTTTAGTTTTTTCTAGTGTTAGTTTCTTCCGGATTGTTTCAAATTTTGCTTTGTGTAAAGTGTGTTGATTTTTTTGTATGTAAAGTTGGTTCTGTCAGACATGGTTGCTTTGTATGTTTTTAACATTTCACAATTGTATCCATGGACATTTCATCCTATGCATGTCTAGTCCAATGCATTGCTTGCAACACATTGATCATGTATGCATCATTGCTTTTGTTTTAGAATTTGTTAAGAGCAAAGTATATTTGGATGCACTGATATCGTAGTTTGAATGCAACAATAATTCTAGCATCTATTGGTTGGAAAATGGATGTTGTATTGAAAGAAAAGAAATAATAGGTGATATTTGAGGTTTTGACAATATTTAAGATATGAATTGTACATTTGTCAAGGAGAAGGAGAATTTTTCAATTTTAGTATTGCATTTTGCAATCAAAGCGTTTGAATCATTTAATAAATAATGTGGATGTTATCAAGGTTTTCTTATTCCAATAATAATAGAATCTAAGCTGCTCATTGATCTTTTTTTTGAATGCTCATGGTTTTTGGACTTTACTAATAATGAATGGTTGGAATTTCTCAATTCCCAAAGTCTTAGTCGTAAATATAATAGAAAAACAATCCTTGGTTTTCTTTGTGCCTTCAATGCATTGACTAGTAATTGTTCTATTTGATGACATGTTGTAGAATAGTTTAGATTCATCCATGTTGAATATTGTCTTGATTATATTATACAATCAATTCCTTCAACTTAAGCAATTGAGCATGTTGTTGATATTACGTTTACATTTTTACTCTATTTGTGCAAGAAAAAGTAATAAAATTTGTTATGCTCTTTAAAATGTATCATCTAACTATTCAAAAACTTAGACTTCTATTCTTTTGAAATATTAAACATTTTGCATAATTTCTCTCTTTTCTTGTGGATGAGGGCTAGGTTGATATTAATCTGTCCATCTTCATAATAGAAAACTTAGTTTGCAAGTTCAATTTCTATTATTGAAAAGTGTGGTACACATTTGCAACGACTGGCTAACTCTTTGTTCCTCATTTTCTAGTATTCCTCATAGTGTATCAAGATGTTTAAAAATTTTGGCTATAAAAGAGCTTTTATGAGGCCAAATTCCTTCTTTACTCACTTTGCAAGAGCTGATTGTATTATGCATGTAGTTATCTTTTTATTGCAAATTTATACCCATTGCATATTTGTCAAATTTTGACATGGGAGAAAGATAGTTGTACATTGTTATGAATTGTGTGTTGTTGTTACTTGCTTGTATGTAGTTGTAAAACCAAAAAAGAATAAGGCTTTGTAATTTGTACCCTGTATTTGTATTGTAACCTCACAATCCAATCTTTGCTACTAGCTATGCCTTTAGTTGCTTCCATCTTCTTTCAGCCCATCATTGTAGATGCATATGCCATTAAAGAGCCAAACCTTGTCACTTTCTCTCTCAAATTCTTTAACTCTCACCAAGTTTAGAGCTTTTTTAGTTATGATACAAGGAATGAGGGGGTGGAAAGGAGAAGATGAGGAAGAGGCCATAGAAGACAAGCTCATGTTATATGATGATGATGAGGAGTTTGTTTACATTGGTTGGAATATGATTAATGTGCACATTGTTGCAAAATCAATGGCACTATATAGGCCACATGCTCCTTTATTGCTCAAATCACCTAGAAACATTAAAATTGTATGATCCCACATAAATTATAAAACCTTACATAATTTATAAAATTTCCATCTACCAAAGTTATAAATTATGCAATGTACCTTTGTACTTGGAAGAATAAGGAATGAAATGTGAGTTACTAAAAAGACAATAACAAGAGTATAATAAATTCACTAAGTGTCTAAAATCTATAAAAAAAACATAATTTCTTCATAACTTGTTAAAATAAGATAAATAAATAAACTAATATTATTTATTTGAAATTCATATACTCATAATTAAATCGTTTTTTAATATATGTCCTATTTAAAAAGATATAGAAAAGAACAAATGTTAAGAAGATCTTTTAAAAAATATTAATAAACTTTGAAATCTATTATTGACTTTAAGCACATTAGTTAAAAATTTGGTATTGAAAATTATAATAAAATCTATAAGTTAGAATAAATTATTAATCAATATATGTGTTGTAAATGTAATTTGGTATTAAGGATTCTTTTAGAGATTTAAATGCCATTTATTAAATTTTAAGATTTTAAAAAATATTATTATATATATATATATATATATATATTGGATATTGCTAGTGCCACCACATTTTTTGCTATTCAACATATTTCTTTAGTTTTTTGTATTCCAATCAAAACTTTTATTCAATCAAATGGTTTAAAAGGTATTAATCAAAGAAAATTTGATTTGTTTGAAAGGTATTGAACAAAGGTGGCATGTGGTGGATGGGGGGCTTGTGGTGGCAATAGCAAAAATTGTGGTGACATTAGTCTTACCCTATCTATATATATATATATATATATATATATTTTTAATATTTAATAATAGTATTTTTATTGTTTATTTTTATAATCTAATTTTTGAAAATATTTTATATTTAATTTTAAATTATTTTTAAAAAATATAATTATTGTTTTAAATAATAGCACCCTCACGTTCTGAAGGGAAGCATTGTTATTGTCGGATGCAGTCTGCCAAATTCTCTGTATGAGCTGATTACTTCAGATAATCCATGTACATTTTTTTATTATAGAGGAGTAAAGTTTACTCCTACGCCATGTTTTGCATGTTGTACCTTCAATCCCTCCTTCACTGTTGCTGATCATCTCAACCCGTGCTGGTTCTGCATATGTCATTGTTTTGAAACCCTAATCTTACTTAAATGTATCCTTGTTTTGCTATGTCACTTTCTAGCTAGATTTGAGCCTCTCTGCCTTCACCGCTACTCTAATCACTGACATTACATTGACATCCCACAAAATCTTACAGAAGCAAGACAGGAAATTCGTATGTTGGGGCGCGGCCCGGCCAGCGCCGCACCTGCATGCATCAATGAGAATTGCGAGTTACGGAGCTCGACCAAGACAAAGACCCCACCTATGTCGCTGTTAGAGGATTTCATGTCTCACATCGCCCCACAATCAATGTTAACTATACAGACCCACCCGCACAGATCGTGTCGCCGACGACCGCGACTGAACTTTGCCTTCTCTGGAATGTCTTCAGCGAAGACCTTTGTTGCCCTCATTCATGGGTTCAGTTCAGGTTCATTTGAATTTATGGGTGTGGGAAATCTCGCTCAATTAGCGTGAAGTCCTTGCAGGTGACAAACGGAAGTATTTTAAGTACAAGTCGGGGGCATTACGAGACACTCACACTGTAGTTTTCGAAGATTTGGATGGTGTTTGAGGCACGTAACTCAAAAATTGAAAAATAAATTAGCAAGACATTATTCATTGATTTATTTTACACTGGAAAACTTCAACCAGAGTAACGAGTTGTTGTGTCAATACCTAAATTACAAAACTATGTCCGAATTGTACTCACTATGGTCCTATGGTCTCTTATTGACTACCTTGCAAAGCGTTACAAACTTGTCTAATATCAGAATACTTCGATCTCTCTTTGAGAAGATGCTTGGCAAAGTTCAGAGCTCGCCGCTCACATGCGACTTTCTTCTCTAAATCAGGGATGGATTCTAGGTCTTCAACGTGAGCAATACCAACTATTCTTCGGATCATTTTGGCAGCAGCGTAGCCAAGACTGTCCTGGAACAACTCGCTCAAGTACGTTTTCTGGACAAGAGACTGAAGCTCCTTCGTGTTGTACACCTCAATCTTGTATGAGTCTCCGGCACCCCAATTTTTATCCCAGAGAGCGACAAACCTCTCCGAGAAAAGCTGCCAAGTGTCGCCTATCGTTTTCAGCAGCCAGAGCTTGTATCCCTGCAGTGCAAGTAAATCCAAGTAAAACCAATTCTCAGAACTAGTTCATATTAGTTAATTATGTCAAAGCAAAGTGGCTCGTTACCCTTTAACCAACAAACCAGATAAAATCAAAAAAAATTGCTTCGTGTCATGTGGGTCAAGTGATACCTCTCTGTCATTTTCAGAAGTCGCATGACCATCTTGAGATGCATATGCTAGCATCAAATTGCCAAGGAAAGCCCCCACATCAAAGCCCATAGGGCCATAGAACCCGAACTCCGGATCAATGCATTTTGTGGACTCCTGTGTAACCATAATGGATCCTGTATGCAAATCACCGTGCAGCAATGCTTGCGTCTTTTCACAAAACCTGTAAAAGGCATCAAATTAGTATGCAAAAAAGAGAAAATAATGCATTGATGTTATTGAGTATCGATATCTATTTTAAATAAAACTTTGTAGATTACTAATCAGTGTGGAACATTTTCTCAAGCACTCAAAAACTTGGATGAGTTCTAAATACATGAGGCTGCACATACCTGCTCAACGAAAACAAATAATAAATAATAAATACATCAATAAAACACCAAAAATACTACCATTAGCTACTGAATTTAAACTACGCTCATAATAATTAACAATGATTTCATAAGATAGATGGTAAGATTTCAGAGATGTATCAATTTATTATTCTAAAATAAAAAGATCTTTTACCCAACCAAAAAGTATACCCATGATGCAAAGTGACCAATTTGTTGTTGATCATAGCTGTATGGGTTGAACAAACCAGATGAGGGAACAAATGATGGGGGGCCGGAAGGCGACTCTTACTTTGATTTAAGACCAGCAATTTCAAGTTTAATAGTTGCGTCTTCTCTCAAAGCTTGGGCGTCAGCATCAAGGTGAGGGGAAGTCCACCGATTGTTGGAAGCTTCCATGTAGGGCTCCGTAAAAATAACTTGCTCGGTTAGCCGACACATTTCTATATTGCCACAAAAACGTGCCACTGCAACCACAGACAGTGAATGCCTAAGATTACAACAACACAAATTGGAAAAACTGATCATACGACAGGATAAGCTGGACCGCCTCAAACTAAGCGTACTCCAGAAACTCATTCCTCTTTTCACCAACTTGGATTCACAGATGAATTGAGTTAATTCTGTGAGAATTCAACGAGTTTGAGATATTTACCTTCCTTCCGATGTTGTAATGTCGACAGAGCAAGCAAGGAAGTGTGGAAAAGAGTTGACGCCATGTACTCTGCCATGTGCTGCGCCAGAAGAGGGTATACAGTGCCTGCGATCAAGCCTTTCCTAAGGATTATGTGAGGCGGTGCCAGGTACTCCATGACAGTTAGAGCCATGGGGTGGTCGAAATGGTAGACCTCAGGGACATGATTCGGCGCCAGTCGACCGTGCTCTAGCAACACAGTGGTTTCGAAGTAAGCACGCTCCAATGTCATTGGCCAAGATTCCCCAACACAGCGCACGTACGGGAGAGCCTGCATTCGAATAAGCAGTCTCAGAGAAACTCCAACGTTCAGGACATTGACAGGATAGCATTCAAATGCATGGAATATATCACTACCTGCTTAAGAACAAAGGAGCCCTTGGGACCTTCCAAAATATAAACAAAGTTCAAATTCCCGTCTCCAACTTCCTTAACACTCCAATCTGCACTTGTGCCACCCAGTATCGCTTCCAGCCGAGGTTGAGACTTCACGTAGCTTGCCACCAATGACTCATCCAGTGGCTTAAAATTGGCATGCAAGTCTCCTTCCTTCGATACTTGGAGACTACTAGACTTTGAATCTGTCTTCAAACTAGGTGAACGTTGCTCTTTGGATCTTGCAATAAATGAAGGGATGTCGAAGACATCAGAATTCTCTTCCTTGGTGATGACTCCCTGACAACAATCGACACCAACAATCAGATTGAATTCACACCACCAAAGTCGAAGTCAATCAACAATTAATCAATATGGGCGTAGACAGAGTTCCGCATTGAACTGGCCTGAGGATTGTTCTGTACCTGATCCGTTATGATACCAGTGATGAGCCGAGCTGGGGTAACATCGAAAGCCGGGTTCCAAACACCCACACCATGAGCAGCAATTTGCGTGCCCTGTCCACCGTGAGAATGCGTCAGCTCCTTCGGTGACCGTTCCTCGATGATGATCTCCTTCCCAGACTTGGTTGCGGTGTCGATGGTTGTCAAGGGGGCTGCCACATAGAAGGGTACACCATGATGGAATGCCGACAGGGCCAGGCTGTATGTGCCAATCTTGTTGGCAGTGTCACCATTAACTGCAATGCGGTCTGCACCCACAACAACCGCGTCCACCCGACCAAGGGATTGCAAAGAAGCTGCTGCGGAGTCGGCCACCAGAATAGCTGGAATCTTGTCGTGCACTAGCTCAAAAGCCGTTAATCTTGACCCCTGCGACGAGGTTTGAAACAAGTTTAAACACACTTGTACCCAGCAAGTTTGCAGTCCATAAAAGGTACATTACTTTTTCGAAAGTAATCAAGCATTACAATGACAACCATGCACAAGGTCAAAGCATGTAGATTAGCTGAATGCGCATCAACCTGATTGTAAGGACGTGTCTCTGTACATATGGCTGTTTCAAGTTTCCCTTGAGCATGAAGTGCACGAATCACGCCGAGGGCCGTCCCATACTGCGATGTGGCCAAACTGCCTGTATTGCAGTGAGTAAGAACACGCATGCCATTGGCTGAGGCAGGTTTTGCTTGTGATAGGGCCTCTGCGCCATAAGCGCCAATTGCCTTGTTAGAGGCGACATCAGCAGCTAACATCTTCTCTGCAGCTTCGAGGTAAGCCTGTTATCAGACAGGTATCGATTCAATCAGACCTCAGTAAGTGGAGATCCTGACTCAAGCCTTAAAAGCTATCTTCCTAATATATCAGCTTTAAAAAGAAGAGGGATTTGTTCAATGTTCTGACCTGGTAAACTGCTTTGGCATCATCGCCCTTATCCGCTACCGCTTGACAAATATTCAACAAATTCGTGGCAGCCTCTGCGAGATTCACTGCTGTTGGCCGGCTACCCGCCATGAAATAATTCATTATGTCAGCACACCCTTGAATTTCAGGCTTCACGAAGAGACCCGAGTTTTATAGCTCTTTCAGCATTTCAAAAAATGAAAAGCCACTAGGTAACTCAAGGATAAAATTTTCCACTCTCTTAATTGCATGAAATGCCGTGGTACTCTGTCTCAAAAACAAAATTCACCTCCGGATTCGCAATATCATGTTATCGACAAAGAATTTATTACAGAGCTCAGTGAGGAACAACAAACCTGGAGACAAGGTAATCCAGACGATTCTTCAAAAAAGCAACGGCTTCTTGTCCAGCTCCAGAGAAGGGTTTTAAGCTCTCAACCTCGACTGCAAGAGCGAGAGCACCAGCTATGGCGATGGCAGGTGCGCCTCTTACCACCATATCGCTGATTGCGGCCCTGCTCATCACGTAGCTCAGCATTGGTGATTCCGATTCACCCGCATAGACAGAACAAAGAGATTCCAACTCGAAATGAGAAAATTTCAAAAAATAGATGTAAATACTAAGGAATCAAGAAAAGAACAAGAAAAAAACTTACCAGCCAGCGACTGCATCTTTGATATCGATGTAGATGGTTTCATGAGGAAGCTTCCGCTGCAAAGAAACACAGGATTCAATCACAAAAAACATCAATCAACAACGTCCAATTACGAATCAACCTGTCCGGTCGAATGCAACCACCAACAAACCAATTGCACGTCTTCGTTTCACGCAGCGTGCATACAATTAAAATCCCAACTCGAGCAGTCACTAAACAAACCGGAATCAAAAATCATTCCCACCCACCAACGCAAATCCCAAGGTTCAATCAATGCGCTCCACGATTCCCTAAATTAGCTCCACTGAGAATTTTTTTTCAAAACACACCCGCGCAGCATTCAAACCCAAACGAAAAAACCCACTTGATCTAGAAGCTGAAGCTGCCCCCGCCGATAGCGGATGGCCTGAAGCTGCTGCCCAGCGCCGCCCTCTGACAGCGCCATGATGCCGCCGCTCTCTGGTTTCCCTTCCTCTCCGCTCCTCTCCTCTCTCAAGCGTCTTTCTCGCTCGCCCAGCAGCTACAGTGAATCGCAACCAAGCAAACCGTCGCAACTGAGCAATGAATGAGGCAGGGGATTCCAGGCAACGAGGTTGCCCCGGTGGGGAAGACAAGTCGGCGTGGTGGCAGAGTGGAAGTTGTGTGTGTGTGTGCGTTGGTCTCTCCTCGTTGTTTGTTGCTGCAGGGGGGGTGCATGTGGGCTTATAAACCGGGTGCGTCGTCCTCTGGTCCCGCCCTACGTCTTTCCGCGGCATCCGCTCCGCGGCATATTCCGTTCGTTCTCATCCTTGACTTGGTCCCTCTTCGTCCGCCTCCTCCTCCTCCTCCTTTGTTTGTTTGGTTGTTTGCTTTGCTTTCGCTTTTTTTTTTCTTTTTTTTTTTCTGTTTTTCGCTTTTCCTATCCTCGCTGTGCATCTGAATGGCGCTTTCCTAACAAGAAAAACAAACCCTGGTGGTCATGCTCCCAGTGGGCCTGAGAAATGAGGGTATTCCCCCCTCATTCTTCTGTTTTATCTTCTTTGTGTGTGAGTGTGTGTGTATATATATATATATATATATTCTCATACGTACATGCAAGTAGCATCTTTGCAAATTATTGCTTGGTTTTAGAAGCAATACAATAAGGTCTCAATCTTGACGTGCAAGGGAAATGGTGATTGAAGGCAACATATGTATTGTGATTGGGCTTATGTCTCTCAAAATGCTGCATTCTTAATTCTATACTAAAATGATATATATTTATATTTAGATATTTATTTTATTTATTATTATTTTATTTAGGAAAATACTTACATAGATATATAACTGATTTTTTAAAGTATCATAAGAGAACAAAACCTGTGTATCAACTTTTGTGGTGTATATTTTGTATGATAAGAGGAAATTGAGATAAATTATTTGTTGATGACATTAAGAGAAATGTATGAATTGTGGATTATGAGTGATGCATGACATTTGTATTAGTTAATTTACAATAAAATTTTAACTTCTTGAAATTTTTAACAGATGATGCACGAGAACAAGACAGATTAAGTCACAGTCTACACAAACAAGGGGCAGAGAGCTGCAGTGGGCTTGGGTTTTGAGTTGAAAGTGTAGGATGGCAATTAGCAAAAAGACAGAAGTACAAGGAAAGGTCTTTTCTGGGTTACATCCAAACATCAAGGCTGTTCACAATTAATGGTAAGCTGCACTCTCTCTTAAACCATTAACTGCAAAGCCAACATTTTCTAATCAAACCATTGCAAACAATCTTATGATCCACTTACAAGATATGATTTCGCAGTGTAAACATTTTTGTAGTTGTGGGCATTTGATAAGAAAGATTCCATCAAAGAAACTTCCTAAGAAAATAAACATTGGTCAATAAGAACATCGTGATTAAATAGTAAGTGACATTCTTTACAAAGAAAATTTTGGTGTCATCAAATAATTTGATTCACTAGTTGCTATTTTCAAGGTTAAGACAAGACTAAAGACAACATTGTGTGGTTTTATGTACATTCATTTAATATCCTTCATAAATTATGCTCTATCTTCCTTTTTTTCCTTCCAATAAGTTATATCCTCTCATAGATTCCATGTTGACACTATATCATTATCTCCCTATTTCTCTAAAAAAATTCCATCCACCCATTCTCCTTATTTGACACCCCATATTGTGTAAAGAATATAAATATATACATACTACTCAATAATATATACCTTGACAATCAATGTTATACAATGTGAGTCAAGTCACAGTGTGCTGAAGATATGAGCCAATATGATCAACAAATTAATTGATGTACAACGTGGTCAGATACTAGGTGAATTGTAGACATGCTATGATGTAAAATATATCAAAAATTACATTCACACTCATCATTCATACAATATAATAATGATTTTTTGAAAAAGATCATTAGAATTTAATGTATTTTTCATTCATCAATATGAATATGTAATGATTGAATGTACTCAAATATTTTGGATCAATTTTTTCAAAAAATAAAATTTGAAAGGTAATGAATATCAAATGTAACTTTGAAATTAATCTTAATGTATGTATACTTAATATCTGGAAAAAATACTTCAATTTTAAAACAGTCATTAATTATGAAAAATATCAAACATTGTCAATTGTAAGAAGGTGATGTAGAAAATTTCAAAACTGTACAAAGATATGTGTGTAAAAAATACTACTAATCAATCATGACATAAGAACATAATATTTCTATCTTTATTTTTTTAACAATTTCATATTTTTTTGAAAGCTATTCAACAAAATTTTGATTATATTATGTAAAAAAAAAATTGTGCATTAGATATTGCAATAATATATTCTAAATGTAAGAAATTTTGCTTTTTGTATTTTGTCACACAACCTCTTTTTTATAATTAATTATAGATCTAATTAAATAAACAAAAAAATATTTGTATTTTTTATTGTGTTTGACCTATCAAAAGAAATTTCTCTTGTAGAAAGCAGAAACCCAATAAATAATAATTTTCTTTTTGTTTTGTATGATGGGCAAATATTTTATCACCATGCATGTAAATTACATGTACATGATATGTAACTAAATGCAATTAAATTAAATTATGTTATGAGGTAGTGCCATAAAGTGGCCGTAGAAATGAGTAACCTATTTTAAGGTGGACTATTTTAACTATAATTACTTTAATAAATGTAAAAATAAATTCATCTTTTAACACAAAGTCTCATTTTAGATTTGAGTTTTAAATTTTTGTTAATGAAAACAGTCACATAGTTTAGAAATTCAGTACCATTAAAATATCTATTATACAAATTATTATTATTATTATTTAAATTTTAATATATTTTTAAAGATTTTATACCAATACATTTTTTTACTTAATATTTTATTATTTCTTCTACATAAACACTTTATTGTAGATTGATATGCTTTTTAGTTTTCTTTTTATTTCTACACTATAAAAAAATTATAGGAATTTTGAATTTGAATGTATAGTTAATTTAATCAATATAATTTTTAATTTTAAGAACCTTCACTTTATTCCTAAAGAATTTTTAATATATGTAAATATATATTTATATATATATACACCAAATTAAAATATGGGAACAATCTTGTCCTTTAGAATACATTTATAGGAAAAATTAGGTTCTTATGCTAAAATCTAGGACCATGCATTTGTTTATAAATAATAGCAGTTTAATTCATTCATTTCAATTACATTTTTAAGACCAAGTACTGCCAATCAAGGTATAAATTATTCTAGAATTATACCAACCATTTTACTGGTTTGAACTACATTGATGGATATATATATATATATATATATACAAGTTTAGCTCAATAATGACATATTTGGTTTATAGTTAATTTTATTGCCAAAGAAGTTTATGTTCTTTTGTATAGTCAAATTACGAATTATTATAAAAAAGTAAATTATACTATCAAATTAGAAGCGCATTGAAAGAGAAATTAAATGCTACTTGGCCATAACCGAATTTCTCATGGTTGGTTTTTAAACATTTTTCAGTTTTTAAATCAACTAATTAATATGAATGTCATATATTGTTTACATTTTTATTATAATATGAAATGCTAATGTCATTTTATTCTGTGAATCATTTGATTCGAATCCAGATCGAGACCTTTATGTGACTAATTAATCCGCACTATTTAAGTAGATACCAGCTACAGTCGCTTCAAATTTTGCCAGGACCCTTTGCAACGGATAAGTCTCGATGCTAAGTACAAAAATGTCAACTTTAAGCAACCACATTAAAAACTAGGAGTCATCAACTGATGACCAGTAGCAGTATTTGCCGCCATGCAGTTACGTTTCTGCTGCACAATGCAATCCACCCCACAACAAGACAAACTCTCAAACAGTGCAAAAAAGCAACTTGCACTCTCCATCTATCCTCCAACCAAAAATCATTTCAGCTGTGGATGAATCCAACCAGAAAAAACCCACCCAGCCCATATAATGCTTTCAAGTGGCCTTAGCCTGCACCTGATCTCACCTCTGTACAGAAAAAACCAGCTAGCAGCAGCACAAAACTCATGGAAGCATCAGCAGGACCAAGCGCTAGCTCCCAAACACAAACAGCAAAAACCACACGAAGCTGGCAGAAGCAGTTGAGCAAACCTGACGCAATGTTTTTATAACCCAGTTTTGAATAAGACGCTGAGCTAGTAATGGGCTGATTTCTGCAACAACCTTTGCATTGGTACACGCAATCACAAGCATGTTTACTTGTCGCAGCCAGTTTGCTCACTGCACACGAGAAAATTCATTGGCCACATTGTCTTGCTGGATGATTTATGGATTGAGCTCTTTACTGTGGCTGTGGGGCATTTCTAGAATCCTGTGAGAATGTTACTTGGCCGGTGTTGTGGAGGCCCATCTGCAGGTCCTGTCAATGGCAGGTTTTTAAAGTTGCTGTGCAATGCTGGAAGCGTTTGGTCCTTGGTTGAGCAGCTGGCAGTGCAGTGCCGATGTTGCCAACTCGTGGCGGAGGTGGGGTCCATGGCTGACTGACTGGAGACGAGGCGCAGACAGGTTTTGGAGAAAGTGGATGTGCGGTAAGCAGACAAAAGGGCACAAAACAGGGCTCGCAGATTTGTTCATGAGCGTCGAGCTGGGATGTTTGTACTGCAGTGGCAGATCAAGTAAGGTGGGCCTTTGCACTCCCACTCCGCACTAACACTGCACCGCTTCTTAGCTTCTTCTAGGCACACAGGCTGCTTGTTGTTTGTGTGTGTGATGTGCCGTGATTGACGTGGAGCTGTGAGGAGCAATGAGGTTGCAGCTATTGTGATTGCTGGTATGCTGAATGTCTCGCTGGTGTGGTCATTCTCTGCAGTGGAGTTTGGGCCTCTCTCGATTGAATTTCAGTGTTTGTGTTGGACGTCTCGGTTGGGACGACTCGCGATGATCCGTTCTGCTGCTGCTGTTGACCAAGCAGATATCGTCATTCTGGGCCTTTCACTCTCCTGACTGCTTTGTTCTTGCATTCTTGTATTTCACGTGCGGTTGTTCCTCCCTTCCGAAAGCAAGCGATGAATGTGTATAGTTTCACCTGGATTGGATGCGTTGCAAGCTAACGTTGGACAGACGTTGAAGTGCTGCAAGCTCACGTTTGAGTTTAGCAGTTGGGATTACTTCCTGGGCGTTCTCTTGGATCTTCACGGAGTAGCATTTAGTAGTGAAGGATTTGGCACAGTGCTTTGGTGACCATGGGTGGAAGTTAGAAATGCCGCTAATCATCAGCAACCATCCGCTTTGCATGCATTGGCGTGTGCTCTACACATGGCTGCAATGACCTAGCTGTCACGAAATGTCCAAGTGATGTCATTGCTAGTGGTGGACAGCATGCTGAGAGATAGGGACGGGAGTACAGGGGCATGGAAATTGGATTTGTTATCAACTTTCCTGCATTCGCACACTGCCATCGAGTAGGCAGCGAGAGGCTTGGGATGAAAGAAGAGAATGAATTTCAGCAACACTACCACGATGCAAGTGAACCTGAGCAAAGTGGGGCTAGGGTATGGAATCGCTATAGCGGTGGGAATACTTGTGCTCGTCTCTACCATCATGCTGGCATCCTACGTGTGTGTGCGCGTGCACCAGACCAGCAGCGGCAGCCAAAGCGGCAACTCCACTGGCGCGGCGGCGTACCATTCCGGAGGAGATGACGCACATGGCAATCCGTTGACAGAATGGTCCACGAGCGGGCTCGACCAAATCACCGTGGAGTCGTACCCCAAAGTGGTGTACTCGGCCTCCCAGCCGCCCCTCCACCTTCAAGACAACTCCTGCTCGATCTGCCTCGGAGATTACAAGGACGGCGACATGCTACGCATGCTGCCGGAGTGTCGGCACATGTTCCACGCGCCGTGCATTGATGCGTGGCTGCGGTTGCACGCCTCTTGTCCTATGTGCCGCACCTCCCCGCTTCCCTCTCCCCTCACCACGCCCATCTCCACCCCGCTCTCGGAACACATTCCCCTCGCTCGTCATCCTCTTCAAATCCGCCATTGAAGCCTGTACATTGTTATCTTTCTCTGGCTGTAAAGTAACCATTTGTGGAGCTAGAACGTCGGGTGATCTCTAAGATTAGTCTCTTGTCTGCTCCTTAGATTTGAGTGCCTCTTTCCTCGGTCCGTGGGCTGTGTGAGCTCATCCGATGTGACTTTACGTCTACATTACCCTGAAAAAGATGACCTATTTATTTGATTGATTGGTTATAATACCCGACTCTGATGATTGGAATGCATTCAACACAATTGATTCTGAAGTCGACGCCTCTTGCTTACATTTTGGAGAACGGATCTTGGTCAAGCTCATTTGGTGATGTGTTCAATTTCTCAATTTCCTCGTTCAGAAGGAGTTGATTCTACCTTTCCTCCAGCATGCCGAAGTCTCGGAGACAGTGCGAACACACGGTCTGAACTCATCCTCATCGTCGCTGCGCCATTGCTTGTGATTGATTACGTTCAACGTGCGCACAGTTCAGGCAGAACCTCCGTATGTTTGAATTTACAGCGGCAAAGATTATTTTTCTAATGAAACTGTTGTTTTCTCCAATATCTCAAAATCCAGAGTTTCCCGAACACATAACCTTTTGAGGCTTACCTCTGATGCGCGTCTGTCCGCAGGACGCTCATACAATCAAGTAGGTGAGGAGATTAGGAAAAATCCAGACATGCAGCGGCTGTCACGTGAAGGATTCACAAACTACTAGGCTACATAAGTCTTGCAGCTGGAAATACCAAATATGTACAGTGTTTTCTCTACACGGAGCCCTGTGACGGTGAAAAAAGCCATCAGTAGGGTCCGATGTGGAGTTGCTCGACTAGCAATCCTGCAATCAATGCCAGACTCACATGTGTTAATCGCAGATTCTAGAATGGTTACCGGCCAATTCCTCACGTTAATCAACCAAGGAAACCGCAACAAAACTAAAGAAATTGGTTTATGTACAGGAGTATGACTGATTGAGTTAGGACAAGTGGGGAACTGTGTGTCGTAGCAGGCCTTTGAAAACTTCATTCGGCGTAGACGTGGGGTGGCAGTCGAGGCGTGGCAAGCGCGCACAAAGGAACAGCCTTACGGACCGAGAGGCCCTGTCCTTCTGTCATATCAATGCCCTCTGCAGGCAGAATCCAATCGAAAGAGTGGAGAAGGGCAACGACGCTGGCTTCCACCAGGAGTGTGCCTAACGTCATGCCCAAGCATGCCCGGCGGCCTGATCCGAAGGGCAAGAGATTAAAGCTCTGGCCGAACATTTCTGTCTTCCGGTGAGGCCCTTCCAGGTAACGCTCCGGATCAAACTTGAGTGGGTCAGCCCATACCTTCGGGTCCCGTCCGATCGCCCACACGTTGATTAAGAGCTGTGTGTGGGCGGGGATGTCATACCCCAAGGCCTTACATGGGGTATGCGAATAATGCGGTATGAGCAGGGGGATCACGGGATGTAGCCGAAATGATTCCTTCACAACCGCCTTGATGTAGTGCAGGTTTGGAATGTCTGATTCTTGTGCCCTTCGGTTCCGTCCTACCACTTCGTCGAGTTCTGCTTGACATTTCTGTAATACTTCCGGATTGCAGAGAACCTCCGCCAAGGTCCAGTCGGTTGCTAGGACAGTTGTCTCCATTCCAGCAGCAAAAGATTGCTGGAATTTTTGCGAGACAGCCACACGATATCGACATTGACAGAATTAGATGTGAAAACAGTCGACTTCTAATGTTGAGTTTAGAGCTTAGGAATGTGACAAGGCGGAGATAGCTTACCCAGATTATGGTGTTTAGAACGTCCTCGGTGATTTTTTCACCTGCAGCAGCATTGTCCATTTCATCCAAGAGCACACCAAGCATCTCCTTGCCGGGCGGGTTTGACGATCCCAATGAGCTCTTCTCACGTCGTTCTGCGACGATGTTAGCGAGAAACGTTGCCATGTTACTTCGGAGATTTTTCATGCGCTGGTCCAGGCCATTCACATCGACCAGTTTGAGGAGGGGGATGAGGTCTCCAGGATTCTTTTCACCCAAACACTCGCCTATCTCTCCAGAGATATGAAGAAATTCCTTGAGCTCCTTCTCTTCGAATTCATTTAACCCGGCCCGACCCAGGAACCGTTTCCCAATAATCGAACGAGTGAGAACATTAGCCGTCATCACCTCAAGGCTCGTCCTCAGGTTCACGACCGCGTCTCTAGGAGACGCAACAATAGTACGCACCATCTGCAGCATCTCATCAACTCGAATATGCTGGAAGGCTTCAATACTCCTCACGCTTGTCAGATGCAACTGAATAAACTTCCTTAAGTACTTCGACTCGGGTGTAAGATCCGAGAACGTCACGTCGTGAGGAAAGATCACTTTGAATCCTCTCAGTGGCGGTCGCGAGCAGAACACCGCATCCTGCTTTTTAAGAACCTCCATCGCAGCTTCAGCTGACGACGCCACGACAAACAGCTTCTGACCCAAATACAACGACATCAACGACGCACCATATTTCCTCGCAAGCTGTGCGAGACTGACATGACCTCTGGAGCCAAGCAAATGGATTGAGCCTATGATGGGGAAACCAATCGGTCCCGGAGGCAAATTCCTGCTTGCTCCGCGGATAATAACCGTAACAAAGTACACTCCAAGCACCGCCACCGCACACTTCTGCAAAGAGCCAAAATATCACAGTCTCACCACCGGCTCCTCTGTGTGCACATATAATCAGTGCTTGAATTCAACCCGACATAAAGGAGTCCGAAGCACGAGCATCGGCACACACAAGGTAAGAAAAGACTTACAAGGAAAGGAAACTCGGGGACGCCGCCATAACCTGCAGGTACCATCACGCTCGATTTTGCAAATCTAGCAACAAAACCTCACCGTTACAAATTCTCCTTAAGTTGGAAGAAGCTGATACAATGCTTCCACATAGAACTCAGGTCTAGTAAGTACATGATGTGGCAAGGGATGTGATGGGCGTGGTCACCGAGAGAACTTGACCAGGTTGAGTGCAGATGCTAGTTCACCATAGACTTTTATTTTGATTCTGATTGATAGTAGTGTTCTTTTCATTGACATAATGCATGATAAAAGGATTTTGCTGGTTCACTGTGGTGGTTGTAAGAAGACTTGTTTGCGTCCAGAACTTCATCACCGTTCTTTCATGGTGCAAAGGGAAGCGGACCCGACTTCCCTGGCCTACTACAAAATGTATCTGCCTCTCCCTTCCCTTTCCTTTCCTTCGCTTTCCCTTTTTTGAACACTTTATTTATAAACATGTGTATATGAAAACACTTTTTCTTTCTTTTTTTCGGTATGTTCCTTATCAATTGACCAATACGTCAGATGAATATCTTCTGCACTCTTTGTCTTTTTGTTTATTTTTGAAAAAATGATTTTTATGTCTATTTTACAAAAAAGCCGAAACGAAATAAAGTTTTTGTTTTTATTCAGGATAGGAAATGTTTGTGTGAACCATATTAATAGTTTTTTGCAGTACTTTTAAAATTGTCTGATTTCTTTCGTTTTATATCTTATATTTTTAAGGATGTGAAAGGATGTAAAATATAAAAAAAAAAAAGGATCAAAGAGTTTATGTTTATAACAATAAGAATCTTTCTTTGGTAAAAATACTACAAGAAGTAAATAAATTCTATTTTCTTATTCTTTCATAAAAAATATAAATATGTATACAAAAAATTATAGGAACTTTTTCTTGTTAATCAAGTTTAGTACCAATTCATGCATTATTTTAAGTTAACATCATAGAGGGAATAGTGACTTAGAAAATATTGAAATTTCTTAAACTATTAATGTACCAGAGATATGTCTAGTAATGCTACATTGTATGTGATCTAGGTACGGGATCAATGTGGGCATTTTTAATAATATTAAAATCTATTCAATAGACACAAGACACTCATTTCTACTCAACACTTGATAAAGGCAACAGAAGCATGGTTTGAACTTTACAAGAAAGTGACAATGTAATTCATGATGTTGTCCAAAAACTTATCTAAAAGAATGTTAGAATTCTTTAAGATTACCTTTGAATTCTTATTTTAACATCCTGAAGAGTTGATGATGGAGAGTTATTTTGAAATTTTGTAGGATATATGAATACAAATAAGAAAGAAATTATATTGTTCAAAATTGTAGCAAGAAAATTGATTCTCAAAAATAGCATTGCCATTTTGAAAAACCCCAAATTAAAAAAAATTAGAAAATTGAGTTTTCATTACAATAACATAGCTGTGTAACTTTAGATTTAAGTAGATGGTCTATTTGAAGCTTAGAAAAATTAAAAATAAATTTATAAATCAAGTTTTAAAATATAATTAATAAAATTATTTTAAATTGAATGGATGGTGGCATGTGTAAATTGTTGGCTTCCTTTAATTGTATTTTAGAACTATAGGAACAAAAAATAAAGAATGTGGTATAAAAATAACTAAATAATAAAAAAAATAAAAAATAAAAATAAAAAATATTATGTATGTATATATGTATATGTACATATATATTTTTCACTTTAAGAAAATATATGTAATAAAACAAAAACTTATTTTATGATTTTTAATTTACCAATCTTATATAATTAGTAAAATAAAGACATATTGTTGTAGAAGAATATTTAAATCTAAAAAAGACTATAATAAAGATTGTATTCTGAGTCTTATTTATACAATCCAAAAATTAGATGGTTGAGTTTATAGATAAAAAAACCACAAATCAAAAAATAAAAATAAAGAGTATAATTTTAAAGATATATATATATATATATATATATAAATTCAAATCATAGTTAGTTTTTTGTATGATTGTATAAAACTATATAAAGATGTTAATTATTAGTATTATTAATATTATTATATATTTTTAATAGTCAAGTGGCTTTAAAAAGTAGCCCAAGACTCTTGGTGCATCAAAGGAATAGTAAAAGATTTACAATCCAGTCTAAAGTGGCTTCTAAATACAGCCCAAGGCTCTTGCTGCAACAAAGAAATGGTAAAAGATTTACAATGCAACCTAAAATGTGCTACAAAATTGCTCATAATTGGCATTGCTATATGTGTGTGTATATATATATATATATATATATATAATTTATGTATACTTATTAAAACATATAAATAAACATTTATTATGGTGACTATATTTCTAATTTTAATTTTAAAATTGAGAACCTAAAAATATGATTAATATTTATCAAAAATAATATAAAGTTTTAAATGAAAGATGAATATAATTCTATATTATCTTGTTGGATTGTTTTACATCAGTGCATCTTAAAAGAACCAATAATGATTTAACTTAAATTTGAAGCAATAAGTCTCATATAACTCTTTAAAAATAATTTTTGATTTAAAAATGTAAAGATAAAATACTGAATTAAAAATAAATATTTCATAATTTTAAACCTTAAAGAATTTAGTAATTTCTCAATTTATTTCTCTCAAAAACGAATATCAAAAAAAGTAATGAAAACAAGTTTTTTTAAGAATAAATTATAAATTTGAAATATGACTTATGCATTATTTGGCTTTAGATATGTATGTTTAGTCTTAAAAACTTTAGTATATAAAATATTCTAGTAAATATTAGTTAATACAAAAGATACTTGTTAATGAGGCTTATTTTACATCACCAAGGATCAACTTGCTATGACTCAAAATTAAATTGAATTCACCACATATTTCTTGAAACTTGGCTACTAATTTTTTTATTTAAAAAAAAGAATCTTCAAAAAATTACACAAATTATAGATTTATAAGTTGAATAAATACAAAAAGTTTATAAAAATTATCTTCAAAAGATAATAATATTTTTTATTTTATTTTAAAAAACTTGAAATTGCAAGTGGCTATAATAATTAATTACGGTTTATGTAAAAAAAACAAATCTATGCCTTTGTAGTAAATAAAAAAATATTTAAACTCAACATCACAAAGTATACAATATTAAGATTTTTTGCCAATATATAAAAATAATAAAAAATAATATATTTTTTGGCTTTGAAAGCTTGTCAAATATATATATATATATATATATTTATTTAAAAAAAATTAGTTTAAAATATTTAAAAATATCTTTAAAATAGTGCAAGTTGATAATGTGTAATCATTTACTGAATCTGAAATAAGTTCTATATCCTACCAAACTGCAATCATAAAAACCTTTATGTTGAAATTCTCTCAATCACATGGAAATAAATTCACAAATATTTTTCTTTCAAAGATTATATTTTTCTAATATATATTCTATTTTATTATATAGTAAGACATAAAATTATTAATTGCTTTAAAAAATAGAGAATTAATTCTATTTATACTATAATTATGTATATATATATATCAACATCACGAAGGATGAATATTTATAAATGGCAATATCATACAATCTATACTTAGGACAACTTACATACAAAATATATATTGTCCAAGGATATATTTTATATATTCTCCATATATAGAAATATTAGGAAGTTTGTATATTATTGGAAGAAGGCTAAAAGGCACAACTTTTAAGTCTTTTGATTGGCTACAAATAAAAAGCCCCATTTAATTGGCTTTTGCTTCTATATGGATATCCCTAGACTAAGTCCTATATATGAATTCTACCCAACAAATTACTATTTGTGGGACTTAATCTATTCAACTCCTTGTCTCCCACTAGTTGTTTATCCATTATCCCAAGGAGTAGGCAAACAATATGTAAGGGGTAGAAGGTCTTTAAAAATAAATATCATTTAGTTGATTCTAAATTCCATGCACTAAAGATGTTGGATACAATGGTAAAGGTGATCATCTACAATTGAGTAGTTGCATATAGAAATCTCTAGGTCATTGCTTCATGTATGATAATATTTAAACTCTTCCCTTAATCTTCTCTTTGCTCTTGATTGCATCACACTTAATCCTTACTTAGTCCTTAGCTGCTCCCCACTTTTATATGAGCCACATTTGGCATCCATTTATTTCTAGTGGAAGTAAACTAAAAATTTTCAATTTTTTGTAAAAATCAAAATTTGGATTAGCTTAAAAAAATTTAGGCCTATCTTAAATCCTTACTCAGCCCTTAGCCACATCCCACCTTCTTGTGAGTCACACTTGGCATCCTTTTACTTCTAAGGTAGGCACACTAAAACTTTTAAAGTTTATTTAAAATAAAATATGAATTTGTCCAAAAACTTTTGGATCTATCTTCAATATATGCTTGTTCCAAAAACTCATTTCCTTCTATTGGCAAGTTTAAGAGCAATTCTTTAAAGGAATTGCTAGGTGGATACCTCCCTTTTGTTGGATAGATATCTCTCCATGCCGTACACCCCAACATACATATAGTAAAATATATGTTAAAAATATACAAATAAGTTTTAGGTTAAATTTATAGTAAATTTTTTTTAAAATTTTTTTAGTGTAAATAAGAGTTTTATTATATATATATGCATGAATATGGCATGGGAGAGGTGTCCACACAATAAGAAGGTGTCCCACCTAATAATTCCCTTCTTTGTCAATTGTTGGCTTTATACTTTAACTCATTAATCTAAACTTGGTAAAAGATAAATTGTAAAAAAGACAAAAAAGACAATTTTCATAAAAATTTAAGAAGTCATGATTTTTTAAATACCACCATTTTAAAACAAAAACATTAATTTTTTATATGTCAAATTTGTTAGAATCAACAAATGTAGTAACATATCTATACTCAATAAATAAAAATGATTTAATTTAATTTATTTTTACTTTATACTATTTCTAATAACTCAAGCTTCCAAAGAAAAAAACATTCTTTGTCAAACAAAAGACCATTGAAAGGGTTTTGTATCATGGCATTTCAATGTGGACTTCTAGATATATGGTCAACACATCAAACAATCAAGCATCTGCCAAAGGTGAATGTGTAGGAAATAGAAAACAAGCTCTCATTCAATAGCTTGGATTACGCTCAACAATAAAAGCAAGCTTTAGCCAGCAACATTTGACTTTAGTCTCTGTCTACTTGCATTCTTTGTTAACATCATACGGCCAATATGATGAGAACAATATCTAGTGCAATTCGTTGCAGAATATGATGGATCTGACAAGAGCGTGACCTGCAAAAGAACGACACCAGAATTGTAACGAGAACTAGCCATGATCCAGGAAGTGTGCCTGGATAGTACGAGAACTGCGAGGCTTCAAATGAAGCTGGAAGGCTTCCACATTTACAGATACAGGCAGCTAAGCCCAGGGAACGAATTGAGCAACTGCTCCCGTCGTAGTATACATTACGTCCGTCTCACATACTATGTACAAAATTAACAGAAAGAATTAATCGGCGGGTATATTGTTGCAGTTGCAACGACATTGAGAAACCGAAAGAGTGTTTTAACTTTAGCTAAGGACCCAGGTGAGTACAACATGAAAATCTTCTTCCTATCTCTAGAGGAGCTTACCAATGTGACAAGACCTCCTGCCCATGTTCCTCCAATTGTTCCCAATACAGCAGCATCCATGAATGAAGGTGAAGAGGAGATCCAACCTCATCACCCCAAGAGCATATCTTGAACCCGTTCGATGATTAGGTTGCGGTTCTTGGTGCAAGTCAAGTTGAAATCTTCTCTATCCGACAGCAGAAAGCGGTACACCTCCCATTTGTGATTATCCACCTCATGCCGTCCAATGTCGGCCTGTGTCAACAGAAAAGGTTTTTACAAATATCAGAACTGGGTCGAGTTCAACTCAAATGGTCGAAGGGATTAGATTGTATTAACAAAATCAGGTCCAGTAGAATTAATGAATATTGAGGGGAGTATAAACCTGGAATATGCCAACATCTAACAATTTCAGAGCGAGAGTAACATCGTATATGACGCGAGGACGGCCCCTTCCGCAATTTTCAATGGGAGTGGACACGAACAACTCGGTGTCGACCCCTCGTGTGATAATCTTGATGCGCAGGGGGTTCTCAACTGCTTCTCGAACGGAGTACAGAATTTTGTCTTTACTGGCTTGATCAGTGACCTTTCGACCTCTGGAGTCTAAGAAAAAGACGCTAATCTCGCTATTGCCGTCCTCCAGTGAGGCAATTCGCATATGTGCTACCTGAAGTTTCAAATCTTTCACGCATCGGAGAGTGTCATACAACAGGCCCTTGCGCCTTTTGCACGTCACTTGAAGCAGAGTGTGTAAAGGACTATTGATAGTATCATCCTTCACTTCAATTGTGGCGGAGGAGGCGTTCTGAATTCCCACTCTATCGCTCCTGCTCTTCTCGAATGTAGGAGGTTCATCGTAGACCAAATCCATAGTGAGCCAGGCAGGTGGGGGAAGAATTTCAAGCCCCCGAAGCTCCTGACTCGCCTGCTGGATATCACAACACGAACAATTGGTACCGAGCAATTCCTTCACTTGCTGTACCACCTCATCCCCTCGTTTCCTCCATGGCAGCTTGTTCCTGCACTCATTACCGAACACAGCCAATCAGCGCGACAAGTTACACACCACATTCTTTAACTCAAAGTCAACCCCTCGTTGACACTTCCATCGCATACGTAGTTTGCAAAATGGGATCTGAAAGAAAGAGGACGAACATACCTACTATCACTTATGAAGAAAAAGTTGATGGACTTTTCCTCCGGGGTAGTAGACACTTTCACTTTATGAATTGTGAACTCCAGTTCCCAAAGCTTTTGTGACACATCTGTAGAAGCAAACCCCTACAAAGATGACCAATCTGTCTCCAACTTAGAGGAAATGAGATGCACTTGTGTGTTGTAAGGATTGAAATAGCGAGGACCCACATCAATCAAGATCAAGGCCGCAGTGATTGCTTTTAGTTACCATTCAGTAAGCCAGTGCGATCGATTGAGCAGACTTGGAGGAGCAGTACTCTTTGTGACAGAGACACTGGAGTAGGAAGGGGAAGTAGCGATGGGAGATTAGAAGGGCAAGCATCCTCCAGTCGTTGCTTCATCAGTGTCCAGCGCGTGGGCAAAATGCTCTTTCTTGGAATCACCCAAAGCGCCACAAAGCACCACCGGCCATCGGTAACCAAATCTGCGAATTCATGAAAGTGACTTAATATTGTGGCAGAGCAAAATCAGAAAGGCATGTACATTACTGGAAATGAATCCATGAGGCAGAATGTATCGCAAATTCCTGCAGTGGACCCTGAAATTTCGTATCACCTCCTCTTATGATGCTCACGCCGAACTCGAAAACGATACGGGCAATGTCGCAGCCAAGTCCCACTTTATCTGGACAATTAATGGTTATTTCCGTGAGATCGACTTCTGGTTGTTCTCCCACACTCACCACCACGAACTCATCGCCATATGCCCGCATTGATCTCATCTTGAGTTTTACGGGAAGTTTTAGCAGGTATCAAGAAACACTGACAATGATGCGAGCGGGCCTCAGCCAGCGGTCTCGCGATGCAGAGTGTTTCCTCTCAACTTCATCTGCAGAACACTAGCTCTCCAAGTTAAATGTAAATGTTCAGAGTAACATTCTGTAAACCGAGGTCCGACACGACCTAGTTCTAAAGACACCGACGTTCAAGCTCTGGCTGTAATTCGCAAATTGTGCCTTTCTTTTGTGTTTCTGTGTTCTGTAATTTTTTGTTTTTTTGATATAAATCCTAGGACGAATACAAGGCTATTGCAGAATTTTAGCACAGTTAGCTTCCGGTGTAATGGACAACAATCAGATTGAGAAAACATCGATAACATGCGAAAACACAGCAATTGGCCTTGTCAAACCACTACCATCCACTGAACTCCGGACTAGCAACTGGAAGTTGCCCGGTGGTTCATTATGCACATCGAGCGTTTCACTTGCGTGCTGAGTAATAATCAGACTCAAAGCTTCCAAGAGAAGTTCTCATCAGAACAAATGGCCACCCAAACACCCATGCCACACTCTTGCCGTAGCAGAAAATCGCTCAATAGCACAAAATAGTGCTCAAGAAACAATCTACATGAGATGGATACTATTCCATGTCATGGAACCATACCTCCCCATGTCTTGAACCCTTACCAAAACCAGCGACATCCACAAATTCAACTATTGTAAAAACTAAGTAAAAATGGCACATCCAATTACCTGCCAAAGTCACCACACCAACACTTGGCTCAATCGTGCAAAAGGGGAAGTTCAATGCTAGAGATTTACTATTCTCCATCTGCTTCAGTATTTCCAAGTCTTGCATGAACCGCGAAGATAAATGGCTCACCTTCCCAAGCATAAGCTAAGCAAAAATGCGATGCAACATGCACAATACAGGCTCAAACTATAGTCTGCTTATAATCTACTTCATTGGCTCTTGACATGTTACCTTCAATCGAAACTACTTCAATTGTGTTTCAGCAGTTGATTTTTACATATTCTTTTCCACAATTGTCGAAGAGATCACGTAAAAGCACAGAGGTTCATCAATAAATAATGCTGTAGCATTCACAGCTGCCTGCACGACCCTCAAAAGAACTTCGAATGTTACACAAACTTGACCAAAGCACAATGCCGACCCGACCGCGTGGTGTGCTTACCCCATACTACAGAATAATTCTCGTTGGCAAAGACCAATACCTGACTCCACACAGTGCAGACTTAACCTATAAGCTATAATTTCCTACACGCCCTTCGAGCCAGAATAGAATACTTGAGTAGCCCATTGGTCCCTCTCAAGAATCAAATATGGATACAGAAAGAGCGGCGTAATACCTGAGACCATTTTAAGATAACAACAATAGAGAGCAACTCTGGGATTCAAGCGAGTTTTCAATAAGGTATGATTGTCGTTCCGCAGGGACACTTCGGACACACAAGGACCTGATGGAGAAGAGGACGAAACTAACACAAGGAATCTGTAATTTAGCAGACCTTTTCAGCGATTTAACGCTGTTGTATCCCCGAAAGGTGAGCCTAATTTGAGAGATACCAATACAGTAAAAATTTCTGTTCGAACTTCTTTTTCACTGCCCTAAACAAGAAGTTCAAACCTCTGGTTCGCACTGCGGGAAATTAGCAGCAGAAAGAGAAAAATACTTGGTAAGCATCAATAGGCCCTACAAGTTTTCTCGATTACACTTGCATCGGTCATTTGGTTGTTTTCAAGTGTAATCGGTCGCTCAGCTGTTCTAAAACATATTCAAGTTCGTGTGAGAGTTAAGAAGAAAATTACAGCAAGCTGTGGTGAATGCGAAGGCCATGGTTACCGGTTGCCAATAAATCATGATCCTAGCTAATTACGCTACCGAAAACAGCAGTTGAGCAACCACACACCTCAAGGTAAAACACTGTGCTGCAAACGCAGCGATGCTCCGGAGCTGTTGGCCCCCATGCCCAAATCCAGATTCGGAGGATAGGACAGTGCGCTCCTCGACCTGCACCTACACCAGGCGGCCATGAACTCCAACCCCTTAACTTTCTCGCTCTGGCTCAGCGTTTTCTTTACAAAATGCATTCCGCACCCATATCCTCTCAAAATCTCGCAGACAATATTCAGCACATGGAATTCTTCTTTTTCAGTCGGTTCTCCGTAATTACAGAATCCTACTCCTCTCACAGTCACAAGATCGACCTGCACTCACCCATACACTTCTCCCCCACAAGCCTCCAGATATCTACTAATAATTTCTCACCAACCTCAAATGGCAGGGGCATAATATCCCTTCACACGCTCAAGTTCAGATCCTCACTTGCTGGACACAAGTTCTACTGCAGACAAAAAATCTGCCGAAGTCGACAGCTTCTGAAACAACTAAACCTCGGATGGCCGCCTACGCATGCACAGCCCGCTTATGCAGGCAGAGGCGAGCTCAGCCCAATTTGAGTGAGTCGACCACGAGAGTCGTTCTACCAAGTGCAAGACGATTTGAAGTAGCGGAAGAAGCTCAGTATCCGTGTGCACTCTCTGACTGCTCACAGGCAGACACACCTCCTCCTCTTGTTTGAGGAATCAAGGAGAGGTGCGCTCCGACAGTTCCAACTACTGTCCCTCGCTTTCAACTACGTGCCAGGCCTGGTCACCACTGCCGAATCCTCTCCGAAATCAAAGTTCCCAGGACTATTCCCTCAAACTATCCCGCCTTCGACACCTCTGAGAAAAGGTCCTCGTTTGTCCCACATCTCGAAGACACCCAGCTATGTACCTCCTCATGATATGGCTCCGTCCATGTACCGCGTCACTAGATCAATCACTCCCACTCATTCTCCCATCTCTACTTGCAACACAAGCAGTCGTCAATCGCAAACTAAAGGACTTCTTTGGCCGGAAGATCGACGACTGCAGATCCGAGACCAATCTGACTGATCCACCCACTCACTGATGAAACTGACGCTCCGTGACGATCGAAGCCAGGGGACCACAGCATCGATCTCCACTGCCGCTCCAGATCGTGCCTGCTCAGACCACTCTTCTACCATACCACCCAATTCATGATTTGGTTGATATTATTCGGTAGCACCTGCTGCCGCAGTCTGATCAATCATCAATCCCTGACATGAATCATCGTCCATCCCCTCTCAACCCAATCGCGACCACACAGAAACTGCTTCCTGCCTGGGCACGATATCATTAGATCCATTCCTTTGTGTTCATTTTTATTTTATAAAGCACACAGATTATTTTTTTCTTCTGGGGGTTGGCGACTCTTTTTCTGGGGGCGGTCTATATGCGGTAAAGCCTTTGCAGGTGCCCGGTTTTCATCTCTTCCTCTACTTCATTCCATTTTAAGCGAAACCTTTTCTATGTTGGGACACTTTTCTTCTCTTTGGCACACAATTCTTTTGCATATTATAATCACAGTACTGAATATTTTTAGCTTCCAGATCCTTTTGGGCGCTTATTGCGGTTGACTTAAATACAATTCGTTCTCTCTGCAGCCTTCCTCCACTTGGGTGCTCGGTGTTATTACCCGATAGTACACTGGGCATGGCTTCACGTTTGCTCCGCGTAATCCTGAAAACATTTACGGCAGAGGACATGTTGCAACTGAGTGATGGCAGTGAGGTATGGGGAGGATGAAAGCGAAAGGCAGATTTCGACGGTGGAGCTTTAGTGCCGCCGGCTGGCAATAATGGCCCGGATGTGGGAGCTGAGGTTGCCCCGCCCTGGTGCTTATGCGGTGTCCCGTCACGCCGATGTGGCCTCCTGCTGCTTCTTGATGCTTAGGAATTCGCTCTGTAGGTTTCACAGCGCTCGCAGCTCTCGCTCTTCCTCGTGATACGACGTTGTGCATTGGTGAAATCAAACTCCATTGCGTCTTCCCTAAGTCGTGTGTGGAGGTTGAGGCGTAGAGACAAGAAGTTCTAGATGTGCTGAAGGTGGTGGTGGAGTAGCGGAAATTTGTTTGATTGGAGTATTTGTTTAGAGGTGTGATAGTCAGATCGAGTCAAATATGAAATAGTGGCAATATCTGTATGGTGCAAACGATGCGATTAAGTTTCAAAGGCTTGCACACCGTCGGAGGCTCACGGGACATAAACTTCCGTGCTTGCCTCTAAAATTTGGGAGAGACAGAACGACCCGATCCATACTTTAAGTAAGATTGTCGTGCTGAGCTGCACCAGCTCAGCTCTCTCACAGCGATGGAATCCTGATTGCAAGCTTCCATCCGTGCACGTCACCGTCCTCCGATGATCCACACCAGGAAAAATTTGGAGACCAGCACATTGCTATTTATTCAGGAACCAAGGGCAAGACTATGATCAATTCAGAAGTTTCGAGCCGCAAAATTTGGATTGTTGCAGTGCATAATCGTGTATCGGCGTCTCGATTGCAATTTTGCGGTGATCATATGCGTGATATAGGATAGAGAGGAATTTGGACGTTTGTCGAGAGGTTAGTGCAATGTGATGGGGGCTGAATGAAGCGCAATCAATGGAGAAGGTTCAGCTTTGTTTGCAAGTGCTGGAAAAAGGGCTCCAGGGCGGCAACGGCGCTGTTTGGCATCTTGCAGGGAGGGGTATTGAAGAGAAGCTCAGCCCGATTGTGATGGAAACCAGGTTCTGAAAAGATTATAAGATTAGCAATTTAGTTAATCGAAGATCTCAACGGCATCGCGCGCCTTGAAGGACAAGTTTCCCGTATCTGAAAATGGCCAATGAGTGCTCTCTTTCTTTATAAGAAGATCTTAGGGATTGCTGCTGGCACGGATTCCGAGTCAGCAGCTACTGTTAAGGCCACATTGCAAGCTAAACAATGGCAAGCATTTCCTCTTCTTTGTAGGTCGGTTGAACACAAATTACTAGGCACTCTTGTCAACTGCACCACCGCTCAAGAAAATTTGAATTGCTGTATTGGCTACTTATGATCATAAAGAGAGCACCCATGTTCATGAGCTCTAGCGACAATTTTTCCATGCTCAAGTTGAGCTTGACCAATCCATTCAAGAATTCACATCCCGTTAACGTTTCTTAGCAAACTTAAGGAATTGGGTGATATTTCTTTCATGAATGGTACTATGATTTCAGTACTGATTTCAATATTAACTTGCTGAAGGGTAATGATGAGCTCCAGTCCTCACGAAACAGCACTCCTAAAGAGGATCGCACTTCATTTCAATTGAAGCTTCGGCTCTTCAAAAAGCAGGAGCTAAACTCAAGAAATATGTGAATGTGGAAGTTGGTTCAGAGACTTGCGCAATTTGTCCCCAATGTGCTGCACTAATCAGTGGGAGTTCCTTCAAGAACGACGATCTTCATTAGGAGCATTCAAGAGCAAGAACAGTTTTATGATCGGTTATGCTGGTAATGCTACACTTGACTCTCAATATTTGCTGCAACAACACTGATTTCCATCACGTCCATCACTCCAGGCTCTTTTAAGGTAAGTATCAAACGCATTTTGTTTGCAATTCTCCTGCAAATTTCTCATATTACCAAAACTCAAATAGCAAATAGCTAAATGCGTTGCAACAGTTGGCTACTGGTGGTAAAAGCGTCCACTCCTGTATATACCCACACTAGTGGAAACATGTGCAGTTGAGCACCCAAACAATCTTAATAAAAACGCATAATTTTAAAATGCATAAATTCGAAAAGCTCATTATTGACAAATTAAATACAAGTTAAGGTAGAAATGCATAAATTAAAATGCATAAATTCGAAAAGCTCATTATTGTTGAGAAAATAATGTCAACCTTAACTTGTATTGTTGAGAAATATATTTTATTAGTATTGTTGATATATTGTTAAATTTATAAAACTAAAGATTAAGTAAGTTTATAATTTTAATATGGAATATTTATTTTATTTTATTTTTTAAAATATATATAATATTTATTTATTTTAAGATAAAATAATAAATTATATATATATATATATATATATATATATATACTATTTTTTAAAATCAAATTTTATAATTATAAAGAATTTAAGATGGAAGCATATATAATTTAAGAATGACATGAATGAATTTAGAAAATTTGGTGGATAAATTGAATTGTAAAATAATAATAAGCACATTTAGTTAAAGATTTCTAAATAATATATAACTTTAATAAATATGTTTATCTAAGCAAAATATAAAAGATTAAAAGAATTGCTAGGTTGACACCTTCTTTTTATTGCATGGACACCCACTTGTGCTATGCACCTCCACAAAAAATAATCAGTTTTGATTTTAAATCATGATTCTTAAATTATAATTCTTGTTTGATGTTTAATACTATTTATTATTAATTTTAAAAAATTATAAAAAATTATAGCAAAATAATGATAAAATAAAAAGATGTTGATGTAAGCAAAATATATCAAAGCTTGTACTTTCTATAATGGAACTAATACAATTCACCTTGTATAAAAAAATCTATTATGTTATTTATTATTTGTACATTTTTTATACGTTTTATAATAGAACTAAGCTAGATTCCTATTTTAAACTACTTCTAGAGAAATTAAGATGCATAAAGATGTTATTACTTCAAAAATAAAATATTCCTTAAAATTTGTAGTAATTGCATGTTCTGTAGGTAGAAAATCATCTAGAGATATATTTTGTTAATATTTTCTTTAATTAGTAAATATTATAAAATAATTATTATCGAAATAAAAAAACCTTGACAAAGGTCACTTATACATTAAAAAAAAATATAAGAAAAAATTTATGAACTATTATTATATTTTATAAAAATTATGCACCTTAACAAATTGATAAAATAATATGATACTTACAAAGTTTGAGTGGTTTAGGACTTATTAAAATTTTAACATGGATAATATTAAAAAGTCTCTCAAAACAGTTTTTTTATAGTTGCAATACAAATTAGTTGAAAGAAGAGATCTAAGGTAGAAAATTTTATTAACTAAGCATTATTTATTATTTATCATAGTTCCCGTGATGATATATGGCTGAGGTCGCTGGTGGATGGATGAACGAGCAGGGGACCACCATCATTGAACTATCTATAATCTCGATTTTGTGGGCAATTATTGGTTCGTTCAATAATTTCCCCTTCCCTCCCTCCCTCGTGTCTACCAGCATCCACAAACAGTCTTCTGTTCTCAATCCATATCCCTCCACTTAAATTATAAAATTTCACCTTTTTTTAAATAATAAATTATGAAAAAAGTAGGGTTATAAATTTACAACAACCTAGGAACCACTAGGAATATTTTATTAATTTATTATTTTATATTCAAAAAGTAGAATTATTTATAAATTATATATAATCTACTTTTTGAACCACTAGGTTTATTCAAAAATAAAATATTTCTTAAAATTTGTTAAGGGGTATCAAAGTACATCTGTACATATATATAAAATAATAAATTATAATGGTTTTTTTTCTTTTTTTAATTATTGTAGATTCTTCCTTGCAACTAACTACAAAATAAAAGAGTCAAAACCAAGGGTGGTTAAAAAGACAAGGTATTTTGGAAAAATAATTCCATGTCAATCAAGTATAAACATAATAATTCATTGACCAGAATTTCCTAAGACAAAGCAAGTGAAGAAGAGTCCTCCACATTAAAATCTTCCAAAGAATGTGTTGTCAATAGAAAAGAAAGAAAAATTAACTTTATAGAGAATCTTCTAAATTTGTATTTTTGAAGTAGCAAGTACTAAAGCCACATCATGGGGCATTCTTGTTGGATGGTGGATACATTTGGGCAGTGTCAGACCCTTTGTTTAATAAAAACTTTAGAGTATCAAAAAAGATCATGAATAAAGACCAAATTGACAATAAAGAGATTGGATCATACATATTCCTTATGCAGATACATCGACTATTCTAATCTCCACAAATATCTCAATAGGATTTGTGAAACAAGTCATAAATCATAATATGCGGTCCAATATTTGCAAGACATACAGATTTGACTTGAAATTTGACTTGAAAGAGGCATCCAAATACATGTTGCAAATGTCAGGGATCACGAAGCCTCAGACGTTAATACTAGCTTGAAATGGGTGTTTTATGAGTCTTCCTCACTACAATTGGAATGTGGTTGGCAATTCACTAAACACATCACATCCCTTTCATAACCAAAACATGACTGCAATTCAAAGAAATCCAAAGCTGTTGCACAACAGCTTTGAATTACTAAGCGTCCACTTTTGAAAAATTTCAGCTGTGTTGATCTAATCTTCAAAACATTCGATGAAGTTCACGATTCTGCTAAAAGTGAAGAACCGAAGAGATTGTTCTGCTTCAGACAGAATGGTGATATAATGTTGAATGTCGGTAGCAACAATTCCAATAGACATGAACCATAAGTACTGTCGATGTGGGTTCATATCACCGGAGTATTCTAAACATATTCTCATCTCAAAACTTCATAAAACTACTTTCACTAAGAATCTCTAAAGAAACAAACCTAACGACATTCAGGAAACGACGTCTGGCGGAGACTGAGGGCTGGTGCTGTCACCTTAGCAGATCCCAATCACCTCGGTTCTAACTAAATGCCACTCTATTTAAGTTCACAAAAACTAATATTTGTCTTCAAAGTTGCAGTCTTCACACATGCACAAATACGTTATGTCGGCGAGTTTGAAGTCGGCAGCCTAGTCCTTGCTGCTTGAAGAATGCCGCACAGCAGTAGGAACTAAACCGCCTGTACAAGAATTGAGCTCATGAAATGAATCCGAAATCCACCCACCCGCTCCACAGCCTCCACCTTGTGGTTGACCATGCTCTCCTCCAGTTCAATTCGCAGTGGAGAATCAGTGAGATTCTAATTATCCACCCGCGTACAGTACCTGGCCGTTACATCAAAGGACTGATTCTAATCCCGGCGGTCCTCCTGCTTGGCAGATTTTGATAAGCTGTACGTGGCAAGGCCCGTTACAAGAATGGCCGCACCTAGGAAAAAACCAGACGGTAAAGTTGGTGGGACTCCCAAGTAAGGCCACGGTAGAGTGAAAGCCCAAATTGCGAGGGGGATCGACAGTGTTACACAGAGAGAAGAGACTATGGCGGAATAGTGTTTCAGCAAACTAAGGGAACTGATGTTGAAAGCCATGTTTACTACGACGTACAGGAGAGGAACAAGAGGAGCGCCTTCACAGCCACTGACTCCGGAACCAAGGTTGAAAAAACACATGTAGCCTTCTTTGAGACTCTGTGGAATCTGACTGAAAGGTACTCCTCGAGCATTGAACACCACTGGAAGGATCATCGAGACGAAAAGTGATTGGAAAAGTGATCCAAATGTGTTCACCACGAAGAGGTCCAGATTGCCTCCTTTCAATTGTTTGGCACCATCTAGGAACACAAGCTCCTTCAAAATTGACGAAGCTGCGAAGAACAGTGTGGAGACAATCATTACAATAGGCCAGAAATAGCCAGACTGCTGTAATGTGCCCACGCCGATTCCTCCCGATCCACTTGCAACCACGACCACAACACCAGCAATCACTAGCAAGCATCCTCCAACTTGCCCAAATGTATAGCGCTTTCTTAAAATTGTCGACGAAAGGAGAAGTTGCCACACTAGAAACACCTGAAATAAGGTTACGTCTGCTGTTAGATTTGGATGTTTAAAAGTGGTGAGGCTTCATTCCTACTAAGACTTCACCAATATTATTCAAAGCATGATAGCGTCGGAAAAATGTTTTCATTAGCCTTAGCAGAAAAAAGGATACTGACATTTGTGCACTCAACATGTTGATTTGTAAAATACCTGAGCCAAAACTGGGATGGTTGCACCGGGAAGAACTGCAGCAGCCGACATACCCATGGCAATGCCTAAGGCTTCCAAGGCACCGATCAGTACAAATCTTGCCTTGGGAATAGCGAGCATCTCCTTTGTGACTATCCCGGCCCGGTAACGCATGAGGAGTAACGATGAATAAGCGACCACATACGTGAGTGTGTTGAATTGTGCCAAAAATAAAGAATATCTACTTAGAGGTACAAGAGCCATTTTGTACAGAATTTTGTTGGTGCATGCCAGAAGAACTGTGGCTACAGCCGCGCAAACGAATTGTACGTCCTTCAGCAGGAATTCTCTACCTAGAAAAATGACATAGTCAAAATCTGCCTGTGCTCCAGATGAAGAAGACGCGCTGGAAGCTGCCGCCTCATACACAGTTTTTTGTTTCTTTAGTAATCTATCTACCTTGAGGTTCGGAGAATGACGACCGGCCAGAGCATAATCGATACCAAATCGACCCGATGCAATCCGCGAAAGATGTGCGGATGAATTGATACTGGATTTCAAAAGATCAGAGGGAGTTGTAGGGACGACACAGAGTGTTAGCATCGATGCTGGTGAATCAACACTGACAGGACGACGCGATCCTCGCAAAAGCAAACTCTCGTGGACAGGAAGAAAGTCTCTAGATACTGCATTGCACGTACCAAATTGAAGTGACCTACTCCAATATAGTGACAAGGCCATGGCTGGTTAGGTCCAACCCAAAGAAAAGATCGAGGTCTAATTAATTCCAAGAGATTTCGCCTCTCCCTCAACAAATCTCTCTGAAAAAAGGGGCAAAAAAACAAACGGCTACCCTAACACGAGATCTCACTCACACAATCTTGAGTCCAGCTAGTTCACCCATCCTCAACCCAGTGTGCTGATCTCGCACACATGCCCCACTTGAAAAGCGCATTCAAGAGTGCATAAACTACTATTTAGTTCATCGCCACATTCCTCGTGTGCTTGCAATCATTTCCATTGATTGTTCACTGAAACGAAACACCTTAAGACCCTCCACGCAAATATGCAGAGCTATAAGCTCAAATCCGCTTACTAGAAGTGCGTCTCTCGCACTCGATCGCGTATCTGTGTCTCGACTTCAACCACTTTACTTTCACCACCACCGAGGATCCTCACCACGACTGAGGATAACTACTACAAAGAAAAAACGACATGATGTTTTCTTTCCTAAAACGATCATCGATTCCAGCGCACTGTCACGCCCACTCCAAAACTGCTCACACGTAAACATGTGTGTTTCCAAGCTCAATTCTGTCCCAGCACCAACATTCGGTAGTTAAACGAAACTGCAGCCGTCGAACAACCCGCACTCCGCTGAAAGGAAGGCTGATCGGCAACTTCTGACACATGTAGCATACGACAAAAGGTAAACCGCGCGACTAATTTAGAAAGCAGCGACCGAAGTAGCATCCGGAAACCGCATGAGCAGATGTAGGGGAGCCACAGTGGGACCGGGCTGCTAGAGTTAATTCAGCTCCAGGTTCATTAACAGTCCGTTCACACATCTAGATACATCCGCTGCGCGTCGGTCGCATGGCGCGCATCTCTATTCACTTACATACTCCTTCAGACGATTCGCCTCCTTCAAGATCCCCTTTTCCAGTTCTAACCTCTGCAGCCCGTTCTTTTTCAGGTTCTCGGCTTCGGATCGAATGTCGCATGCATGGTCCTATTCCATGGGTTCCTGACCCGACTCCCTCCCGGGCTATCTCGCGTGAATCCTATTTATTTTTACTTTTAGACAACAAATGAACGACAAGCGCACAGAAAGGAAGGTTGCTCCAATATGTGCTCACAGCAATTGCAAGCCACGCGCAGGAATATTCTTCATTGATTCTGTGCAAGTGCTATGTAGACTTGTCCACAATCGGCGAAGTCTCTACTATAACGCAACCCACCGCAGCATGCGATTTGTTCGGAGGTGGGGAACGATCAGCCTTTCGGATTCCAAAGGACACCGGAATCCTTCGGAAATCCCACCAACACGCATCACGTACACGGCACACTGACAGTTACATGGGGTAGGACGCGCTTCTCATCTTTCGCAGCCTCGATCCACCAAGATCTAGGTCCTACCGTCGCTGCTTGGGAGCGCTCGACTCAAACACACGCAGGTTATGGCATCCCAAAAGGCTGCACGATCCCAAAAGGATGCGTGATTTCCGAATCTCGGAATCAATCATGTCTGAATAATTGGAGGAGTGTGTATGGCATGTGACTTACGGCGGATTTTTATACATTCGTAAAAGTAACAAAGCAAAGCTAACAAAGTGAGCCACAAAGCCACTTTGCTGGCGGGGCAGCGACTCCACAGGCACAGGCAATACGTAAAGGTATTTGGTTTTTGCCGGCAGACTTAATTCATGGGTTGCCTTTCTTGACTGGAGGGAAATCACTAGACAAATTACATGGAAGTCGTGGTAACTCGGAGAAAACATGCAACTTCAATCTCTCTGCGTTTCAACGACAACGTGATCCCTGCAACCATGAACGGCGATTCCAAACCATGTCTCAGTGATTCAGTTACTATCTCCCGGCAGAGGTATAGATAACTCACTCAATCTCTCTCACACAATTGGGTAAAGCCCCAGGTCACTATTTCCCCAGCTCGAGTAAACTCAGCACGAGTTGTCGGGAGGGTAGCAGGATCCTCCATGTGTCTAAAAATAGGCCACAGACCAATTCCTCCAACGTCCTGCGGTGACGAGCAGGTGCAGGTCGCTCAATTGGAGGAGAGTGATTGGGCCTCGGCTACTGATTCTAGATCAATGACAAGTGCTCGTCAAATTTCTCACAGCAAATCAGGTTTGTGGTCCATCCATGACTAGCCTGCGCAACTTCCCATTTATGAATGTCTATATATAGATGGGACAGAGACAGAGATGCAAAAACATGCTGTGTCCACGTGTAGGCAGTGCTAAATATAAGCCATTTACACATGTTGGAGGCTTCTGCATTCGGTGTGAAGGTTCCTGTGCTGCTTCCTTACGGCTGTTGTTGTTGTGTGCTGACAGACTTAACCCCATGAATTGGTGTGCTCCATGGCTGCAAAGAGTTGTGGCTTTAGTTTCAAGACCGAGCAAGAATAGAAGACCCCAATTTGCAAACTTACTGCAAAAGGGTTGTTGCGATTGCCTATCTTGGTAACTCAAGAGTGATAAGACTTTTGAGAGTAGCCTAAACAAAGCTAAGTAAAAAATAACAATTTCAAAATACTATTATACAAGTAAATTTTGGTATTGCATAGGTTTGATTGTAAGATCTAATGAACATAAAGAATTTTTTATGCCACACACACACTTGAGCCTTTTCAAACCTTTTATAGTACATTTTGTAACTAAAAAATCTAAAAAGATATATTCAAGCAAGGACATTGTCTCTCATATTTGTAGCTTGAGGTGCATTAGGTGGGCAACAAGCATAAGGCAAACCTTCTTCTTAGATTTAATTATGTAGATCATAACTTATAAAACCATATTTATCCATGAGGCTAAGTTTAGATATAGTTATATTCAAGTACCATCAAGATTAGTAGATTATAATTAAAATTATAATTGCCAACTTTTGAAGGATATTTATCAATAAAAAATTTCCATCATCTAATAGCTTAAAGACATTTCAAATTATTTATTAGAAGTTCTCTCTTTTTTTTTCTTTTAAAATACCTATTAGAAATTTAAAATCCTATTTTATTTTAGTATTATCCAATTTAGAATTTTTATATCTCTTATGATTTTAGATGGTTTGATATTATTTATTTTTTAGAATAAAAATTTAGATACTATACTTAAAATTTTGTACAATAGTTATACAATGTAGCAAGGCAATTAAATAAAAATTTATTATAATTATTATCTTTTGATCAAATTTTAAATAAAATTATATATTTAAAAAAAATAAAACTATGTTTGTCTTTTGCAATTTACAAGAGTCCTAAGTTAAATTGATCATGTAGAGATCTACTATCTAAAAATAAAAGACAAGAATGTACTTCAAAATATAAGTAATTTTAAATTATAATATTTTATTATCTATATATATTTAGTATAATATAATTAATATTAATATCGTTAATAATAATATGTAAATATAAGAAAATAAATCTTATTAAAGGTAAATTCAATAAGGTATACACTATTAATTCTTTTATATACACCTATTACTTCTAATAGTCCTTGCACATCTTAGTCTTTTAGTTATATAATGTTTTTGTCAATATTACTTTTTTTTCTTTAAATTTCAAACTTTTTTCTTATATTGAGGATTTTATCTTACACTTGCTCTATATGATATTCTATTTTTAAATTCTAATCCTAATTAAAAGTATCTTATCTTGCTTATCAAATTCTGTATCAAGTCTTATCAAATTTCTTATCTTATCTTATCTTATCTTTGTTTTAAGTATTATCAAATTTCAATTTAATGTCCTAAATAATACTTAAAATTTTATAATTATTTTTATAATTATTTACAAATATTACAAGGGATTTTCCAAAATTTATCGGATTATTGCAAGTCTTACCAAAGAGAGGAACATTCTACTAATGTATGTATAATGCAAGCAAAGTTATCTATATATTTCTATTTTTAAAATTCTTATAATAAAAATATCTTATTGAGATTTTAATTAAAACACTAAGTTAGAAGTTTTTAAAAAAGCTTTAGAGTATTTCCAAAAAAATAATTATGCTTAAATTGAATAATAAAATAAAAAATAAAAAATGATAATATTAGGAATAAATAATTATTTTATTTTATTTTTCTTCTATTTTTTAATTATGTCTCAAGAAATTTATTTTAAATAATTTAACATTAATAATTATTTAAATTTTAGCTATGAATTTATTAAAATTTAAGATTTTTTTGTTTAATTATTGATAATTTACTTTCTTTTTAATAATAGATATTTTAGAAAGAAAATAGATTAGAAAAAATGATTAATTATCATAAAAAATAAATTAAATATAAGATATATAAAATAATTAAATAATTTGAATTATTTCTAAAAGATAAGCGAGTTAAATCTCTAAAGAATTTTTTGAACCATTTTAAAAAGAAACTATAGTTAAAACTATTTATCAGCTACTTTTGGATTCTCAATTTTATAAAATTATAAAATATCTAAGAAAATAATAATTGAGATCTAATTTACTAAAAAAAGATTAGATATAATTTAAAACTACATCTTAAAAATCAAAGATTATTTTAATTTACTCTTATTACTTTTTAGATTATAAAACTATAAGAATCAAAAAAAAAAAAAAAAAAAAAAATTGTGTATGAAGTTTATATTCAAATTTAAACTTAAGTACATACAATATGTATTATTAAAATATAAAATCATTCTAAAAATATTATTATTATTTGAAATTAGATCTTTAAATATTTTATTAATTAAACTTGCTTGAGTTTTCTATTGTAGTAAGAATAGATATGTACTAAGTTCAAACTCTAATATAGATCTATATAAATTTTTAAATTAATGTGAATGTAATGGAAGAATATGTAAGCCTATGAGAAAATATAATTAATAAATTATAAAAATATCTTTTTTTAATCAATAATCATAAGAATTATAATAATATTATAAATATAATACTAATTATATAACCAACTACCATGCCTATGTGGCGTTTAAAATAAAATAAAAATATTGTTAAAAAATCTTTAAAATAATTTATTTAATAGTAGATAAAGTTACTTATTAGCTTTGAATTTTGAGTGGAATTGTTACATTGTCAATGCAAATAATACCACCACTTATTATATTAAAAAAAACTTTAAAAAAAAAAGAAAAAAGAGTATTATTTTTAAAAATACTTTATATATTTATTTTATGTCAATAAAAAATATTAGTTTTATTTTATTTTTTATTTTTTAAATTATTCTTGATAAGTTGCAATATTATTATATATAAAATTATAAATTAATTAATAAATTTTAGTTTCAAAAAATCTCTACAATATTAATAAATTGAATCTCTAGTTGCAAAAAATCTTCATCTCTACTACCACTCAACTATGATTACTTGTTGCTTTTTATAAATTCTAATGATTAAACATATCTAAAGTCAAAATTAAAATTTCAAAACTACAATCATTGTATTGATTTGTATGAGATTTTTAATAATATTATTATTCATAGTTTTAAAATTATTATTATTATAGAAGATTTTTTTAATTTTTTAATTTTATTTTATAAGATATTTTGAAGTATAAATAATTTATGATAATTTCCAAAAAATCCAAATAGTGGTGCTTCATTGTATCAAAGACATAATAAAATTATGGTCAATAATTAGAAATTTAAAATTGTAACATTTAAAAACTCAAAAATATATTTAAATATAATATAATGATTAATAGTTATAATCAAGTAGAATTTAGTAATTAATAGTAGTAATAATAAATAAATAAATATTAAAATAATACATAATAACTTTTTATAAAATATTTTATTAAAATTATTATTTTATAAAAACTAAATTCTTATATAAAAATAATTAATTGTCATCTATCAACTTTACAAGTTTATTTTATATTTTAATTTTGATCTAACAACTTAAAGTAATGTAACAATCAACCAACTTAATAACTAATAACTTATGCTAATATTTCTGCAAAAATAATTTATTTTGATATTAATCATTTTTTATCAATTTCTTTACAATATGATAGAAATTAACAAAGAGAATGTAACATGTAGACATATATGACCAAAAAAATTAACAATCTCCTTGTTAAATTGAAATATCATATTTTTATTACAATTGGATGTAAGCAAAATCATCAAAGTATAGGTGAGCAAATAAAACCATTTAAAAATAGACATTTGTTACAACAATTTAGTGTATAATAATATTATTTATAATAATCTAATCCTAAAAACAAAAATTACATGTAGAAAGTAGTATTAAATCTTAGAATTTAACAACAAAAGAGTATATATATATATATATATATATATATATATATATATATTCTAAAAATATAATTTTTATCTCTATTATAGAAGTTTCTTAGTTTATAATAATAAAAAATTTAAATTTATTAAAATTAATCTAACTTTCATAACATTCTTTTTGAAAGATTTTTTTTCATAATATAAAAATCTTCTTTATTCTTCTAATCTAATTATAAATAAGAAAATCAAATAAGATAAATATTACATTGAAGTAAAAAAAGAAGGCACTATTTAATGCAACTTGATTATATTTTTATATTGTGGATTTTTACATGCAAATCTAAGATATTGTTTTAATAGGTCAAAAGCAAGTATGCCTTTGTATTATTTTATATGTCTTTTTAATTATATAAAAAGTTATAAAACAATACAATTCTTTAGATTATTATGTAAGAAGCTTGTACCAATCTTCAAAAATAGATAAGATAATTTTTAATGCTAACATTCAATTGATAAAGTAATACTAATTTTTATCCATTATTTCACTTCATATCTTAATATTAATTATAATTTAATTTATGTTTCTACTAGTGACTACAAAAATTAAGTAATTTTAAAGATTTATAAATGTCTTATGAATGATAAAGATGAAAATACCTATAAAATATATAAAAATACTTAAAAACATTGCAAGGACTTATTTTGCATAGACTAAAAAAATTGTAGCTTGGCATTAAATAAAAATAAATAAAAAAATAAAAATCTACAAATTATATCTATTCCACTAGCAAAAGCTAAATCAGTAGTTACCATTTTAAAAAAATACAATTTAATCACAAAAAAATAGTATAAAAATATTTAATAATTCTTGACAAAGAAGTTGTATTCTAAATGATTAAATACACTTTGAACAATTTACTAGTAAAGTGATAATGTTGTTAAATGTATTAAAAAACATATATTTATAAATTAAATCAAACAATGAAGCTTTAAGTTTATACATTTGAAGAATTGTCCATAATAGGAGAATTTTTATTTTCTTATGCAATTTCCCGGTATACTAATGTGCAACTAACACAGACTTGTCATGCACTACACATGGCCATGAATTACAAGACATTTGCATAACAATGAGGTATACAGACATTGATATTTACGAAAGAAATTTAGAGGCATGCACTATATTTTGTTAAGAACCTCTTTCTAAGAAGCTTTTTGTACATGTCATAGAACTCATTTCGTTCTAGAATAGATGATACTGTCTTTAAATCCAGATCAGGCTCTGTATCACAGCAGACACTCACTATTATGCTAACAATTCCTTGGTCAGCAAACCACAGGAAGGATGCAAATCCCTGAATTGGGTCTGACATGACAAAGAGCTGTTCCACAAACAACAACAAACAACCTACAATGAGTATTCTAAATCATTGGGACCTTCTAAACACTACTACCGACAGTTACAGAACCACATTTAATACAACTGAACATCAACTTTCACTCTTCAATCCAATCTAAGCAGTGTCCAGAGCATATCAAAGCCTGACTAATACAGGGATATTTCAGCTATTTGCAATGTTATTCTCTTCGACAATTCCAGAACTCCAAATGCCATTTCTACAACTCATAAAACAGACCCTGTTTAAAACATTAAAGGATGCCCCGAATTTTTTCACTGCAACATAAAAATATATTGTTTAGGGGAGTGTAAACGTGAACGACAGGGATCTTTTGTGCTTCTGCTCTCAAAAAATTCTTTCAACTTATCTAGCTGTGCATTACCATACTGGAAGAGTTAAACACAGTGTGTATGATACATATTGTTCATATGTTTGACAGTGTGGACTTACTCAGAGAGGAACAAAGGTATTACACAACCAGGTGAGTTTCTTAATGATGGTTAAATAAGAAAAATCACAAGTAATCGCTAAGTTGGCAACTGCATGGCCGATCTCATTCTCTCCATCAATCCATCCACTACAATGCCTAGTTACATAGAAGCTCTAGCAACACCTGTATTTTTGTTGTACTTCCTTTCCCTTGTGATTTCCATTGGAAGATATCCTTGATCTACTATTTAGACCAATTTCTATGCCGAATCCTTGGATAATTCCTAGTGCCGTATGTTGACTACACTTGTTTCAAATTGAGGTTAAATTTTCTCTACAAACCTGGCTTGTGGAAGACATAGCATTTGCATTAGCCATACCCAGAAAAGAACCACCCGCAACTGTCTGAACCGACATCGATAGGGGTGTTGCTAGTGAGGGGCATCGGAGCTGCTGCAACACGAGCAACTGAGAAGCCATAATTTCATGAGGATTACATCGACCCTGATACCTACAATTCAAGGGACTTGTAACCGTAATCCTAAAGAGCAATTCTATGACTTCTTTGTAAGCCGAGGTTCAGAAAAGTTTTGATCAAAACAATTCCAAGCTGAAAGTGGACACTCATCTACATAAAATACTCTAACAAAGATGCTGCGACTTAACACACTCTTGCACTGGCCTGCCCACTCAACCTCTGTTTGCCAATCCTATTTTATGTAAAAATGATCCCCATTCTCAATGAATGATTTCAAGTTCACATAAAATCCAATTTCAATGAAGATGCGAATACGTGTGAGAATGAACACAATCCAAATTCATCCTTCAGTTCAATTGAAAATCAACAATGGCGATTCAAAAGCAATTGAAGTTTGCACAATTTCTGAACACCTGATGAAGATAGCATTCGACACAGATGTGCAACCCAGCCGAGGCCCTTCACAACCTACAAGACACAAGCCACAGCATAGAGCCAGATCAAGAACCGCCCACGCTTCGTTCACTACATGTAGATCATCAAATTTTTAATAACTCCGCTCTAGGGATGGCAACCCACAAGCACTACAACCTACTGCAATTGCAGAAGCATATAAAATACAAACCAAAAGCTCACTATGTAATCCTCGTAGTCTTAATTAGTTGACAAGTTGTTAAATACAACCCTCTGCCATCATTCAAGGCAGTGTACATTCAACTTTCCGATTAGTCGGAGGGTTCAGGACAAAAAGAAATATTATGAACCTTATATTCATTCATGCTCCTGCCTAACCAGCCAGCCAAATTATGGCAGCATGTTTGCGACTTATAAATTTTTGAGGTGTCCTGTTAAGCAGACCAAGCTATCATGTGATATCGAGCAACTCTTAGTAGATGCAAGGCATAGGAATATCTAGAAAACATTGTGAAGTTCGACTATCGACATACTGCTGAAATAATGATCACTAGCATTTATCGTACAAATACACATAACACAAGCAAACTTATCGGCTTAGTGAGAAGAGTGTACCAGGGAATCAACACTTTGTCTCTAAAACCAATCACAGGCGGTGGTTATGCCAACCCACATGGGAATATGTCTCAATTGTAACCTGCTTTGCACATCATTGTGAACATATATGGAGTCTTGATATCGAGACTCCTAAATCTAGACAGTAACTTGCATCCTCTCCTTGACTACCATGATTAGGTTACCTCACCACGGCTAAAACTTTGCCGAATCATTACATGTGTAGTATGTAATAAACTTCTAACACAATCTCCCATCTACGAGTGACATAAAAAGTAAGAAAGGCGTCAAATGTTTATTGAAAGTCAATACTCTCTGTCCCAATCACAAATCCAATTAGTTTTGAGTCTAATGTAAAAATTTCTGGAGCTTGAACGTTTCCGAAAGATAGATGATTTGCAACCTACAATACATTTCAACTCCCTTGGATGATGCCCACTCAAAAGAGCAGGGAAGCCCAAGCAGCAATAAATGCAAAACCTCCCACAGGAGCTGGTTTTGATAGTGAGCGGTCTTCTTTCAGTGCCACAAGATAACACCTGTAACCAAAAACAAAGCAAAAGGTTCCCGGCGAGGATATTGCGAATAATTAACTTCATGTACATCCACAGTCACAGACGACAATGCAACCACACAAAATCCAAGGAAGCACCGAGTTTACAAAAGAAGCAGAAGCTAACAGAAAGCCTCACAACATGGAGAAAAAGCAGAATCAAGAGGAAAGACCACTCATGGTGAAAATCTTTACACCTAAGAAATGTGGACTATATCTTCAAGTGTTTCGCTAAGATTTGTAAAGGTGACTTACGTTCCTGAGAAGGTTACAATCCCGAAAGAGCAGAGCCCTCCAAACTGCATTTCAAGTTTGAAGGTTAACTGAATGGGATTGTGCGCTTTGGGGAGAAAATTTAGGAACAAGATCATAGTTGGACAGAACATGATTAAAGCATGAGTGCTACAACAGCAAAGAGAAAGACTGTATACTTAGTCACGACCGTTATTGTGAGTATTTAGAAGACTGTATTGGGGTAATCTCTGCAGTACAGCCCTTAAATTCCAAGTTGCGCCAACTTCTAATGGCTTCACTAAACGAATTGGTTGATTGAGAACTCACCAAATTAGGTCGCTTAGTAAGAGGAGCAGCGAGAAGGGCTGATGTATGGACTAGGTGATAGATGTTCCCCGTCTGATAAACCTGCCATAGCCACTTCCCCACATTACAAAATGTTCATGGAGCAACAAAGCATGGCAAGAACCACAAAAATTGCCTACTTCCTAAAATCTGCCGTCACGGTGTCGTTTCAGACAGATAATTTGCTATTGCCTTCCGTATAAAAATGAGTTTAGTATAGACGGACGGTTTTATAAACAGGATCAGCTGGTTTGAACCCATGCGCTCCGTATGTACCCGCGCCTAATGCTGTCATACCTGCACAAGTTCAACATTGCGCCTTCACTTCAAATTTGACTGTCTGCGACAAAGAGAAAATCCCTCGAAGCAGAACCTTAAGAACAATAATTATAAATTTAGAGCGGAATCAAGGAGTAATTTTTCTCTAACAGATTCAGGAAGCACACAACTCTTCAAGCGGTACAAAAATTCCTCTTAATTTGATCGTTTTATCGCCATCTGAGTGTACCCAACAAAACAAACCAAATTTAACACTACCTCATCATATCTTTGTAGCACTGTGCCTACATACCAGAAACCCCAGCAACTTTATGCCAGAGTAAGGACGCCATTGAAATATTGTAATCCCGTTGAGGAACTTTGCAGCGACAACACACGCTTCAATTTCTCAAGATTGTGATGACGGCCTAGCTAGTGAAATCTATGCTCCCAAGCGCTGAAGGTCATTGACGGAGCCTTAAACACTATTCTAATGCAGCATGAAATCAAGTATACATGGTCTACACCCAGCGAGGTGCTTCAAAATTGCAAATCGATTGAAAGGTTCCAACACAGGATGGATGATCAATTATAACTTTTGAATGACTTCGTCTAATTATACTTGTATATTGGATGCAAACTTCCTCACAAATTTACTGTGATTACAACAACAGTAGGCGTAGGTTGCGAGCTCAGATGGTGATCGGTATTATGAGACCCACATATCAAAAAATCTAGTATGTATACAAATCGCAGAAAAGATGGCCTACATTGGCCTTGGATCTCCAAATCTGCCCTCGGAATGTTGCGATACTTGCGGCCTCTTCGCTGAGCACGATTTCGCAACTTGTTGTGCCAAGTTTCATATTCCATTTGAGGTTTAATCTTTTATTACACAGTTACCTTGCAAGGTAATGTTATCAACAAATAGGCAATCCTTATTTTCTCTTTCCTTAAATCACAAACCCGAGTCCATTCCATAAGGATGCAGATCTTCTAACTCGATCTTCTCCCATATTCTCTAATCTGACCACTGATATTATTCAGTAGCATAATACTTAAAGATACCTAACTCTAAAAGAAATGCAACTCCTCGTCGCTTTCCTCGTATAATGCACATTCAAAACAGTAAAGAAGCCCAGGCTCCCATGAATCCAAAACCTCCAAAAGGCGCTGGCAGCGAGAGACTGCGGTTCTCATAGTATGCTGCAAAGTAACACCTGGCACAACGAAGACACTTGTGTCAAGGACTCGAATTCACCATATTCACAAGCAACGGGGATTCCCCAATGACCACGCAAGATTTCAACCCACGACGAGGATTCAACAACATCAAGAGAGTTTCTGCGCACAACTGCCTCCTAGCACTATCCGTGAGTGATAAAAGGTTAAAGAAACTCACGATCCAGAAAATGCAACAAGCCCGAAGGTTAGGAGACTTCCAAATACACGTGGTCTCTTCGTTAGAGGAACTGCCAGAAGGGCCACTGAGTGGACTAGGTGATAGAGGTTTGCTGTCTGCCACACCTGCCATACCCTCCAAATTATAAGATCGTATGTTGGTTCTTATAATTAGAGTTATAAGAATATATAATGCAATCCTGCCAACATATGGGTTGCGCAAATAGTCGCCGAAGGAGTGAGAGAAGTCAGTGTATACTCACAACTTTGTTAGCAGGATTGACTGGTTCAAACATATGTGTTCCAAAAGCACCCAGCCCTACCGCCGTAATCCCTGTGCAAGCATTCACAAAAATCCGATAGCTTTAGATATACCTTCCAAGCCTCTTCAGTGACGCATGGTGTACCACCTAGATGATTGAGCAGCCAGGTTTTTCTTGTGCATTGTCGTTACACTAGCTTTGAGGATGAAATTTCGTATTTTTTTTACTTCTTATTCTGTTTCTAGGCCTCGCTACTAGAATACAAATTCATAGAAATCCAAAGCGGTAAAACCATAAGTCGGGTTTCTGGGGACTAGCTTTAAAGATACAACTAAGGCCAGAATTGCGAAGACTTACCCGCCTTTCGAAAAACGACATCAGAGAACACAACGCATGAAGCCAAGGAAATGCGCAAAATGAAATAAATTCCTCTAATTCTTCGGAAGAATCTCGAAGAATTTCACATACCAGATATGCCTGCAATTGTGCGCCAAATCTGATCCTCGTCCAACGGACCCTTGCCTGAACGTCGTCGCATCAACGGCGCCTCAAGCTCATGCCGATCAGGGCCACTGCTGTATTCTCCTACGTCGCCCATAGCAACCACACTTGTACGTGAGCTAATCCTTAGAGAAGCGATTTGTGAAACGGTAGTCACGCTCAGAACAACCTCCACTTGCTTGTGCAGTCTACATTGAACACAACCATGTGCCGAAGCAGGACTTTGACTGTCCCGAAACTTCCGGAACGTCACATCTACAAGTATGGTACCATGTATAGTAAACGACGAGACCCGGACAGATACCCAACTGGGTAAGGTATTGGGTAACAGCAGGAAAGAGTCTCAGGTGTCGCACGCGGCATCAAGGTGCGCGCGAATGCCGCTGCAGCGACCGTAGTGTCATTCTCTATCGCGGCAGCCCGCTTTGCTACCAAGCCGAACTGCGAATTTTGGCAAATTTTGTGAATCACTCTTGTTTCCGTAGAGGTGTTGATATCTTGCTGCAATTTGCAATATCGTTTGTCAAGCAAGAGTCATAGCGAATTACAAACACAGCAAGGCCACAGTTAAGATGAGGGACGCAATGATAGAGGGAAGGATTGCAAAATGGAACGCATAGGGGAAGGATATGGAGGATGCGGAGGAGAGGGAGGAATTGGACATTTTAAGTAAGGATGGTGGGAATATTGGAGGGGGTGGCCAGGGTTTTGAGAGACGGGGAGGGTGTGGTTTGGGGAGAGAAGCATTAGGATCACAAGTAGCAAAAGAAATGCAAATCAAGAGGGGAATTATTGAAGCAGTTGATGAAGGCGGTGGGTCTCACCCACCAGCCGAACCGGCGCATGATGAAGGAGGAGAATCTGAGGAGGATGATGAAGCGGAATATGGAGACGGTAAGCGTCCACCCGACGAGCTTTGCGACGGAGAATCTGACACTCCATCAAAAGTTGACCAGGGCAATTCTGCGCTTCAAATTGCAGAGCTTCTCTCCGCAGGAAAAGCTGGAATTTCGGGAAAATTGCTCGTTACGGCGGAAGATGATGATGCTGAATCGAGAAGAGTAGTGGACAGGAAGAATTTGATCATTTCAATTGAGGAGGAATTTTCACATCACAAGCCAGGGTTAGCAAGATTGAACAATGGCAGCTTCGGAAGCTGTCCACAATCTGTGTTAGCTGCACAGGAGGATTGCTCTCGTTGTTGGTTACGCCAGCCTGATAAGTGCTACTTTGGTCCTTTGGAGGAGGGGTTGTATCGCGCGAGGAAAGAGGTTGCGGACCTTGTCAATGCACCTGTCGAAGAAGTATTTCTTCTGGAAAATGTAACCGCAGCCGCTTCCATGGTGGCATTGGATGTCATGTGGGCTTTCGCTGAAGGTCGTTATAAGAAGGGAGACTCAATATTGACATTGAATTTCACATACGGAGCTGTGAAGAAGGCTTTTCAAGTATGTTTGTCTTCTCTCTCTTTGCTGTAGTCGTTTCACGGATCTCAACGGTCTGGACGGTAGCAGAGATTTCATGAGCTTTTTTCCTCCAGTTCCGAGTTTCTGTAAGTCTCGCTTTCATTCCAAAGGTTTCTGTCAAAGGGCAGGAATTGATAGTCATGAAACCTAACATTGGAATCCGTCATGCAGGCTTATGCTGCAAGAGCTGGAGGAAGAATCTTTCAAGTTCAGATTCCGTTTCCAGTGTCCTCCGAGGAGCAGATTTTGAAAGTCTTTGAAGAAGCATTGAAGAAGGAGAGAGAGGAGAATCCATCAAGCACAATTCGCATGGCGGTCTTTGACCACATCGTCTCCATGCCCACAATGATACTCCCAATACGGCAGCTTATAAAGCTCTGTCGCAGCTATGGTGTAGAGAACATTTTCATTGACGGAGCACACGGCATTGGAAACCTTGAATTGAACCTGAAAGAACTTGATGCTGATTATTACACGAGCAACCTGCACAAGTGGATGTTTGCACCCACCACCGCTGCTTTTGTTCATTGCAAAGCGAAGCATCTTGGTCGGCTGCATCACCCAATTGTCTCACACTTGTATGGTGTTGGAATTGCGGCTGAATGCTCGTGGTTAGGCACCCGGGATTATAGCCCTCTTCTCGCAGTTCCAGCAGCAATTAAGTTCGTGATTGACGTAGCTGGTAGTATCGAGAACTATAGCAAATTTAATCACTGCAAGGTTATAGCAATGGCGGAGATGCTCGCGAGTTCGTGGGGTACATTCTTGGGCACACCACCGGAGCTGTGTGCGGCGATGGCTATGGTTGCTCTGCCCCCTGCCTTGAACATCCATTCGCAGGTAATCATCTTAATCCTCAAAATACAATTCTATTTATTAGAATTAGCTTCTTACCATTAGTCAGGTTTTGGTAAGATGATTGAAGTTCGAGGATATCTTTTAATGCAAGATTTACCAGGTTTGTTGAATTCGTCAAGGTCTTGGTTGAAGTTGCTGGAATATTTTAAGGTCGAGCTTGCTATGTCTGTTCTAGTGTGTAGATTCAATTGTCATGCTGGGGCAATTCGAGAAACTAAGGTGAATTGCTCTGTATTGTTGTTAAAGGTGGATTTATTAGCTCTGCGAAGGCGTATCCGAGAAGAATATCAGGTGGATGTGCATCTGTACTATGCAGGAAGTTTAGCGTTAGCCAATATTGACGATGCTTCTCAAGGCAGGACGAGGACCACCGCTTACGTGCGTATATCCCATCAAATTTATAACAACAGTGACGAGTATACAAAGCTGAGAGATGTTGTCGATGACATTGCACGTAAAAGTTAGTCATATCTCTGACACTGTTCTGTAAACTTCGTCAAGCTTTTATTGTAAATAAGAAATTCAAAAATTAATCCTGTAGGTCCCATTCTCTCCTACGTTCTCGTTGAGCAAATGTCGGCGATATCTAGAGCGGAAATGCTATGGTAATATCTCAGCAGACCTTCACAGATACGATACGAGGTCGGCCCTCCCCCAAAGAGAAGGTTGTATTAGGACGCTCCTCCGAAGTTACTGCCACTGTACTCCTGAGCTGTGTTGATCAACACAGCGAAGTGTGATCCTATTTACGTTGTCTGTTTTGGCAAGGCACCTCGGAGTATCACCCGCTCATGCAGACCTCGCATCCCAAGCTACCCTAGTCATACAATTAGTACCCTGGGCGATGTTGATTCGTAGACGATCAGTGTTCTTCGAGTGCACCATGTCCAACACATTCTCTCAGATTGAAAAACGAACAGGTATGTCGTCCCTCTCTGCCCAGTAGAGTATCGACCCAGGGCTGTCAATCTCTCTCTCTCTCTCTCTCCGGTGCTGCAATGATCCTTGACGGAGACCACGATGTGTGCTTCTGTTGCTGCTCCAGTTGCGATTGATCAAGTAGCAGGGTCTCACCCACTTCTCAAATTGTTGTGTGGCACCAGTAAGTTCCCAATTTGGTTCTATCTCTTCTCACGAACCTGAGCCATTTGCAGGGCAACAGCTGAGTTTGCAACGCGCTGTTTTTTTATACGTAAAAGTAAAACATGGCGCTGGAGTACTTGGATCACAGCGGTGGGCAACAGAGCATACACTGCTGGAGACACGTCGCATACCCAGCTGTTATGTCATAAAAAACAAATCGTTACCTCCTACATCATTCCTTCATACACGTGTGTTATAATTTTGGTTAATGCTTCGTATTTCTTTGCGAACAAAGCAGCTCCATGTGTTATGCAGATTCGTCTTATGTTACTACCTCCAATATCGACAAAAACTGTAGAAAATGGATCAGAAAAGCATCTAATGACACAATTGCATACTCTAAGTTCATTTTAACACATGGAGCTTTTGGTCATACCCCCACCACCAATTTGGCACCTGTTTGGTTTAGGTGGTGGTGGCACATTTCTCATAGTTGACCGAATCAGTATACATTTCACAAATCTCTACACGTGGCACCACGTGGAAACATACGACGAGACAATCTCATACAAAGCTCTGCTAAGCCTTCGCGGAGCTGGAACTCTAGAGCCAACTCCAAACTGAATCTATAAATCTCGATTCTCGTTACTTGAGGTGTTTTCTTTCAACGTCGTGAGAGAATCCGACTCGGTTTACTATGCTAGAACTTGTGGAAGAAGGCTGTTCCTTCATCCTTTTCTCGATGTTATGTTGGGCTGATTACGTGTGGTCCTACAATTTAATTTTCATCTAGGGATAACTTAGACGGGAGGTGAAGGAGGCGAGATGGGTTGGAGCAGAAAGCATGCTGTGTATGGTGAGCGGTATAATCCTGAGAAGCACCGGCGACCTGTCCCCGGATCAAGACCTGATCGCGATGCAGGTGAAACTTCTGGAATCGCGGATAATACCCGAGAGCTCGCATTTGCTGCTGTTCTGGTTCTCGTGGGAATTGCGGCGCTATACCCAGCTTTACATCTTAGGGTAAGCGGCGAATCCTCGAAGAACAAGGAAAATCAATTCATTCTAAATTTTCAAAAACAACGCACCTCAGAAGTGTTGTCCATTCGCTGTGTCGAGTATGTTCATGTGCAACATTTAATTGGATTTATATAACAAGATACTTGTCGGTGGAATAGGGATGGGTTGTTGGAAGGAAGGTGGATTCTGTTGGATAATCATAAGGAAATGGTAAATCACTTGAATCTCGGATTACATGTATGAGAAACTGATGATAACCCTAGGCTTCGGTTTTGGACATGTTTGGAAGAAATGTATAGGACGATTTTTTCAAGTTTGGCATCTGTAGTGGAGGTGGTTTAGTCCTAATTGATTACTTTGTGCTGTTCTCTTGCTTTCAGGGAAGCTCATTGCCTCCGGAAGTAAAAGCAGCCAAAAGCACTGGTATATGTTACGCCCCTGTAGTGTTCCAGGATTTCATTCATGCTCCCGTGGCTTAACTGGCATGTCAATGGAAAAGCACAGAGAGAAGTGCCTTTGAAGGATATCGAGCTGACCTAGAATGTGTTTGTTCTATGTGTGAAGCTTTAAATATGAAGAATTGGGTGAATTTTACGTTGCTGGAGAGCCACAGAGTTGCACATAACACGAGGATTTTCAGGTGCCAGTCTTGACTCTTATCTGCTGGCTTCATGATTGCCTTATATGTGTATCAAAAGGAATAGTCTTTTTTTGCGAAGTCTTTGCAGTCGTGTTCGTTTGGTATCTGATTACTCAAATAAATATAGGCCAAAGAGGAGTTGAAACTCTTGATTGGACGCTTCGCAATTGCTGCATGACTAAGAGTCATCAATTGTCTTAGGTTTGAGCTTGATCCAAAAGCGAGCTTGGGCCTTCAACCGATTTCTCATATCCTCGTGAGGTTAGCCTGATGTAAACCTTTTGCACAAGAGCTTTAAAATTGTACATTTTTTTCTCTCCATGTCCTGTTTTTAGGATTCATATGACGAGTGTAGGGAATATTAAATCTTGCCTAATTTCGAAAATTTCCATTGAAGTGTATGCTTCAGTAAATGCAGGTAATTTGTGGCGACTCTTATAAGATTCCCAGAGATCTGGCAAATAGAGTTAATTTTTGATGGCTTGTTTATTTTGCAGAGGTGAGGTCGTTAACCGCCGTGGAAGGCTAGAGAAAATAACGCGCTCGTAAGTCTGTCTGTTCATATGGTTAGAGACATCATAGAAAGAGCACATTTTGCAGCAGGATATCTAAGTCGATATTACAATCAGGGTTTACATTTTCAAGAAATAATATCAGTGTCAAGAAAATACTTCATAATGGTTCATTGTGTGTGTATACAGCCACTAATTTCCCTTGTGCCTAGATAAGAAATTTGAGGTTAGTCTTGCGCGTAGATTTTCATAAGGAATTGCTGGATCCCTAATTTAGAATGTTCTAAATATGGGGTTTTGCATCCAGATATGTACCGGTTTCAGACTTGGGTGCGACAGGATATTTTGACTTATTGATCAAGGTGAGTCTAATCAGGGTATTACTGACAGTGACGAAGCGACTGCCCTTCATTGAGTAGAAAATTTAGTATACATCATTAGGATTGCAATCTTTTCAGTTAGATAGTTTTAATTGGACTGGAAAGACTTATTGAATTGATTGTTCTCGACAAAAATATCAATTGTAGCTAGTGAGACTCTTCGTTTTGTGGTTTTTTTATTACAATTGCGTGTGTAGATCCTCCCCGAGGGTATGATGAGTCAACGAATTGCTCGTCTGAATCCTGGTGATGGACTTGAAATGAGAGGGTAAGATTCTGGCTTCTGTGTCTCTTCAATCTCTTACAGAAAACTAGTTTGTAGTAGTATTTGCAACTTCTGTTCATTGGCTGGTTTGATTCAAGAGAGAATTGTTGAAGGACCAATCATATTTTTTGGGCAGGGACTTTACATTATAATTATGAATAAGAGGCTGCTTTTCACATTCTTCTTTTGATGTTTGTAGCCCGGTCGTAGAGCTGCCTTACAAAGCCAACATGAAAACACATTTGGGTATGGTAAGCCCTTTCGTAACCTTTTGACCATGCTTGCGATTTAGTTCAAGAGTCGGCTTTGTGTATATCAGTTAGAGTTGAGAGTAGACATAGTAAATTTAATGAAACACGTGAATACTGAAATTTTGGAGTATCAAGGTTTCACGTGGTTCCAAGCAAGAGTATGAGTAAGATCTCATTCCTTGCAAATGGTAAAACCTGGTCGCAAGGAATGAGATCTTTGCTTCATTGAGAACAAAGCATATTAATAAGCATTAAGTGATATGTTTTCACACGCAATGAAAACAAGGAGTTTGTCCTCGAAATTAAATGTAAATTGATAGAAATGAATGGAGATTGTATGCAGATTGCTGGTGATATTGGAATCACTCACATGGTGCAGTTGATCAAGGCCATCGTGTTAAATCCCAAGGATTATACTCAGGTGGGGCTCCAGTGATATATTTATGTTCTACCTATTATAACTGTTTCTGTGCTTTATTGAAAAAAATTCCTTACTACTTCAATTGCAACCGTAACGAAAGCTGCAGCAAGGGTAAACACTCTCATAATAGGTGATCTGATATGTCTTGAATCTTATCCGGAAGAAGTCTCTTGGAAGTGTAGCAGGTCTCGCTTATCTATGAGAATGAATCTCCGGAAGACATTCTGTTGAAAGAGGAACTGGATAAATTATCTCGAACGTATCCAAATTTTAAGGTATAATATTTCATAAGTTTTTACAAGTCTCATTCTTTACTTGCCTTTTTGGCCCGTTTATTGTGGATCATGGAACAGAGTTAAGAGTTTTGTTGATTAATGGACTTTTCTAAATTAATGCGGTTTCGTATGGATTGTTTTTGGTGTGTGCAAGGTGTTTTATACAGTAAACATTGCAGGTAGAGAATGGGAGGGCGGTGTGGGGCACATCACGGCAGAAATGACTTACAAAGCACTACCACATCCGTCTCCTAATACTCTCGTGCTGGTAAATGCTTCTAGTGCAATGCTTCAGCTTTATTTATTTATTCCAAGTCTGTTATAATTGCAGATGGTGGAGTTTATTGTTAATTTCCTGGTAATCATGCATGTGGAAGTTTAGACCTACAATGTGTTAAATTTGTTGGAATTGAAATCCTATTAACCCGTACTAGCATGTTAGATCTTGTTCAAACCTTCAACTGGGATACAAATGTTTGAAGTCAATATTCAAGAATTCATTCAATTTTTTATATAGTCACGCGACTGAATTGAAGAATACGAAGTAACGAATTAATTTAAAAGGGCCTTCAACTTGATTGACTTAAGCCTCTCACTCATGACTGTTGCAGGTTGCCGGTCCCCCAACGCTAATGGACCGTGTTTGTGGAAGGAAAGACCAGGAACGGTACAGTGGCCAGGTAAGTAAATGATGAACTGTCACAAAAACCTTCACCTTGCAATTTGAGTGTATTAGGGTTAATAAATTACTAACGGCTGGAATTTTCTTGTAGGTGCTTGCACTACTCAAACAGCTTGGCTACAAGAAGGAGCACGTCTATAAATTTTAGAGAATCAAGTACCCACTTGTTCCATCACTCCACATTTGCTTCATTCTGTGCATGGCAACTCCCATTGACATTATATTATCCTAGAAGCTTTCTCGATTAGGGACTAGTTTTTTTCTTCTGAGAGGCTAGAACGTCCAGGAACCTTGTATTTCTCAGTAACTTGTCCTGGAATGGGAAAACATGTATGTACAGTAAAAGTACAAATAATCAACCACTCTGGAGTTTGTGTGTTTATGCAATCCTAAGAGTCTTGAGTTAGGTAGAACAACAATGTATGAAAGCTCACATTTCTTGGCTATGTTTCAACTACACTCCTGTTTTACGCTGGTTGACCCTTAAAAGGTTCAAGTCTATGGTCCAGAATGATGTTTAACAGTACCTGTACTTGACATTTTGCTATGATGTGATTGCAAGTGACACAAGTTTCAACAAAATGAAGATGGCAAATTCATCAAATAGCAGTGATGTGCTATTGTCTTAAATATGATAAATTTAGCATCGAATGTACAAGGTAGTGAACTATACAACATATATATATATATATATATATATATATATCAGGCAAACAGTTGTCTCCTACTCGACTCGGCTATTCCAAGAGGATTCTGCCAAAGACAGGCGTTCAACTCCCTGACTGTCTCCTCAATAAGATCCTTCATGATCATCTTTTCCAGCCTAACGCAGATCTTCTCAAGCTCTGTGTTATAATCCAACCACTGCAGCCCTCGGCCTCTCTCCAAATCTTTGCACAAAATCACCTGGACAGTGTCATAATCATCCTCCAAAGCAGCACATGGAAGATCCTTCAACTCGGTCAAAACTTCCTTCAGTAACTGCGTCTCCATGGACCTCTTCGTCAAGCTCGGCTTGAAGAACCCCATCCACTGCATTGACCTCAATTGCGTCTCCAATATCCTTTTTAGAACCTCGTTGACACTCTCGAAGAGAATGCGACGGTTCAAAATGTCTCGCTCATCACTCTCCAAAGATCTGCGTTTTGTTTCCAATTGATCAAAGACGTTCGTATCCAATATATGGCCGGTGGAGCTACTTAAGAAGTTAGGAGTAGCGCATCTACTTGCAACCTCGGAAGTCTCCAAAAGATCCTTCACATACATTCTCTCTTCACCTGCGTCTCTGAGACATATACTAAGCCAGTTTCGGTGCTTCGAATCTTTAGTTGGCATGGATATGCTCTTATCTTGAACTTGTGCATGAGTATCCACTGGAGGTGTAACCTTTGTTTCTGAGAGAGTGTCAATTTCGTCTGGAGCTTTCAACAAGTCTGCAGGGCATGCTTCCTCGAGATCAAGATCTAAAAACCGTGCAGTGTTCCAGAGTTTGTCTTTCTTTAGACCATGTTGATCTGCACACACAATTTTGAGCAGGATATAAGAAAACGTTGGTAGCCATCAAGGCCAAGAAAGTCAACATAGTAAAAGCTCACAATGATCAAATTTTTACTAGTATATAAACCCAGGGAAATGCCAACCTGGAAGACCGGCAACACTGGATTTTCCGGCTTTAGGACTTGGCGTAAGATCCTCATCAAAATGGAAGTTATCCAACACAGAGACGGGACTTGGTTGGTCAGCAACTTCAGCTTGTACATCTTCCAAGAAGTCCATGTTCTTAGTTGAAACCCCACGAGGTGTTTTCACTACCTCGTCGATCTCTATTGCCTTCTCGTTAGCCTGCACATGAAACCAAACATCATCATTACGTAAGGAAACTCACGCAAGCAGTGAATGTGATCTGAGGTTTCGTTGCATCTGTGGATTTATTGTTTTGCAACTACTGTTAAATGAAGGGTTTACCTTGGACTCCGTTCTATGTAGCCTTGCATTTGCGTTAGTTGAATCCCCACTGTGGTCTAAAGCTCCACCTTGTGTGGCACGCACTGTCTCCGGCAACGAGCTTCTTGCAAGAGGAACTCTAGTATTCTGTTCTTGTGAAGAGGTTGCTGTATTTGGGACACTGTTACAAACAGAAGGAAGTCTAATAACATGTGATGCCTGCACCGAATCATCTTTTGCTGAGGAAATTTTTACGTTCACATCAAGAGATGTGGGACTACTCGTCACAGATGACTTTTTATCTTTAGAAACCAGCCTCTTCGATCTGAAACTCATGTTAGAAGGTGTTTTTCCACCAGGTGATGTCGGAGCTGGAATATCAGCAGTGATGGGCTTCTGAGCAATTTTGGAAAGAAGCTTGCTTTCCGAGCTGCTTCGACGCAGTGGTCTAGGGGTATCCGGATCACCACTCGCCCTCCCCTTGAGAAACTCTTGCTTCGTAGAATTCGCCCTCAAGTTCGCAAGGGAAGCTTTGGTCTCTTTCACAGCAAAAGCTTTCCTCCGGACTTTACCAGCATCCGCCGGGCGGTTCACGTGTTCCAGTCTGCCAATGGAGCATCTGGGAGATACCGAGGTCGCCGAGTGAGGTTGAGGGGAGCATGCCCGAGCTGGCTTCTCCTGGGTCGATGTGGTAGCTCGAGGACCCCTGGGACTAGACGAATCTCGCCCACTTTGTTGAGCATCCAAAAGCGACTTCGACATGCGAGCTGCGCTGCGCTCCTTCTTAGCCTGCCGAAGGCTAGGACTGCTACTTGAAGGATCTGTAACCTTCGAGGGCTCCTGCGGCTGAGCTTTCGGAAACAACTCATTGACAGTCGCCTTCTGATTGTGGGCATTCTCGATCAAATTGCTGAGTGAGGAAACATAACCATGTCAGAGCAGATCACACGAATGGATTATGAAATACAAAATGGAGTTCCCTATAGAGGCTTACATGTGGTCACAAAAGAGAGTTGAATTCTGGTATTACCTGCAGATGTTTCGGGGCGAAATTTCTTCGTCAGGATAATATGTTCCTTCATCCGTCTTACTGAACACCATTGCGCATGGTTGATTTGGAGCTGCTAAAGGTAGAGCCAGCGTTTTGTAAGACACGGACCTCGTGATAATGGGTTTCACTACTACGGGTGGCTCCTCATCTGCTTCTGATGCACCGGCTTTCTGGCCTTGCTCATGGATAGACCCCTTCTGCTCCGGCGGTCTAGGAGTGGTACTCACATGCCTGGCCCTCGGAGTATCTTGGTAATCCAGATAATTTGAGGCTGAGAGAACTGGAGGAACCGACTGCGATCGAGGCCTAGTCACCTGGAACTCTTTCTCCTCTGTCACCTTCAGACTTTGTAACTTCAAAGCCTCCGCATTCTTCCTACGAGAAGAGGTGTGAAATACTCCCTTGAGCTGCATGGCTTCGAAGATATGCCACAGTGATCTCCTTCCTCGAGGAGACTTACGCACCTGGTGTGGCTCCTTGAGATCCAACTCATCATCCCGCGGTTTGGAATCATACTTCTCCGTCTCAACTGACTGCCTCGAAATGAGAGCAGCATGATCTTCTGAAGTCCTCATGTTCAAGGGTGTAGTGATAATCTGGAGTTGGACATTCGGAGATTCTTTCTCAAAGTATTGGTGCTTGGAATTTGAGAGAGCAGGTTGTCTCTGCGGATAAGGATCATCTACAGGCCTCAAACCATGATGGCCAGCAGCAGCTTTACTCCGACTATGACCTTGAAAATGTTCGTGGTCAGAGGAGTGGTACGCATAATCGTAGTCTTCTGAAGGAGATGGCGGGGGAGGTGGAGACCCACCATTCGACGGGTGGCACCGCGAAAACTCATTGGCTAGGAGATCAGTCTCCGTCGTAGCGCTTCTCCTTGAGGCACCTTTTACTCCCACAGGCAGCTCCCTAGCCTTCGGCAGCTCATCTAATCCCATCAACCGCGCAACCACATTTGATGCCTTCAGACGGGTACTACCGTCCAAATTTCTCCTTCCAGACGATTGTCGATTGAACTGCGTGTTTTCGTTGTTGTCCTCCAGCTCCGATCGATCGAGTTCGCCCAGTTTCAGCTTGCGCAGCACAAGTGTGCTCGAATTTGCCGAATCGCGGCCATCAACAGATAATCGTGGGGCAATGCACGCGCGAGGCGCGTCTCGAGTACCATCCACGGAGAATCGATGGCTCTCTTTCGACCCAATTTTCTGAGGGGCTCGTAGAAATTCTTTGATTTCTGCAGCGCGGATAGAATCCTTGAAATCTGGAGTTATCGAAGGAAGGTCACTAGTTTCTCTGCAGCGTCGAATCGGCCTCGGGGATACCGACACTTTTCCGTTTACAGACGCTCGCCGATCGTCTCCTGACAGAGACAACCGAGGGCCTTCTTTCAATTCGACTGTCAATCGGGTCGCGTCGCGCCCATCAGTCGCGGTCTTCGAAACAGAATTCCTTGGAAGCACCTCCGAGTTCTGATGCTTGAGTGAATCCTTCTCCTTGACGGTCAGCCGCGGCGACCCTCCCGAGCTTCGAAGCCCGTCCCTCCAATCAGCTAGCACCCGCACAGTCCCTCGCCCACCGACGGAAGAAGATCGTGGCAAATCGACTGGTTTTTGTCGAGCTCCTCCAGAGTCTAATCTTCCGTCCACTGACAACCTCATCCTGTCTTTCCCATCCACAGAAGAAGACCTTGGCAAATTTTTCAGACACCCTTGGCTGTAACGCTCATCCACGGACAACCGCGGCAGTTCTCTGGAGCTCACGAAATCCCGACGAGCTCGATTATCTCGGTCAAGGGAAGCGCGAACTATGTCACGAATGTTGGAGCCATTGGCTTTCGGATCGGAATCTGCACGAGATGGAATCACAACATTGAGCTTCTTGCACTCGGAGGTGAGATCATAGTTGGGGTAATTGGAAGTGGCAGAGTTCACGGTGCTCTCCCGCGCTTGATCGTTGAAGTAGAATGCTAATCCGCCCACGCTCTCCTCAGAATACATCGGGGAGTTGTCGACCTGGGATTTCTCATCGGGGGAGGTTCTGCTCTCGGTCGGCGTCTCGCAGGATTTGGTAAATACCTCGCTGCTGTCAGAGTAAGCCCTGTGGTGGTGGTGAGCTCGTGTGCTTTCGACTGCGGAGCCTCTGGGGCGGTCGAAGCTGTCGGCAGAAATTCTCTGGGACGAGTCATCCTCAAACTGCAAAACAAATAGATTCTCAATGAAATCAATAAAATATCAATTAAAACAGAGTAATGTCACAGTAGCTTCGATATGGATAACGTTGCTCACCATCCAATATGGATTGTTGCTGCGGTCATGGCGGGGCGTCTCGCAGGCTGATGTAGGTTGTGATTGCCCTATCATACGCACACACGAAAATTTCAACATATCAAATTTGTGACAGAATTGAGTTTCATTAAATTTTTCAAGGTGGACAAAACTTAAGAACACCAGCTGCTGCAGGTAAGAGAAAACATTGATAGATGATGGCGATGGAGCGCATACCACTGGCAGCATTACTGACGCGCTTAGATCCATAGCGGCGACCAAGGCCTTGGCGATCAAAGATCTGGAACAGTCCTGTCATACAGCCGAGTTGCTGTTCCAGTGCCTTGGGGTCTTCTGCCAAGGCTTTGAGAAGGTCTGCTGACACTGGCATTGCGACGAACCGCACTATGTGTCGGGATTTGATCCTTTACTCTGTTATCGAAAAGCTTTCTTCAGCTTAAAGAGAATGGTCAGCCGTCTACATCTAAGCATACCCGTCGCAGCGCAGCGCACTGAGATAGGGGTAGAAGCGCAATTTCATGCTGGCTGCAAGAGTCTCGATCAGCTGCTTGGGTCAGGTATCAGGAGTCCAACAGTTGGAAGAGATTGAAGCGAATGGTCCGCCCACGCCGCGTCGTCTGTCAAACGTTTCAGAATCTTGGTTCTACTGTAACGAGACAATTGTGTGGATATAAACTAATTACCGATGTGAAGGAGCACAGAAGAAGCTTCAGCTCAGCACATCACAAGACACTACAGTGACCACCCAGCGCAGGGCCATGTCGAACAAGAGCGCATTGTATTCCGAAAGCTAAGTGCAGCAACCTCCAGCGGAACAAAATTCCGCCAATACGCTATCGCTCACTCTCACTGAAACAACGAAATCCACTCTTGGCATCACCCCCACGGTTGCTCACTCAACCAATCAACTTCACAGAAACCCAATACCCGACAGCATCCCATGAGGGAAGTTATAGACCCACACCCCACCACTCCATCACAAGCAACCTACCTCAGCTCAGCACCTCATCGATCTTCGCAATATCAACATTGGGATACAACCTGCAGCTCTCTACGTCCTCCACACTCAAGCCTCCTCTACACATACAATACTGCACCCTGTGGGTGCATCCAGGTCGAAATTGTCTACTCTCAATCACAGACCTCTAGTCTTCTACGCAAAGCTCGAGCTCATCAGACCAGCGTACGAGAATGCATGCTTATGATTCTGGCATGTTGATGTGAGAGAGGTGAGGGAGGGAGGGAGGACAGGAGAGAGGGAGAGAAGGGGAGGGGAGGAGGGACAGCTGGGGTGAGGGACAAGGGAGCTAGCTAAGTTCTCTTCCAGATTCACAGTCGTCACTTATGAGCTATGAGACTGCGTCCTCATGGTACTCGATGCCTAGCTACGCCATTCTCTCCCTCCCTCCCCTCCCTTCATCCCAACAGCCTCTACTGCTGTCTGTCTCTCTGTCTGCGGCAGCCTCTGTCTACGGTACTCTCTACACCCACCCTGCTTCTTCTTCTTCTTCATCTTCTACTACTATATCTCTGTTTCTTTCACTGGTTGCAGCGGAATAATTTCACCAGGTTTGATCCGAAACATTGGTACACCATGCTTGAGTACCCCATCCGATCGTCTTTCCATCCAACAGCATGATTAAGGAAGTTATACCGGAAGAAGGAAGAAGCCATGCTTCCTCGTGTTTGATCACGGCAGCGTTCGTGGCTCACTTCTACAGTACAATACCATACATTTTTCCCAACCGGAAACAGAATATTCATTTGTTTTGGAGACTACTGGCGAAACAAGCATATGGAACAAAATATTGGTGGCCGATGGGCTAGAGGAAAAAATAAATAAATAAATGGCTTCTACTGCTGCCCTTCTTTCATTATCATTGCCTCTTCTGTTTGTTTGTTTGTTTCTTTCTTTCTTTCTTTCTTTCTTTCCTTCTTCCTGGGGCTTTTTTACCCATTATTCTTGTAGCTTACCCACATCTTTATTCTGGCCATCATCAACATCCCAGCAACTAATGACACAAACATGCAAGCTCTTCTCCCTCCACAAGCAGCCTAGCCTAGCTCTCTCTCTCTCTCTCTCTCTCTCTCTCTCATCACAGTTAAGTGATCAATAGCAAAGGAGCTATATCCATGATGGTGATCTTTCAAGTATCCTCCGCAACCTGGCAGCCTGAGTCAAGAGCCTAACCCACAACAGCATTAACTCAACCCCCCCCTTGCAGTGCCATTGATGGACACTTCCAATACATGACTTAAGTAAAGTCAGCTGCCCAGTCAGCAAGAATGAAGCCCACCAAGTTTTATCTCCTCTCTTGCTCCCTTCCCTTTGTATTCTTTGTAATTGATGAGGCTACAAGTAGACAATCAGGAGAACAAATAAGGAGATGAGTATGTGAGCTTGTCTTTGAAGTACAGGCAGCAAGGGGCTGCAGACTTGGTCTCAGGTGCTCTACTTGTATATACAATTACAATGAGTCATGTCATGGCCACTTAATCCTGCTCAGGCTTCATTCATCATGTCCATGTCACAGGCTTTGTCTGCTGTGGTGCAGAGATGCTGGCAAAGGTGGAAGAGGAGCATCATCAGTAGTAGTCCTAGCATTGGTAGTCATGGTAGTAGTAGTGGTTGCATCATAGTGGAAGGTCCTGAGAGTCACCCTCTGGGGCTACCCCACAACTTCTTTAGAGAATGTGTGTGTGTGTGGGGATCCATCATTTCAATTGTATCATTATTTTTTTTAAATGTACACATTTTAAAAACAAGGATAGAAGGAAAGTAGGAATGGCAACATTTTGCTGAAGTTCTATGATTCATGATTATTTTTCTGTTCTTTTCATTTCTTTCTTGAGTAATTCAATTATTAAAAATAAATAACAAATAAATAAAAACTTGAACCACTTTCAATTGTACTTGTTGGCAGAGACTTTGATTTCAGTGGCACAAATCAGATGACCACGTGGCAGAATATTATGGGGGGGGTAATCCACAAAGTGGGGTCCCCCATAGGCCAGCAGGGATTGGGTCCACTGTGGCAATTGGGCCATGTTCTTGCCACTTGGAGGGTGGTGACTAGGCAGTGTAGCCCATTAATACAAACCTGCCTGGAGCTTTGTGCAGGACATATCAATATAGTCGCTTACTCTCTTATTGGAAGTATATATAGATTATTATTATTAGTATTATTGTTGTTGTTATATTTTTTTATTATAGACTACCATGGGTATCTGTTCTTCTTCTTTGTTTTCTTTCCTTATTCCTTTCCAGGCTCCCTCACGCAAAACCCTTTTTTGACATACATACAACTAGGAATCTAATTATCCTTTTCATTTGTACTCTTTTCTATTATATGCATGAGTGGTTTGATGAGTGGATGCCAAACTAAGTTGCTGGCAGGGACTTAGACTTGCACCCATCAATCATAATTCCCACTGTGTCACAACACTTCCATATCCATACCAGTCTCTCTTCCTTCCTCATTTTTTTACTTCTCAATCTATTCTTTTCCCAGCACATATGTTATCAAGTTCATGATATGTGTGTGTGTGTGTGTGTGTGTGTATGTACATAAACAGTAATAGATAAAAGGTCACAATGTTTGTATACTTTTTTTTTTGGTATTCTTGGTCTGCATCTGATATTCTGATACTGTTTTACCTTACTCCACTCTCCTCAATCCATGTGAGTGAAAAAACCTGGATTATCATAAATAAGTAAATAATCATGACAAAAAAGGAAATAAAAAGAACATAATGAAAGAAAAAGCTGTCCCTTGATTGTCATGAATGAAATTCATATATATTTTTATTTAGTAACATGTCTTTTTAATTTTAAAAGATCAAGTATCAGTTAATATTAATAATAATAAATTCCTCCTCATTATGTGTAATGGAAGAATCTCATGGCACTTCATCATGGTATACAAAGTCAAGGACCTTTTCCTACCACTTTGAAAGCCCATTCTTGGAGGATGTGCATCCTCCATTTCAATTATGCATAAAAGAGTTTTACTTTTTTAAAATAAATTTAATACAATAAAGAATTAAAACATTTTAAAAACACAGATGCTGTATTTACTATAATCAAGAAAATAAAATAAATATAATTATAAGATTCTGCTGATTATGCCATAAAGCACACACAAAAAATTGTGCAGATATATTTGTATGCATGTGTAATTGAATTTGTTTATATATTTTTATTTAAGTGTATATATATATATATATATATATATATATATCACCACTTTTTTTCATTTTTTATTTTTTATTTTTTTTGCTGCCCTTGAGCTAGAACATCTGGCATTCCTGCTGCCAGTACCTTTTTCTTTACAAATTGATTTGAGATTTATTTATTCATTTTATCATATATTTATAATGTTTAACTGTGTTAGAAACAGTGACATACATTCATTCAAACTATTCATGAAGGAATTAGGCAGCTGGGGTGGTCATATCCTCCACTGCTCAAAAATATATTCATTCATCCAACCCATCCATTCATCTTCTACATCTCATCCATCATTTCTAGGTCAACCTTTGGGGTGCATTTCAGCAAAATTGTAGAATTTGTGTTGTATACCTTATGATTCTAAACCAAATGAATCACAAGATCTAAGTACAAATCAGAGTTTTTATCAGGGCTTTGGAAGTTAGGGCTTTGAGAATTAAGGTTGTGACAAGTGTCTCACTAAACATGGAGTCTAGTCACTCATTGTGTATGGCAGGGACAAAAAAAATGTGTTGACACCCAATGTCTATTAATAATAATAATAATAAATAAATAAATAAATAAATAAAAGACTACAAAACAAGAACCATGGCAAAGGAGGAATATTGTGATCTACATTGCAACAGATAGCAAAGATTCCAAAATGAACTTAGAGACATTAAACTTATAAAACAAATCACCAAAAACCTTCAACTATTAATGCATAAAAAATTTCAATATGAGTTTGCACAATTTCAGAATAAATATAAAAATTTGATCTATTTTTTTCTTGCCAATGCAAAACCAAGTAAAAATTCTTATTTGGATTGTTCTGAGGAATTCGCTAAACAAATTTAGGATAAAATTCAAAGCAAAAGCAAATAACATTGGAATCCTATTAGAAAAAAATAAGAAGAATTTAAATATCTTAGATTCAAAATTGTGTATATTAATGGCCTCAAAGAAACAATTAGATAACCTCTAGATTAAAATATAAGTGGCCAAAATTTATTTCTTTACAATTTATCCAACCGCAAATAAACACTGAAGAAAAAATTAAAGTAGAATTATACTATTTTAAAATACAAAGAAACTAAAATTTTGAAATAATTTAATTAGAACTTATTAAAAATTATGATTGTATCAATTGAAATTTTTTTTTTGAAGTTGTAGGGGCATTAGGTTTTAGAGCAAAATTTATAAAATTAACTAAATTACCCTTTAACAGAGCAAAAATCATAGTAAGTATAAGTAGACTTATTTCTTTGAAATTTCTAATTTTAATAGGTATAAAACAAGATTGTCTATTGTCTCCATATTTTATCTCAAATTATTATTATTTAAAATTTATAATAATCCATTAATTTTTTTAAAGACTTAGAATGCATAAGAATTAAAATCAGTCAACTTTTAGCCAATATAGATGAGTTAAAATTCTCTTGAGATAGAAAAAAAATACAGATTTTGTAATTGATACCATCTTTACATATAACGGCTCTTTAAGTTTAATCATAAATTAAAATAAAAACTGCAATGTGGTGTTTACAATTACTGAAACCATAATGGATTAAAAAAATCTAAGTAGAAGTGGATTAATAGGAGAGAGAAAAGCAGCATATTAGCTACATCTTATAGATGAGAAATGAATTCTTTAGTAGTTAATAATCACTTCATCTAACAAGTCTTAAAAAAAACTAAGATTATAGTGTTTCATCAAGGTAAATCTAACAATATGCATAAATATCTTTAATTATATAATTTCAAATTTTATTATAGTGTGAAATTAAATATTGAAGATATCTCATCACTACGTAAGGAATTTTCTTTTAGTAGGAAAGAAACAAATTCTATGACTAAAATATCTTAGAATATTATAAATTAAAGAATTCCCAACATAGGTTTAAATTCTTTGAACTGGAATTTTCTCTTACTTATTTATTTATAAAATAGATGTTAAAATATTTATGATTGGTCAACTAAACCTAATTTCTTCTTTAAGATACATAGTTAAGCAAACACAATTAGTCAAGTATACAACAAAGTGTCTTTTAGACCAACATTGCATGAGAACAACTACTTTAGGATTGGCAATAGGTTCTAAGATATAAAAGACTATTTGAAAATACAGCAAAGAAATATGGCAAGACTTGAACATGGAAAGGACCATGTAGAACAAACTCACAGAGTATGGCAAACTTTGTTGGCTAAAACCCTGTAATTGATTGAAAAACACTCTCAAAAGAAGAAAAAATAGTTGAAGAAATTTACAAAAGAATGAAATATATATTAAATAAACCGGAAGTCACAAGTGAAGAAAAATCACTTAACAAATAAATAAATGGAAGACAGCTATCTCCTGAATTGAGCTGTATACAAGGCCCACATAGTGTCACCCCAAACCCTAAACTCTAACTGCAGCATGTGTTTAGTTTCATGTGCCCACTGTGCAGAAATGGCCATTTGAGCAATGTGAATGAAGATATGTAGAAATTTGCTTACTGAACTTTCTCAGCTGACAATGCAACAGATTTATTCATTGCAATCCATGGAAGTTATGCAAAAGGTCTGTGAGGAGGGGATATTCTCTAAACATGTTGGTTACTGTAGAAGTGCAATTAACATCAGAGCAGGGATATGTACTGGGTGCAATTTATATTGGAGAGCTGGTTTCAATAGATACCTTTATGCCTTAATATTGGACAATCTACTCAACAAAGATACATGTCTAAGTTGCAAAAGATAAGGAGAAAAAATAAGAGTATAATAGAGAGACAAGAGAGGATCAGCATTCAAGAAGGTCATTTTCAATCTGGAAAGAGTACTACAGCCAGAAGGAAAGTGGCAAGGATTACAAAAGGACATAAAATTTCCTACAATAGAAACAATTTCAATTATGCATTATTTTTTAATATGTTGGAATCATTCTTACTTATTTGATTGCATTTTAAAATTGCGTTATATATATATATATATGTATATATATCGGTGTTCTGTAAATCTATTCATATAACAACTATATATATATATATATATATATATAAATCCACTCCCTTTTTTTGGTTGAAACACTGAAAGGACAGCTGGATAATAAATCACCTGTAGGAGAATTGTAGACTCAGTTTTAGAGGTTTAACCTTGAACATTATACTTGATATAAAAATCAAAATAAACACATGATAAATATATATATTTTTACAAATGGAATATGACCTAATTATTAATCATGTGAATTGAAAACTATTTAATGTTCTGTACACATTCATCTGATCTTAAAATATCTACAATAATAATATTTTGTATAGACTCACCTTTTAATTATAAAACACACACACACACACAATAACTCTCTTGCAAAAGGCAGTGGAGTTCCTTTTGTCCAAATTCAGCACATGAAGTATTATATATTACACTGGAATTTCTGAAGCATTTTCAGCAGTATTCTCAATATCCATGTCATCCATTTATGTTCATGTAAAATGCATTTTGGTGGACACATGCTCCCTACTTCTCCGATGCAAGAAGAAAAAAGGAAAAGGACAAGAAAAAAAACAGAATAATAATGGTTTAATAAAAATCACTTTCACAACTATGGAATCAACACCCAACTGAAAAGAAATGCCTGACATGCCTACTGTTGCAGAGGAGATGGCAAGTGTAAGCTTCATGACTTGATGAAAGGAATGGACAGAAAGAAATCCATGCCTGGAAAATACCCAGTATAATGTACAACTCATGTACTCCAGACAAAGGCAGCCACTGGCACAGTTTAGGGCTAATAGTAGTGAAAGCCATAATGAGAAGTTACACCAAGTTCTACAACACCTGATGACATCATGCTGCCATTATAACTCAGCATGTAGCTTTACAATCCATCCATCCATCCATCCATTCATCCTCAGAAAGAGGATGTAATGATAGTGATGAGATAGATTCCGTCCTCCTCCAGGTACTCATTCATCCAAGTGGGGTACTACCCTGTTCTGAACCTTGGGAACCTGATAACCAATGTACCCTGCACAATCAATTGCAACCAGTAATACACATTAATGGGTTCTCACTGCAAGGCTTGGGAACACAGACAAGGGCACCATTGGGAACCAGTTCTGAACGAAGAAGAGTACTTGGGAGGTCATGCTCTGAGGGGTAAGATACACACGCTCAAGCCTTTGTTGTTGCTTATGTCCTTTCCACATCATGTTGGCTTTGGGCGTGATATTTTTCTGCTCTCCACTGGGAATGGTAGTAGGTTGTGCAGACTTGCTGGGCTGAACTCATGCGTGCTGGAGGAAAATTCTGGGCAGAATTGTACAGGGGGTAACAGGCTCATCCGTGTAGCTCTCTGAGGGGATTAGGTCACCATCCACAACAATCATGAGTTGTGCCCCCCACTGTGAAACTCCAGATTCCAATCACCCCACAATGACAGAAAATGGCAACAGCAGTGGGGGTTTTTCCAGAGCGGAACATGCATGGTCTGGGAAACCCCCAAAGGCTTCCTTTGGAATCTGGTCTCCCACTCACACACTTTACCTTAGCTTCTTCATTTTCCACTTCTGTATTTCCCTTCAAGCCAAAGATTTGGCTATCTGCATGGCTCCACCATCTCAAAGGGCCTTGTACTCCTTAGCTACCCAAAGCAATAAGCACACCTTCTTCTTAAATGTCTTTTCTATGCTGGTTTTTTTTTGTCAGTGGTAGCCTCATCTTTTGCCCTTCACTCATCTTTTGCATCAGTATCACTTTTTCCAGGGAGCTTTCTCTTTTTCGGGTTTTTGTTTATTTATTTTGGAATTTGCGATATGTTCCAAAATATCAACATTATAAATGACATTCAATTAAGAGCGAAATTTAGATTACAATTAATAAATATGATTGAATAGAACCTTAAAATCAAAAAATGAGGAAAAATATAATAATGATGGAGGCAGAACCAACCCGAAAATAGCCCCCCTTTCATTAATAGGAGGGTGCTGAGTATTGCTGGGGTTGAATGATCCCGCCAATGATGGTGTGCAACGTGTCTTTATTATACTGATGCAGTTTTACCTGGCGTTAGCAGGGATGCCAGAGTGGTTAAATGCAGGGTGGGTAAAACAAAAGGCGCCGGGTGGGGGAAATGGTGGGTCAACACGACACCGCTGCACTCATGAGCGGGTGGAAGCTCGGCCACTAGCCGTGATGATGGGAACAGGAGGCGTTGTGGCGTATCCCCTCCTCCCCCTAACACCGCTCACGCTAATGTCCAGCAGCCCCTGACACCGCTCACGTTATCCATCGTTATGGCGGGTAAGCCAAACCCCTCTCCGCTTTTGGATCCCTTTTACACTGGCAAAGTGACTTTTCATTCCCCCCCAGTGACGTGGCCCTCTGGAGAGCACAACACTTCAACCTGCTGTCTGGAGTTAGGGTTTGGATTCACTTCGGACACATGGCCCATTTACATTAGGCTTAATTCTTATTCCCTGCTAAATATAAACCACTTGTTTCCATGTCTTTTAGAATGTTTGACAATTTCCATTGTTAATTGTGTGTAGTACGAGGACTATGCAAATGTTGCATGTTGTTATACCTAAATTCCTTTATACACTAAATGAAACTTAATCTGTAAGAATCATGAAAAAAATACAGAACACTGTACTTTGAATTGTAACAATAAAAAAATAAGAAATAAAAAACTGTATATATATATATATATATATATATACACATATTGAAAAACGATTCTTTAAAACGATTCAGAGAAGATTGTGAAGGAACCTTCTACCTGCTTGAATTAATATGTGAGACTCCACATCAACCATAAATATATTCAAGATAAATTCTTTTATTTTACAGACCACATTTGTTTGTTTTTTCATTTGAGCTTGATACATCTCAAAAACACATTACAGTATTGAAAGATCTTAGTATTGAAATTTATTGATTACAATTGGCTTGTATACCATTTCTTTAAAATATTTATTTTTTAAGATAGTATCACAACAAAAGAATTAAAATAAAAGAATGTCATGAGTCATTTGCAAAGTGGACAACACACAGTATAATTAAGGCCCATGGGATGTTGTTCTTGGTATCAATTTTGGATGTTGAGTTTCTCTTTGCCTTCTCATTCATAGAGGCACTTAACTGAGGCAAGAATTGGCTAACAATTTTGGATGAATTTATAGATCAATGGATGCATGAAGAAATATAATGCCCTTTTGGTGAAAAAATCATTTGTTTTTTGAAATATGGATTTAAATAATTGAATTTTTTTTTTACAGAGGACTGAAGCATAAGTAGAACTTCCAAATTATGTAAATGTGCATTATATAAGAAAAAACAAACAAGTGAAAAACCAAAATTTAATATTACACTAATATTATTTTATGTAACTGTTGTAAACAGAATGTAAATGTATACAAAATTTTGGTTAGGTAGCTGCATATTTAATAAAACATAATATCTTTGGATGCATCTAAAAGCATTATCTATATGTACATATGAGTATTTTACTATTAAAAGCAGGTTGGCAGTTTTCAGATTTGGTTGGTGTACCGTGAACATTTGCAAATTTTTATTGCAAACTCAAGTATTTGACTTTTTGTGGAACAAGCCTTAATTTAATTCCTAGTGTGATTTGCAATAATAATAAGATATAAACTGTTTTAAATTTGAAATATATATATATATATATATATATATATATATATTTATCGATAGATAGATAGAGTAATTTTATTTGAAACACTAACATTTATTGTTGATTTTTATCTGTAAAAATGGATTATCAAAAATATAAATGAGTAAAACCATCAATAAAAATCAATAATCAAGTTCATCATAAAGTGAGCAAGTTGGGTTATGGGTTGTGTGCTGTGCAGACAATGGGTTGTTTTATTAGCATCATGAGAAGTCATTATCATTTTTTTGTCATTTTGTTTTGTTTTCTTTTTTGTCTTTCTCCATGGAAGATAGTGAGGCACTTCTTCAAGTCATGTAAAAATTCTGTCACGTAAAAATTCTGGATTAAATTAGTATTGCCAAAGCAGGAATTTCATTTTGGTTAAAATTTTAAAACATTGGCCAATATGATAGAGATATGGATTACAATAATCAATACTTTTATTTTCTTAGTCATATTGAAATTCAGAAAATAGCATAATATTGGAGACATGTATGTATATATGTGTATATAACTAAAGTACATATCAAGTTAAAAGAACTTTATTGCCAAACCATATTGTGGTTCACGAAAGGATTTTCTGAGCAGGGCAGGCTACGGTGGGCTGCTGCCCCACGTCCTGAACGAAGTATCACGTTCCTATGGCCACGGATGTCTCCCATCCTGAAACCCCTCTGCCGTGTTCACTTCAGAACACAAGTTACTCACAGTTACTACGGTCTTGCACCGGTAAGAATGATGGTTTTATTTTACCCGATGGAGTTTGTAACTGGCCCGGGCGGAGGGACCCGCGGCCTTCGTCGCAGACAACGAAGGCCTGTCCCATTCGGAACCTGGGGCCGGGAGTTGGAAGCCCGTCCACTTCCCCCTCTGAACCCGGCATCAGTGCCCTGGCCTCGATAAAGTAAAAGCTACTCCTTTTTCCTTTCTTACTTTTCCTTTTGTTTTTCCTTTTCCTTTACAGTCTTGCACCAGTCTTTACAATTTAGCCACGTGGACATACCCCCTTGTCTAATATATTGGCATGGAGAGGAACTGCTTAGATGGAAGTATTGATGGATGTATTATTGTATGTGAGTTGTTGAATCACGAAATTCATGCCCAATTCAAAGTTTTTATCATACATGTGTATATGGGTGTGTAAACATGATTAAAAAAATAAAATAAAATAGAAAAATAGAAAATAACTATATATATATATAAACTCATTCCTTTATGTTTATGTTAAACTGTGGTAATTTTTGGCATTTTTATTGTTTAAAAATTATTAATACTAATAAATTATATGATTGGCAATATTACAATTTCAATATTAATAATACCAAAAAAAAATTATATAACAAACATATATATATATAATATACATAAATATAATAGTTGATACCAAAATATCTTTTCTATTATATTATTATATAAATTCTTTTTTATATTTTTGATATTTAGAGCCACTGATAGTTTCTATATAAAAAAAAAATATATATATATATATATATATATAACATCTTATATTACAAAAAATTTACTTTTGGATAAAAAAATCTTAAATTTTATGGATCTTCAAAATAAACAATTAAGTTCTTTGTTATAAAATAGTGATTTCTAAACATTAACTTCTTTTGGTCTATAATCATAATTTTAAAAAATAATTTATTATTATTTAAAAACTATTTTAAAAAATTATATAGAAGATACTATTATAATAATAAAATAATAATAAAATAAACAAAAATTTAGCATATAAATACTAATAAAATATTTAATTTCCATATAATTTATATATATTATGATAAAATATTTATTTAATTTTGATACATAGTACCATTTTCTAATTACAATATTTATTTGTATATAATCTTTTATCAAAGACTTAAAAATAAATCTAAAAACAAAAAATTTAAGAAAAAAATATAATAAGATAAAATAATCTACCACAATAATAATAAGACTATTAATTATTATTTTTTGAGCCTAGTATATAATTGAATGCATCTACTATGGATAGAGTATTTTTGTTAAATATATAAAAATAAAAATTAGAAAATTATTTTAATATTTAAGGATAAAAAATAATAATTTAATATTTAAATCTAAAAAAAAAATGCATGTAACTTTTATGAAAATCTTAGAATAATTTGTAATATAGATTGTATAAAAAATTATAAATCTTAAAAATCATTAACCATTTGAATTAAGATTAATATGTCTTATTTAAAAATAATACATATCTTCTTTTTATCTATGTTATAAAAACTTAAAGGCTAAATAATAGAGACTCCAAAATTTATTAAAGAAGAATAATAAAAAAATAAATCTTTTATATACATCAAATATGGTATATATAAATTTGTAAGGATGCTACCACTTTCTTCTCCTTTAAACTTTTATAAACACAATCTTAAATAACAAAGTAGTATACCATAGTTTATATTTTTGATGAAGAAATTATCATCAAATACGTTTAGATTTGTAGAAATAGAATTGATGAAATTCTTATATTTTTTAAGGTGTATTGACAAGATTTTTGGCTAGTTCCCATATATGCTCATTGATATCATAGCCGTGCCAATAAATAAGATATTTCAATTTATTCCACCTTTACTATAAATTAAATATTTTTTTGACCTCATATTCTTTATGATTTTTGATATCAATATTAGATGACAATTATTATATTCTTTCCAAAATATGCAACTTAATATAAGGTTCCAAAAGAAAGACATAGAAAGTTGGATATACTTCTATAAAAGATGGTAGCTTTAAGTGATATGCCATTGAATTAATTTACTTCTAAATGGAAAATGGTGCTAATCTTTGATAGTCCAACTTATCATATAACTACTTGGTCTTGATGTTCCATTGAAGAAGCTATATTTTATCTCCAATACAAAAAACATACAATTGATTCCTGAATTTATCTACAGTTACTTTGTAAGCATCTTGGATTGTTTACAATTGAAGCTTCAAGGTTGTTTGGTATTGCAATAGATGCTTTGTAAATCCTTTAATTGTTAGATTGTTGTTCTTTGATATAATCCATAGATGAAGCTTTAGATGATATCCATAGTTAGAGTAAAATGGTATTTATTAAATTGAAGCATAAATGATATTATTATATATAAACTCTGCTAATGATAGGTATGAGACCTAATTGTGTTGTTGATAATTGATGTAGCATTGTAAATACTACTTCAAAACTTGATTAACTTGTTTTGTTTGGCTGTCAATTTGAGGATAGAAAGCCGAAGAAAGTTCAATATCCACTTTCAATGTTTTTAAAAAGACATCTTCAAAACTTAGATATAAACTGGATCCTCAATTGGACATGATATCATTAGATAGGCCATAATATCAAATATATATATTGTTGAAAAAGAGCCTTGCTATTTCTTCATTAGAAGCAATTTTCTTAAAATGAATAAAATGAGCCATCTTTGTGAATTGATCAACCATGATAAAGATGCTATCTAATGAATTGAATGGTAGTAGATCCATAATGAAATCCATTGAGATAGAAGATTATGACCGTCTTAGAATAGATAAGGGTTGTAAAAGTCCATAAAAAGTGATGTCAAGGATTCTTCGACCTTGAATAAATGTCACAAGAGAGCACAAAGTCTTTTACAACTTTTTACATTTGAGGCCACCAAAAATCTCAAGAAATAAGTTTTAAGATCTTATTAAATTCAAAATGACTAGTAGTTAGAAAGTCATGACAAGATTAAAGAACACTTAGTCATGTTGGTCCTTGTGGGATATACAAACATTCTTGAAAATATAGAAAGTCTTCCTTAAGTTTGAACTTGTCAATAATTTCATTAAGACGGCATTGTCGTGTAGCAATACGGCCATTAGGTGAAAGGGAAAGGAAATAATTATAATATATAGGAGCTCAAATAGAAATATTTTAGGAAATTATCTAAGAATTATAGATAATAGAAAAGAAAGTAAAAAAAGATTAAAAGGCTAATACTGTCTTTTTATAGGAGAGGCTTTTATTTACTTTAAATGAGAATAAATAAGACAAAATAAAGTATATTAGAAAAATAAATAATATAAAAATCATTAAAAAGAAATTAAGAATAGATTTGAGAAAACTTTACTTCAAAAATCTCAGAATTGATATCTAGAGAAGACCAGTTATGAACTTGGGTCAAAATCAGACCTTAGGATACAAAATTGCGTGCCTATGGTGGATCAATTTTTCTTTGGCAAATTGAAAGGTGGAATTAGAGAGTAGACTAGATGGTCTTTCTTTGAGTATTAATTAGGAGTGATTTGAGTTTGTAACAACTTTGTAAGGGCTTTGCAAAGTCAAGGTTGATTTTGGTGACTTTGAATTTTATGAAATATATTAGAGTTTATATTTTTGAACATTTTGTGAGATTGGTTATAGATCTACAAGTGAGATTCTGTAGATTGGTGCATATCGTTGTGCTTATAGGGTGCTTTGGATTTGAGATTGTTCTAATAGTTCAATCAAAGATTATTGAAGTTTATGTGGATTGGAGTCTCGGAAATTGAGAATTGAGGGTCATTTGGATTTTTTGAGATTTCTAGCAATCTATCAATTGGATTGGAGTGAAATTTGTATGTGTGTAGAAGAATTAATTTCCTACATTCATGTGAAATTTGGAAGCAATTGAATGGTGTAAGAAAGAAATATTGGCACTAGACAATCAACATTAAGATTGGAGAAGGAGGTCTGCTGATATTTGATTGAATTTTTGAATTGAATTTCTTGTTGATAAGTTTGATTTTCTTCAAATTTCATGTGCTTATTGGCAACTTAATTTTTTAAGAGGTGTGTAAATTTTTAAGGAAGATCAATGGTTTAATCAATAGACATTGAGATTCTAAACTCCCCTAAGGTTGAAATAAATTGGTTAGGATTTGGTTAGGATTTAGTTTAGGATTCGGCTAGGATTTTATTAGAACTTAATTTAAAGTTTGGTTAGGATTTGGTTAGGATTTAGTTAGGATTTAAATAGGGTTGATTAAAATTTAGTTAAGATTTAATTAAGATTATTTAGGATTTATTTAGTATTCAGCTAGGATTTGGTTAGGATTTAATTTAGGATTGATTAGGATTTAGTTAGGATTTGACCAAGATTGACTAAGATTTAGTTAGGATTTGATTAAGATTGACTAGAATTTTATTAAGATTTGATTAAGATTTCTTAGAATTTAGTTAGGATTTGATTAGGATTTAGTTAAGACTTGGTTAGGATTTAGTCAGGGTTTGACCAGGATTGACTAGGATTAGTTAGGATTTGTTTAGGATTTGGTTAGGATTTAGTTAAGATTTAATCAGGGTTGATTATGATTTAGTTTGGATTTGACCAAGATTGACTAGGGTTTAATTATGATTTGACTAAGGTTGACTAAGATTTAGTTAAGATTTGATCAAGGTTGATTAAGATTTAGTTAGGATTTGATTAGGATTATTTAGGATTTATTTAGGATTTGGTTAAGGTTTGTTTAGAGTTTGACTAGAGGTGTTAAGACTAGTTATTGTTAATTTCTTTTATCTTCTACAGTTAGGTGCTTAGAGCATTTTGAAGCAATATTTCATGACATACGATAGCATTTAATATCAAGGGCAAAAGCATCATTAATAGTTACAACACACAACTCATCAAAGAGATTAGAATCAATAGGTATTGATATAATAGTGGTGCAAAGGCAAAATTGCTCCGGCTTCAATAAAGTTGCATATTGTTGATCAAACATTGTCTCTCTTATTTGTGATATAAGATATGATGTCTTTAATAAAATATCAAATAATCCTTGTTGCATTTTAGATCAATAAGTTATAATAAAGTTAAATCAAGATAATAACATATTCTATCAAATTTTATGGAAATTAAGAACCTAAGTACACATGAAATATTTTAGGTTCTTGTAATCTATATATACAATCATAAGAATCAATAGTAAAAAATCCTTATTATAGATTTTATAATTAATTTTGGCAATAAATTTTTTTTGAGAATAAAATATAATGAGATGGAATTTATTATTTATATCTATTTGTGAAAGTATGACTCATAGTACAAAATCTGAAGCATCCATTTCCATATAAAATGCTTTTGTAAAATTTGAATGTACCAAGATTTGAGTTGTCATGAACATTATTTTAAGATCTTGAAACACCTTCTCTACTTGAGTTCCCATTTCAATTTATCTTTGCATATCAATTGAATAAGATGAATGACAACATAAAAGTAATTTGTGATAAAAATCTAATAGAAATTAACAAATCCAAAAAAACATTATATGTCTTTTACAATCTTTGGAATGATCTACTATATAACTGCCTCTACTTTCTTAGGATCATCATCAAACCCTCAATAGATATGATATATCCTAAAAATTCCATCTTTGATTGATAAAATATATATATTTTTAGCTTAGCATATAGACTTGCATCTTGTAACTTTTGTGATATCAACTTTACATGCTCCTCATGTTCTTCCAGATTTTTTGAATAAATCAAGATATCATCAAGATAGATCATCACGAACTTATCTACATGCTCTCAAAAGATATCATTTATTGAATATTCAAAGATAACAGGTACATTTATTAATTCAAAGGATATGATATTATATTCAAAATATCCATACTTTGTCTAAAATAAGATCTTCTATTTGTCTCCCTCCTTGATTCATACCAAGTTATATGCTCCAAAAAGATCTATCTTAATATAGATCTTAGATTAGCCAAGTTATTCCAAAAGTCCTAAGATTAACAGTAGTAGATAACGATTCTTCACCATTATCTTATTCAATCTCCAATAATCAATGTATGTATGCAAAAAAACCATCTTTTTCTTTATAAAGAGTATAAGTGCATTTGCTGGAGACTTTGAATGTTTGATGAAGTTCTTTGTAAGATTTTCATTAATATAATCTTTTAATATTGAAAGCCCATTTTGAAAAAGGTTGTAAATTGGGCCAAAAGGTGGTTGCATTCTTTCTTAAAGATCTATAGTACAATTATATGTTTGGTGCTTCAATATTATATTAGCATTTTTCTTCTAAAAAATATCTTAAATTTTGCTATACAGCTTTGAAATAATTATTGATGAAGTCATATCTTTTTTAGTTGGAATCACATAAATAACAAATGATATACTTTTTTTGGCTGATCTTATAAAGGCCCTTGCTCTAACAAATAAAAGCTAACCAACTCGTGACTTTTTATAAAGTTTTTTTACAAAGATTTCTATCAAAAATATTATTATTTATGACTTTTAATCTATAAATAGATTATACTTTTTTAATCAAAAAAGTCCAAAAATAATAAGATTTAAAGAAGTCTTAATAATATTGAATATAATTTGGCTGCTATAGTCTTCAAATGTAACTTTTATAGGCGTTATTTTATAGGTGATACTACTAGAGAATAAGAATTGTCTATCTATTACTTTTGCATGAATAGGTTTGAATTTTTGTATTAGAGAAATTTTATGAAGCTTAGCAAATATATTATCTAAAAAACAAGCGAATGCCTCTAAATTCAACAAGTTGATTACTTAAAGCTTCTGAGAGCCAAAACACAAAGGAATTATTAAACAATGAGCAAGTTGAGTAAAAAGAGAAGAACTTAAATAATTTTGCAATGTTGAATTGTTTAGCTGCACAATCCTTATTATGGTTGAATATCTTTGTTTTCTTGAATGATTGCACTTCTAATTTTGATGATGCATTGATTTTATTTCTTTGGATAATTGCCAACCTTATGGCCTTCCTTGCCACAATACAAGCATAGACCTTCTTCCATCTAATATTTCTTTTCTTGTGGACTAAGAGGTTTAAAACATATTGTATCAAGTTGCATATCTTCTATGTTTGAATATAAATTCAAATTGTGTATTGTCTTACTGAAGCCAATAAACATTAATCTTGATAATATTAGAATAATCAATTGTTACATTTCATGGCTTACTTGATGTCTTCATTGAACAATTTGTTATTAACAAATCCTTCATATCATCTCTTAATTCCTAATAGAATTGATTCATCAAGGCTTCTTCATTTGAATTGATGTCGCATGTCAGTTGCCTAAATTTGGATGTATAGATCAATACAAAATGTGCCTCTTTGTCGTAATGCTTGGATCTTCGTTGTTGTCCAACAAGCCATGTTATGTTCTCTAAATGTTTCTATAAAAGCTTTAAAGTTATTTAAAATTGGTGATTTCTTATTAAACAAAGAAATAAACCATAATAATGTTTATTCCATAAGCAAGGTGCCAACCAATCCAATCCATGATTCTTCTATTGGATAAGTATCATATTGTAGAACTGTTATCAATCAAATTTGGTTGACAAATCCTTGAAACTTTAAATGTGTAACATCATATTTCTCTAAAAGATTAATTTAAGATTTCTTATTACTGAATATGTAGACTTCTTCGGCGTAACATAGATAGTAGTGCATCTTTAAGCACAAAAGTTGGAGACATATACAATTTAGATTGTAGTACTTTAGATATTGCATTGTTTTGAGCCTTTTAATTTCTACAATCTTAGCAAATAAAATAATAAGAGTGTTTATGATGGCATCTAACTTGGACTCATAAGATTTGGTCACACTAATATCTTAACCTCAAGCCATTCTAAAAGAGAGAGAGAGAGGAAAAAAAAAAAAAAAAAAAAAAAAAAAAAAAATCAGTTTAGAAGAGGGTAATTTGTAACCTTTGAAATGCCTTAAGACCTTCAAGGAGAGGATTGATATGTTTTTTTAAGAAGAATAAAGCTCTAATATTGTAATGAAGGAAATATTAATTTAGAGGATGATAATCTGTAACCTCTAAAGTGTTAGTATACCTTCAAAAAGATGGATAATTTATTCTATAATAAGAAAGATCTAATTGTGATATTTAAGATGAAGTCAGTTTCAACAAATTGTCAAGGACACGAGAATATAAAACAAGAGACTTGAATTAAAAAGAGATTTAAAGAAGAAATCAACAAAGACTTGAATTATGTAAATGAATATATAAACAACACTAAGAAAGGTGAGCTAGAATTCCAAGAGATGTGTTATCAAAACTGAAGAACTTTTCAGCCTTGACTCAAATATATATTCCTATCTAAGAAGCTTCTTCAGTACCTTCCATCAAACTAGAAAGCTTCTCGAGCAGCTTCTACTAACTAGAAAGCTTCTCAAGCTCCTTCTACCAATTTAGAAGCTTCTTCACCTCCTTCTACCAATTTAAAAACTTCTCAAGTTTCTTCCATTAACTATGAAGCTTCTCGAGCTACTTCTACCAACTAGAAAGCTTCTCAAGCAACTTCCATTAACTAAAAACTCTCTAGAATGTTCTAAAAGATTTTATAAACTTTCAAAGCATATTTTCCTAACATATATATTTTTTTATTATTAATACCAAGGTTTTATATTAAAGAATATAAAAAATAAGATATAATAGAAATAATAATAATATATTTTTTTAAATATCAAAATATATTATTATATTTTTAATATATATTTTTATAATATTTAAAATTTAAGTCTTTTATAATCTTTGTAGATTTTTTTTATTTATCTTTTTTAAATTAAAAAAATCTAAATATTTCATATTAAAGTTTTTATAATTTTTTTATAATTTATTATTATTAAACTTTAAAAAAATAATATAATCAACATATTATTAATATACAAAATAATATAATCTAGCCATACAAACAAATCTTTTTTAGTTGTTAAATTTATTCTAAATAGATCTTTACTTTATAATAAATATATTATTATTATTATTATTATTTATTTTATTCTATTTTGTATAAAAAAATTTAATTAATATAATAACTTCTTCAATATGTATACAAATATTTTCTTGAATTTATATATAATATATATTTATAAACTTTCTTCTTTTTTAATAGTACATGAAGCTATTATCATTTTAAAAGTTTGTCTAAATTCATATTCTTGATAGCTAATAATTACAATAAAAATATTTTTAATATCCATATTTAAATTAACAAAAGAATGTTAAAATGACTTAAATTTATATTTTTTTGGATTTTTTTTTAAATTATTTTTTTCTTAAAAATTATATTAAAAATTTAAAATATTCTAAATTTTTATATTTATAATATTTAGGCTTTAAATTATTAAAATTAAATTATATATCTTCATATAGAATTTTTTTCTATTATGATCTTTATTTATCATTTCATCTCTTATAAATTATTTTAAAAAATATGAAGCTCACAAATAATTAATTAATTATCTTATAAGATAAAAAAGAAGTTACAATGACTTCTTTAAGTTTTATTTTATCTTCTCTATATAATTGAATAATAGCCAAATGCTTAAATGATAGAAGCAACAAATTTAATAAAAACAAAGTTTATCTTCATTATTTAATTTGGTATTGATACTTGTTAATTCAAAAAAATTATTATTAATGGTATTTAGATGATCCATTACATCACTACTCTCTTTTATATGCAATGTGTATAATTCCTCTTTTAAGTATAATTGAATAATCAATGACTTTGTCATATGTAGATGATTAAATTTTCTCCATAATTTGAATGATAAATTCTTGTTCATAACATTGGACAACACCTTATCTACAATATTTATTCAAATTATATTTATACTGCTTATTTTGATCTCTTTCTACTCTTTGTTGATGTTGTATATAGGTGTCTTTTACAATAATTTGTGTAATCCATGTTGCACAAGTAGTTCTTTCACCTTTGCTTTTTATAATCCAAAATTGTTCTTTTTGTACCTTAAAGTTGTATTTGGGACCTTTACTACCATTGCATTACTTCAAACAGATTATAATAATAATTATTGAAAAATTACATACAAGATTTTAGATATACAAAGAAATCAACACACATACATTTGCAATCAATGTACAATATGATTGCTTCATTAGAATTTAAACAATGCAAGTACATTTGTAGTTTTTTAAAATACATAAAATAATTAGAAAATAATGAAAATAAGTTTTTTTTCTTAGCTAATAATAAATAATTAGTATTCATAAAAAATATTTTGTATTAAAAAAATAGATATTATTATAAGTTAACTTACATAAAATATTTTAAAACTAAATAATTTTAAAAGTTTTAATTTTAATTTATTAAAGATAAAATATTAAAAATTATATAAAATCTAGACTTCTTCTAGCTTAATTGTATGGTTGTAAATTAATATTTAATAGCATTCTTGTAATTTTATTTATAAAATTCTTGAAGTTTAAATATTTTTAAAAATTAATTTTTTTATTATAATAGCATAGATTATAATTAATCATTTATTTATTTAATAATACTCATAAGAATTTAAGTTTTCAAAAAACTTTTGGAATCAATTCAAAGATTTTATACTTTAAGTTAAAGATTAGAAACATATATTTTTTAGAATAATAATTAATATTAAAAAATATTTAATAAGTAATTTTATAATATTTATTTTAATAATCCATTTTTTTTTAATAAAATTTCTAAATGCTAGTAGTTTGTCTTTAAAAAAATATTCGTAAGTAAAATTTTAAGATTCATGTCATAGGCATAACATGTAGATTCATATCATAGACATAATATGAGAGTATAAATATTTATTTTATAAATTAGATTTATGAGAGTGTAAATATTTATTTTATAAATTATTGGATTATACCTTTACAAATTAATGTCTTCTTAAATATTGGAATAAGATTTATGTATTTATGATTTTTATTTGTACATGAGTATATTACCTTCTTAAATACATAAATCTTACTCCAATATATAAATTAGATTTATGTATTTATTTTATAAATTAGATTTATCTTTAAATTATATTTATTTTATAAAATAGATACTAATATACTTTTAGAGGTGCATCTACAAATCTAATCCACCTCTAAAAGTTCTCTTTAATATTTGAAAAAAAGATAATATTTACATGCTTTTATTGTACCTACTTTTATTTATTTTTACTTATTTTTTATTTATTTTTACTTATTTAAGTAATATATGTATCTATGACATATAAGTTGTTAGAATTTAATACTATTAGTGATAGCTAAATATAATATTTTATTTAATATTTTATTTTTGGTTTAAATAATTTTTTAAAATTAATATTTAAAAAATTAGTTAAATTTTTTACACATTCTTTTTAATAATACAACAATTAAAAATAAATTTTATATAAAATATATAAAATATATAAATTTTAGACAACCATATATACTTTTTGACAACTAAAAGAAGCTTTTAAAAAACTACACGTGAAGTTTTATAGAAGTTTTTAGAACCTACTATTTGTATACAGAATTTATAATATAATAGTAGGTTCTAAAAAGTGTCAAAAGTTCCTTACAAGTTGATTATGTTTGATGTTTGTAATGATTTTATTATAATCTATATATTTTTATAATATAATATATTTAAATATTTATTTTTAATTTCTAAATCACTACTATAATATTATTTCAAAAAATAATATTTATTTTAAAAAACTTAATATTATAATAGTACTTTGTAAAAAACTAAAATAGAATTAGAATTTTAATTATGTATTTAGAGTGCTTGGTGTATTTATTTTTGTAAAATTAAAATATTTCCAAGATGAAATTATTTTATTATCCATAATGAAGATTCATAATCTATTATATATATATATATATATATCTTATTAAATTTTTTTATTTTATTAATTTTAATTTTGCAAAAAAAAGTATAATTTATAACATATCATGCATCAATTTTTACTTTTTATTGACATGATTTTAAACACATTATTTAATTATTTAATTTTTTTAATATAAAATTTAAGATAATTCAACAAATTTTTTAATTTAATCACATTAAAGTAGTTTAGTTTAAGTTATTATCCATGTTTAAAATTCCTCTTGTTGTATTGCTAAATATTACAAATATATTGATTAAAATCAGAAAATAATCAAATAGAAATAAAATGAGCAATTTTTTAGGTATTTTTTAAAGAATATTATTTAAGTCTGTATATAAAGTATTTAAATCAACAGGGGTGATTGATTATCTTTCCAAATAAAGTTAGTCGTGGTTGATGTTTGTACAGTCATCTCAAAATAATTAGCCACACTTTGAATAAAAAATATTCATAACTCATAAAATTTTAAAAAAAATTCTTTAAAATTTTCGTTAAATTTTTCTTCAAAAAAATAAAACAAACAAGAGAGCAAGACTCACAGATGACTTAATTTGTTGCATATGCTAAATACCAAGTTCAAAATGTAGAAAATGTTCCTTGAAATCAAGTAAAATATCATGCAAACTTAGCGATGTGGGATTCCAACAAAATCTCTCATCCCTTACGATTTTACATCCATCCAAGCTCAACCGATCACGACTTACCACTAATCTTTGCAAACCTGAGTGAGAACACGCGCTCTCACCGCTGACGTGGAACACGCAGTAACCACTTGTCATAGAGAACTTGCGTGTGAACAGGTGCTCTCATTGCTGACATGTCAAACCTAGAAGACGACAGCTTCCACCGCTGACTTCATCATAGCCGCAGCCGCAGCCGCAGTCTGTCTGTGAGGGAGTGAGTGAGTGAGTCTGGCTGTCTGTCTTCTGGCTGCCTGCTTGCCTGCCTGCGTGCCCTGCGTATTGCCGTTCTCCGGTGTCGCAGCCCGAAGTAATGCTGCATGATATGCCCCTCCTCCATCCAGATCATGCTATGCTCCACTGGACGATATGTTCCACTGCGCTGCCAATGCCGCTGCCACCAGCAACAACTGAACCACCCCACCCCACCCCAATGTCAGGACCATGAGTGACTCGGCGACTGACATGAATCTGCCCCGAACTGTGACCACATTATAAGCAACGAGGCTGTCGCACGGCCAAACGACCAAGTAATAACTGATGCGACAAGGCGAATCGCTGACCCACGCTGCCCGCTCCATGCCAGTCCCACTCGCATCATATTACTGAGAGCAGCTCGTCTGAGGGAGGGAGGGAGGGAGGGAGAGAGAGCGAGGCGATAAGGAAGGCGCGGGAGAGGGAGAGGGGCTTCAAATGCTGGTGGGCATCATATGGTGCCCCTGCCAGAGCACGGCCCCGTGTTCTGCTACCGCGCCTGGGAGCAGCCCCACAGGGTCCCTCCCTCCCTGCCAGCCCTGCCAGGACATCCCCCCCCAAGAACATGCTCGCTCGACACTCTGCTTCTGCAGCCCCGTCACCTGCTCTTACACACCCCACTCACTCTCTCACTTCCTTCCTGCCCTGCCTGTCCTGCCATGCCTGCCCTGGCTCAGCTTCTGCTGCGACGACGACGACGACGACGACGGGCAGCCGTCGTCGTCGTCGTCGTCGTCATCTCGTCCCCCCTGCGCCTGTTATTACTTTGTTCTCAGGAATTGTCCCGTTCTACTCTTAATCCTGTCATTGACTTAAAATGATTATTACTGCTTTATGTATCTATATTTAAAACATGAAATAAAACAGCTATTAGCAGGTTGGTTTGATTTTTCAATGTAAGGAATTTAATAAAATAGAGTAAAGTGAAATTTGTAATTACATGTAGAATTTTAAATAAACTTCACATTTAAACATGATTTTTTTAAAGATAAACACAATGTTTATTACATTAAGATGAATAATTTTTTTTAACTTAATGATATTGAACAAAAAAAGTTCTAATTAATATAAAACATCAATTGTTTTAGATAATTATTTGCTAAGCTTTTAAATATTATTAAGAAAACTAATATTTTATTTGCAATCTTTCATACAAGTTGTCAAGCATTTTAAAAACTTATTTAGTCATATAGGAGAAAATATTTTATTTTATTTAAACATAATATATATATATATATATATATATATATATAAGACTTAGATTATATTACTCAAATTATATTTCAAAATTTTGTATTTTATATTTATTATAGAATATTAAGAGGAAAAAATATTTATATTGAAAACTAAAAGAAAAAGAACAAATATCTAAACTAAACCAAATACAATATGTGCTTTTGTATCATTTGGTATTTTTAGATTTTTTCTAATTTTTATTTGAATCTAATAATATAAATCCAAATGATTGATTCTGAAACAAAAATTAGCTTAATAGTCTTTCTACCACATTTAAGTAAAACATAGATCTGCATTTTTATATTTGGTGCTTATAAATTTAATAAAATTTGATATAAAATTAATCAATTTTGTCCTTTATATCAACTATGTCTAGTTATTATCATTTAACCTTCTAATATAATAAAATATAACAATTTTGGATATTAATGGATTTATTTTATAAATTTTATGTTATTTTTTTGTGATCAAGCTAGTTGGTTTTTTACCTTCTATTTTTTCACTTCCTATAGTAGTCTTTTTTTATACCAAGACAATGTGGTCTTATTTAGTAAGTTCAATCTAATATTTGTCCACTCTTGTTTTAATAATAATAATACATCCAAATAACATTATAAATGACTATTATATAAAAATTTATTAATAAAGAATTTTGCTATTTTAAATTGATATTTTTTATTATTTCATAGTTATTTAATTTTTTATATCTAATATTACTTAATGCTTAATTTAATTAATTAATTAATTTTAACTGTAACATACAAATAAAATCTTTTTTCTACATATTTGATATTTATAAATAACCAATTTCTCTAAATTCTTGTAATCCATCTTTAAAATGGTGCACATAAAAAATTGAAAGATTTATATAATAATAGTACAAGTATAAATATGTTTTGTTAATAGAATCATAAAATTATCCACAAAACTTATTGTTATCTAGATATTTGGTCAATGAATTGCATTGATTTAGTGTGAATAGAAAATAAAACATATATTCAAAGACAGTATAAAAGAAATAATTATTTTACAAATTAAATCTTGAAATAACACAAATATTTACTAATCAGTCAAACATTAATATAAAAATGACATTATTTTAAGTTGCATACAAGGCCATTAAAGACTTGAATAAAAACACTCAGAAATAACAATAACACACTTTGGTTCTAACACAACAATTCAGAAGAAAATTGATACAAACTCAAATAGATGTGTGGAGTTAGACCACATGCTATAAAAAAGAACGTGAAGTTGTGGCTATAGTATCTATATCTAAATCCAAAAATTCTACTTTTCAAATTCTAACATGGTCAATATCAAAAGAAAACTTAAAATGGAAGCAAGAATTGTCACAAGATTAAAAAAGACAAAAAACAAAAGAAAAAGTTGCTAAAAAATAACATAAGCCTTTTGATTGTGGTAGATTTCTCAAATTGAGAAGGTTTCTGTTATATTAATCTTATATACTATTCTAATAAATTCTAATTGCTATCATTTTAGTTTTGTAAACAAGAACTTTGTCGTGATGTATACAATAGAAACCTTTTTAGAGAAGCTAAGAAATTGTTTTCACATGTCTAATCATGATAGATATTGTGTGAATTTTTGTATAAAACTGTGATTTATATGTTCTTAATTAAAAAACCATAACCACCATATTACATCTTAGTAAGTGTAAAAATATGGCATTTTGTTAAAAGCAACTCAATGATCCAAAAAATGATTTTTCAATGTCTATTAAGTTTCAGTGAATAATAAAATCAGCACACGTTTTCATATGAAATCTATGTTCATAAACTGTACAATTTTTCTAAAAAAGCTTGAGGTCAGAGTTCACTTCAATCAATCAAGATTCTGTAATCTCTAGAATTTAGATAGCAAATCCATACTTCTTTGCATAATAAATTTTTATTTCAAAAGATGTCATATCAAGAATAATTCTATTAAAATATTGTTTAGAAATAACTATAAACAATGAATCATGCTATTGGGGAAAAATAGAAATGGTCAGATTGTAAACCACTTAACATATTTATTTGTGACAAAAATCTTGCTTGATAAGGCATACTCATGCATAAATCAGATCCACACACATAAATCAATGTCTCCTCTACATCATAAATTATTCTAAAAATAGGGGGAAGTAAAGTGTATAATCCTCTTTTTCTTATCATTTAATAATTTACTTATTTTTATAAAAAAGTTGCACACAAAAAGTGTTTAAGTCAAAGTGTCAAAATCAAATCACACTACACTATTCACAAATTTTTGTACACTAAATCTTTTAAAAATATGTACAACAGCTATATTTCATTACCAACTGATGAGTCCTCACAGCAGGAGAGATAGATTGTCTGGCCCTTCCCCATATTCAAAGAGACGTCTAGGTTGCATCATACCCAAGACCAGCTCTAAATGAATAATACAAAATTTAAAGTGTCTGACTAAAAGTATTTCACTGTAATGTGGATCATTTAGGTTTTATTAAATAAAACCTAAAATTCAAAAACCGAATTCATTTATATCTTTTTTTATTGAAAATTTAAAATATCTTCAATGTTTTTAAAGAGAATCTTATGATCTCCTAATGGTGTTATCAATTTTGTTTATTTTTCAAAATTTGGTTTATATGTTCTTAGATGATCTTATTTGTAAAAAGGAAAATTTTCAAAACAGCATTCTTAAACTCACTCTATGCATCCATCAGTCTCCCTCAACCCTAAAATGCCCATCACTGGAGTCCACACCAGATGATGAAATTGCTTTGCAACATCTGAAGGCCCTGTCGAAAGAGACGACGCTGTGAGAGAGCGCCACGTTTCTGTTTGGCCTGTTTTCGATGCGGAGCTCCCAACGTTGGAAGCTCACTGAGCACGTAACCCTAGATGTGGAAACAGAAGCATGGGAACACAGTCAGACTGTTCCCTATGGAGAGAGCGAGAGTTCCCGAATGGTGGCGTGGCATTCGTGGTGGTTGGGTGGGGTTTGTGCGACAGCCTGGCAGGGCCACGTGAGCCCATAGAGAACTTGAAGGGCTGTTGGGAAATGGCCGACAACTCGTGGCTACAGCAACTATTGCCTCGTAGGACGATCACCAACCCCCCCTCCTGTCCACGTCAGCACTCAGATTCTGATTACGTGTTCGTTGTGTCGTGGGTTGGTCTCGGTAGTGTGAACGCAGCTCACCTCATCCCCACCAACTGAACTAGAGATCTCGTCTTTATCTATTATTGATCCCTTTGTGTTTCAAAATTGTTGTTGGTAGAGTTTTAAGAAGCTCATACTAATCACATGGAATAAAGAGTGATTCGAAGGATTTTTTAGTACTCAGTTATTTATACATTTAAATAAAGAAATATTTATATGTTTACACAAACATATATGTTGACTTGTACAATGAAAATAAATACAAAAATCAATGATGAATGGAATTGTCATGTGAAGCGTTTCCATTTTTAAGGTTAAATTTAAATGAAAGGTTCAAAAGTTTTTGATTTTCAAGATGTGTGACAAGGTAATTTAATTGTATTACACAATGGATATACTGAGATAAAGTCATGAATCAAATTTTAAGTATATAAACCAAGTACAGATGCTCAAATAAAACTAAAAACCAAAAATTTATTTATTTATTTATTTATTGTTGTTATAAATGCTGATCATAAAAAAGTATGTATTATGTAAATAATCTAACCTATTTAAGAAAATTTTAACTTGATTAATGAGGGCTAAACATATAATTCAGAAATAAATTTCAAACAAAATAAAGTATTAATAAAACATAAAAATCTCGAATGAGACATTGTATATTAATTAATATTACTAAGTACATATGAATTTAAAATTATTGTAAGTAGAAAAACAATTCTGCTCAAAAGCAAAAAAATTAAAATTAAATACTGAAGGCATTTTTTGTTATTAAAAAACTTTTGTTATAGGCATTTCGTTTTGTGGAAGTAATTACAAAACTGATATTATACTTTTCTCAACCACAAAACTGACATCAACCACAAAACAAACATTTTAAAAATATGTTATAGAGTAGTCAAATAAGATTTAAACTTAGCTTTAAACAGTAGAGGCTGTGAAGTTTAAATTTAAAATTTTATTTTATATTCAGCTACTCAAGTTTGAATTAAATAGTAATCTTTTCATATATATATATATATATATATATATATACACATACATAAATATACACACATACATACAATATTAAATGAATGCATAAGAAAATAAATAAATAAATCATTGTATCAGTTCTTTGTTATTGAAGACATGCTTTAATTTCTCAATACTTCCGCACAATAATTCTGAATTCATACAACAAAAAAGCTATGGTAAACGTCTTCCTACTCCGATCATTACTGCAGAATGATGAAACATTCACAATTCAACACTATACTTTCAAATAAGCATGCTTTTCACATTGCTCATCCCCAGTTGTGTTGTAATGTTGTATTGTAGCTCAATCTGACTGGGAGGCTAGTCCTTGAGAAAATAGGAGCAAGACCGAGCACCTGATTCCATCGCTTGTGTTCCATTCCATTCAGAACCCTGAGCTTGAGAATGCTGCAGTAGGAGCTGCATCACTGGCTCTGGTGTTTCTCTTGCTGGAGCATGCTTGCTTCGATCAGACTGCATCGACGAAACCTAGAGGCAGATGCCACTGCCGCGAGGAAACCTCGCACACTGGAACCTTGTGTGGTGTGATAATTTTGTGGCAGTTGCTGTTTGAATACAACTGAACGGTATTTATTCAGGCTGTTTCGAGCAAGTGTGTGTGAGCTGCAGCTAGAGAGATGTGTACCGAGATCATTGACCCTACGGTGTTGTTGCAGTCTTGCCACATGATGGGTCCGTGCAATGAGTAGAGCTGTGAGTCAACTTATTCCGAAGGTGAAGAGCAGCATACGATCTTTGCCCAGTTCAGGCTTTGCACCGATCTGAATAATTGTCAGAAGTGGATTCAGAGGTGATGAGCGACTAGAGCATTAGACCCACCAGTCGGCAACTTAAGGATTAATAGAATATCCTCCTCAGGTTTAGTTCAACTCGTTTGAGGATTCACTTGCAGGTTCGTGTTGGAACTATCATGTGTATATGACGAAGGTCTTGCGGGGTGGACAAAGGATTTGCATACGTTTCCTCATGAGATAGCTGTGGTTGGTCGGCTGAAGGTGGTTGATGTCCTGCTGCTCCAATTGTTGGAGAGGTGACGTTCATCTCATGTTTGCGCATGGTCTGAAACCTACATGGCAACAGCCACTGATCTGAGACGCAAATTGTTGAGCGGATCTGCAAAGGATTTTGATTTCCTCTGATCTTGTGAGTCTCACAGGAATTGCATGAATTGCATTCATGTCTGGAGAAGGACGTGTGGCGTACCTGTCCTCCTCGGGTGATTGATTCTCCGGGACCACCATGAACCTAAGCGTACCAGGGCTTCTTCACCGTTATCCCCACATGGCTTATCCACACCTGTGTGCCCGTAGCTGGTACTCTTCCGTCGAAGTCCCCGGTTCATGGCCCCACCCCATCGCCGAATTGACGTCACCGTTTTTGAGCTTTCGTCTCCTACACTGGTCATGCTACTTTGTACCAGGAGAGGACATTCAACTTATAAGTAGGTGATGTGACGTGACTGAACAGATATATACCAAAAGTCTCAGTCTAGTCTGGCAAAGCTACCGATATACTGGCAGGATTGAGGCATGTATTTCTGATACTTCGTAGCCATATAGCTCTCTGTTGCCGCAATCAGAACCATGCATTGGACTAAAATTCTCAGTCCATTCGATGCCTGTGGAAACATGAAAGCTGTTTTGTCATCAGCAGTGCTGGAATGTACCGTGACTCGGAACAGGCATGGTAGTTGCAGCCGTTGCAGGCTAGCTGGAGAATTTCAATTCACATGACATTCACAACAGTTTCAATTATCAGTTTTGCAACATGATTTAATGACCGACCTTGCTTTTAATTTGCTCTTAAATATAAACCTCTTGGATATGTAGTGTCACAGGTACGTATTCATGACAAACTAGATTTGGATTTGAGATCACATGGTTGATATACTCTCAGCTGGAGACGTTGCAAGAGGGGTTGCAGGAAAGGTCGTGGATGTTGATATTCAACCCGACCAGGTCCAGTGTACAGCGCCTGCGTTGCTTCGTTACACAAGGTGGTTACGTTAGAAATCCGTAAGCATATGCACAGTTCTCCAGAAGACCTTTGTAAGTTTCATCTGAGATGAGAGAATGCTTGTGGAAGCAATCAGTGGTCCAATATTGCGTCTGTCCAGGCGTTCCTTACCTGAAGTAAATGATTCATTGTTGGAGTCTGTGTAATCAAGAAACTATCATCTCAAAGTTGTTGAAGTCGATCCAGTATACTTCAATGTGCACATGAAATTGATTAGCTGCAAGGATGGTGGACGTACTTCAAATGCTTTTAAGATTCAGAACATGAGGTTCAGGGTTGTTATGTTGTACTACTTGCTGTGCCGATTGTGAAACATATTGTCCTAAAAATCGAGGATTTCAGTGATGAGATACAAGCAAAATGCCAGAAATTTTGATAACTGCATGGATGCATGGGTTTGAGACAATGCCTTGGTATTTCAAAAAATAAGAAGTTAACAGACTTCGCGAGGGTGAAGTGCGGCAATACCACCGCAGCTCTCTCCAGCAATGTACATATCGTTTTAAAGGCAATCTGAATAGCTTTTGAACCATTTCTCTTGGAACAAATTCGCGGCTGTGGCTGCACTTTTACCAAACATCAAGAGCCTTTGTGAGTTTTATAAAGAGTCATTTAAAGGATAGATTATGATGGAAAGACAAGCATGGTCACTATTTTGTGCGTAACCAAACGCTACTAAGTCGGATGTGTTGCTTTGGTTTGAATACTCCACAGCCACAAGAGACGTCACGAAGACTGCGTTGGATTCTGCTTCTACAAGTTTGTCAAATAAACTCTTTTCACGATCACTTATGATGCAGATGGAAATTTACTAATTTGGAAACAATGCCTGATTGAAATATCTTTGAGTTTCTGATTCACGGTAGAGCGACGAATTAGAAATCGCTTTTGCAGACCATGCTGTACAAACCCGTGAATGTGTACTTCTGTTCCTGCTGTGCATATTGAATATGAAACTACTTGAAATGGGCCACCTAAGTTAACAACCCTTCACCAATTGAAGAGTACCTATGTTCTGCAAAACAAGTTATATATAGATACCGTAAACGTAATGTGCAATAGCTGTACCTAAATCTCAAACATTCTGAAGGAGCACACTCGGCGGAAATCCATAGCCGCTTTAACATCACTGGTACACCACAACTTCACTGCATGTGCAGAATTTGTATGTTACGCAGCAATCACTGACTTGTATGAATTGCAACGAAGATATATTTTAAAATGAAGTCACAAAAGAGAGGGACCAGGGCGTGCAACCTTGAAAACCTATTATGAGAAGCGGACAACTCATTGACAAAGCTAGATTAGAACTTAGCCCATAGATTAAAACCGGATTAACATGCAAGACCGTAACAATCTGGTGATCCGAATAGTTCGCTGAATGAATGACTGAATGATTGAGCTGAGTAATGATTGAGCTGAGTAATGTTTGCTCTTGTCGGAGATAGCACTAGGAAACTCACGCGCTGCTAAGCACCAGTCGGACAGAACCTAGGACCGGCAAGGAAACTTCGTCATAGACGATAAAGCAGAGCGTGGAAGCCCAACGGTAAGTAATTCTCTTGAGTTGAACCAGCCTTTCGCCTTCAACTGAGTGCTGCAATTCTCTTCATGGTATGCAAAATCACGTACAACATAATCTTTCACGTCGGTGGTGCAACACACCGCAATAAAATCTCATCTCAAGAGTAGAAGACAGTTCCTACATCTTCATTTATTTTCTGCGTACACCCTGCTGATTTCCGCAAGTACAGCTTTTGATAGCAAATGACAGCCTGCATTGCATCACATCAAAACTTGGACGCTCCAGGAAAGTCTCTCTCCATCATCCTACCAACTCTAACTCCTACAACCTACTCTTCAATCTCGGCCATCAGTAACTTCAATGCCCACTTTCCTTCTCACAGATCAAGTTGTGGAGGATGTGCCTTCTCAATCAATCTACATGATTAATAGTTGGTCAACCGTACTTGCGTGTGGAATATGTGTATGTGTATAAAGTTTGCTTCGTTGCAGCTCGTTTCCTCCGGACTTTGTTAATGGAACTGTAAACAGTCTACACTGATGATAGAGTTGGTGCTTGTATTATTGTGAACTGGTACTTACTACTAAGTAACCCATTTTAAGGTAATTTGCATTCCAATACTAACAGTATCCTTAATGCCACACATGGGACTCATTTTAGACCGTAGTTTGGTGACATAACGTCCACATAAAAACTCTGTACTTCACATTTCACCTCAAACTCATGTACTCTTTCCACATGCCATCCTATAATTGCAAATATTGGAGACTAACCACTGTAATGCTTTAGATCTGGCAAATCAAACCCATCTGAAAACAGGGTGTCATGTTTGCTCATGAAATTAATACAGTATAAGACTTCAAGATAAACTTGGTGATGTCCACACCCTGGTTTAATAATGTGCATATTGGTTGGTATTTATTGTGAGCCTAAAATCCTGAATCTTAGATGTGTAGCTAGACTAATGGGTCATCAGGCTAATGAGTGTTTGACCCAAGCTTGACAAATGCTCTGAAATGGATTAAAAGAAAGAAAGAACAAGGGCAAGCATCAATCAGGCAAGTGAACATCCCCACAAACTGAAAGGCAAGATCACATTTCAATCAATCTCGAGACAAGCACTTGGCAAGCTTTTCTTTAGATCTGAGTCTATGCAAATAATCTATATTAGTACTGAATTGCACATAAGCTTACTGTACAACTTGTGATGAATATGTAACATGTGCAATAAACTTGGGAATAAATCCAGTCCTCTTCAAAATTTTAGGATATTAAAACTGGCTTGAGAAGTTATTTATTGAAATACATTAAAAAGGAGGAAAAAAAACTAACTTGGGAAGTACATGGGTCTCTTCAGCAGTACTTTTGCCTTCAATATCAATACATAATGCACAATATCCAACCCATTATTTATTACATACAATAGATAATCAACTAATTAAAAAATAATAATATTAAGAGTGTGTTTAAATCCTTTGAGATAAAAAAATAAGAACTTAATAGTTTTATGTAATAACATTGCAAAAGAATAAAACAACATAAAAATGAAGTTAAATCATATATTACAATTATGTAAAATTGGTAACTCAATCCTTGCAATTTGGTGGTACATGGCTATTGCAATTGGAATCCTTTGGATGAAATCTACCAAGGGGAAATTTCCAATCCTACCAAATAATTTCATCCAATGCCATGCAAGAACATAACAAATTTCAAGAAGCTTATAATACTTCAATTTAACAATTTAATACTTCAAAATATCACAAAGTTAATTCAAGTAAACATAATACTATGCAAATTAATTTATTTTTTATAAATATATATTCTAAGTTTAGAAGAGAATATATAATAAAATTAATATAGACTATAGAAGGTCAAATATTCTATATATTGTAGATAAGATCTACTTTTATTTTTATTTTTTATTTTTTCCATCTATCAAATTGGTATTCTATAGATATAATGAATTCTATTTTTATTACAATAGATAATCACTTGTATTTTGGTTTTAGATTGATTGATCAATCGATCAATCAATCAATATAATATTTTTTTTATTTTAGAAAATACAAGAGATATACATAGAATTGATTGGTATCAAAGATCTACATAAAATAAGACCTTACATCTTAAAGTTAAGTTGGAAGACTAAGCAAAAATGATAGTAGAGGAGGAGGAGTAACATATTGAGTTAGAAGTTATACAAATTTTTCACTAAAATCAAACTTATTTGGACCAAGTAACTCATTAGACTTCTTCCTTGTTTCTTGCATTATATTCTTTAAAAATCATACTCAATCTTACTTCTAGGTACTGAATTTATGACAAAAGATGTCATATATTTAAGAATTGTTCAAAGAGAGATAATAAACTATAATATTTAGCAATTAAAAAAACAAATACCAATACTAAAACTTCTTTAAAAAGCAAATTAAAAAAAAATCAAAAGCATAAGGCTGACTCACCTCTTTTGATTTGTGATGTTCATTTAATTCTTTAATTTGTATCAAAAACTCATTAAATTGCTCATGTGACAACCGGTTCCTACAATTTATTAATTTAACTGTATTGATTCAAAAAAATAAAAAACATCTTTCCAAACACTAATCTAATAAATGGCATCACTATATAAAAAATTGATATTAAAAAAACTTTAAACCATATAACTATTCAACAAATAAAACAATGCTCAACTAAGATTTTATACAAATAATAATTTCGTTTACTAAATATATGTCACATTATAAATTTAGAATCTCAAATTTTGGCTGTGAGATTGTGACTTTTTAAAATAATGACAAATTATGTACACATTCAAACTCAGTCAATGAAGGGAGCGTTAGCAATTGACAAGGTTCTATTATTGGTCGGATTGGTTCCTCACCTGACTAGTCGAAAAAAATCTTTACCATCAAACTTTGGCGATTTTGCTGTATCAAAACATCAAGTTTATTTCATCAAATGGGTTTTATTGGTAGGTATAAACTTGCTTTGTCAAATATGCAAACGTCTTTTTTTCAATGATGATAGTTAAGTGATCCCAAAAAGCCAACAAGCTCCACAGAAAAATGTAATTTTCCAATCCTCTACCTGAAAGACATGAACTGTCTGATGGTGCACGAGCGACTAGAGGATCAATCACTTTTGAATATACAAACTGATTATGTTTGCCTGCAAATGCAAAAATAACAATATGATACATTCACAGATATATTACTTCGTTTCATTGTTGTGCACACGCATTTTAAGAAATGAAACAGCAGAGATTGAGGTGTAGCACTACAGAAATAATGCAGGATTTCTTGACACGAGAACTACTTGTATGTGTAAATTGAATGAATTTCTATGATGGTAGTGGAGTATGACCATACGTTCTGCCGGAGCCTCGTCAGGACCCACAGCTACTTCAACGGAAATTGATGAGGGAGAACCTTCAGGACACTCGGGGCATATTATCTTACATGAAAATGCTCCAGCATCTAAAATGAGTGATCACTATCACTGTTAGAGTTCACGATTGACTCAAAGTTCAAAATAGTGTTATTGAATCGCACCTGGATCTTGGACATGCGTCATAAGCAGATATCGCCTCCGAGAACTAAAGAGATAAAAAAGTAATCAACATGGAGTTGCAACCATTATTCCTAGTTTCCAGATGTTCAAAGAATCGATACCTTGAAGATCATACTGATACCTTGAAGTCAAGTGCGTAAGGATATCTTCTCATCTCGGAGGAATGTGCTTCCTATACTACTAAGACAACATCATGTGGCTGAATTTCGAAACTAAATACGATTTACATATTAAGAGCATTTCCGGTTTTGAAAGCTCGTCTGGTAGGGAGCTTTTAGCGCCATACATTGACTAATCGATGCCGTTGTTTTGATCAATGCTTCAATTCACGGGCTTGATGAACTATTTAACAGGAAATTCTGACTTCTAATATACTGGAAAGTAGAATTTGATATGGATTGATTCTAAACGAGGAGCGTGCGCTTCTGTAAAAAGAGGAAGTCGAAGTGTTCTTGCTTACGTGAATGCAAAACCTGCTGATCAATCACCTGAGGTAGAAGTCTTACTTTTCCTTCCCGACGAAATGGGGGTGGGCTTTAGCACCTCACCAGATGATTCTGGTGAACAAGATTTTTTCTTTTCGTCAACCTGAAGTCAGCAACCACATTTATCAAGATAATACCTTTGTTGACTTCAAAAAAGCCTCACCAATAATGCAAGTTTAATATTCGCGTCTCAGATACAATCTTTGGACAGGAGCATGTACACAGAGCATACTGATGGTTAATGCCCTTGCATGCACATATAATACATCTTACTGTGAGGTTGTAATACTACAGTAGCAGAAATAGGAATAACTGAGTATGCTATGAAGGTCGACGCAGTCATTTTGAGACTTTGAACGAGAGACTGCGCAAGCTCAGGCCTGACATCGTATAAGAAACTGGGTAATGACTCTTGCCGGGTCACCACATTCTGTGCTCGACTCCAGTGATTTCGTCAACGCCTTCTTGAACTCGTCCAACTGAGGAACAAATTCAACAGAGAAAATATTAATATCAGTGGAACCAGAAGATTCCTCATTACATGAAGTTGCTTTTAGCCGATTACGGTAAGGTCTTTGGACAAAAGTGCCCAGTTAGAAACCAACGATTAAAACCGAAACAGCCATCGTGAGTAAAACTTCAGACCACAAAATCACATAAAAATTTGTGGTAGCTCGCATGTTCTCTTTTGCTATTTATCAACTTTACAACAGCTGAACATCAAATGCAATCTTAATGTCTATAGTTTCCTTCTCTAAAGCAGATTCTCTTACCTTCGAAACTTGACACATCAACTTCGTTACTTGAACTGAGAGGACATCCTTGTCTTCGATCAATTTTGCCTGCATGAAATCCAATGTATTAACAATAAACCTCAACAGAAAAAATTCAAGATATCAATTGGTTGCATGAAAATCTCACTTCCAAACTAGTTTGAAGCTTTGTGTATGCCGCACAATAGGAAAATAAGACCAATAAGAGCGACTATAAAAGTAGTTACCAATTGAGAAATTGACTGGAACCAAATGTATCACTTCAAACGAAAATTTTTAGGGGACCAGATATTCTAGGGGACCAGATATTCTAGGAGACCAGACGACATATAGAAGAGGGTGGGTGCAAATTAGAGTTAAGAAATGTTGTGAGCACACCTGTGCCTCCATAGCATTAGTCAGTTTGGCCGTAGTTTCTGCTAAAGTAGTCTCTGCTCCAATAACACGTGCCTGAAGACTTCCAATGACCGCATCTTTCTCGGATATCTTTGATCTCAAACTTAAAGCCTCTTCTTCGAGCTTTCTAACACGGCCAGAAACAGCAAATTGGGTGATCTGCTGCGCGACTTCCAATTGCGCGTCAAGGTCCTTTGGTAAGGCAGCCACCGCACTATTCGGAAGCTTTCCCATGTCCTCCTTGCAATGTTCCTTCTTGACAACTTCTACGATGCAATTTGTAGCAGTATACTGAAGTTTGCAACAAACTTATAACGCACCTTACAGGAATATATGCATTCAAGGTTCTGCTTGAACCAGCAAGGACGATCAAACACCAGAAAACTGACTCCGCGGCACGTCTTCTTCAGAGGCTCAAAATCCAAAATAGTCATGCCTCGAAAAAGTTGTCATTCGACACCATTCGACACCATTAAGAAACCGATTCACTAACCGTTACATTCTGGCGATACTAGTCGACCAAATTTTCACTTTAACGGAAATCCGCTTTGATTTCAAAGCTCTTCAGCGAAATGTTTCATGACCACTGACCTTCCAGTTAATTCATGCCTTACCCTTCACTTGCATCCCTTCACATGTCAACCCTTAATCGCCACTTTTTGAAGAATTACTGACACTACAAAATCAAACAGTTCCATTAAACTACCATAGTTTCTACCATTACAGTTGATATCCACTCATCAACTAGTGATGACTATCTTTGATCTCGATTCATGGAAGAAAATTAGTAAAAACCGCCACAGCAGCTGTGGAATAATCCACGTGCTCCGAAATTGTCCCCGCTTTATCTACAAGTTGGTTTAGATACATGTGGCCGGGCTCACCTTCGTATTCATCAGAGAAACAGGGATCAGAGAATAAATCAGAAGAGGGAGAACGTTACTTTCTTGAAGTGCACGAACATATCAAAGCAAGGGCCATGGGCTCTAACACTCGCAGCGACCTGATTGGGATATCACAGCTACGTCGCGCTTGAGAGGATGCAAAAGCCAAACCACAAAATAACTGTCACAGAATGTTACGTAGCTGGATGCAAAAGATATTAAGCGAGATCCCAACTGCATGAAAAGCTAATAACAACATTCTTCAAACATTAAGTTACAGTATCTGAATGATAATACTTACCACTTCCACTTCAACTTCATAGTGGTCCCCTGAACCCGCAAAAATTGCAATTGCCATAACCGCAACGATGTCAATATTCGTTGACCCATTCCTTGTACGTACTTGCGGATGCCCTCGTCTCTTCCACTTCCTCTCGCTGCTGCCTAATTTGTGCTTCTTCGCCCGATTAAGGTACCACCTCAAACTCTCGCATCCTACTACAATCATTCACAAGACACACAATGCTCCTGATTCTGTTGTCGACAGCGGTAATACACGCAACCCACAGGTGTACATATGAAACCACAGTGCCATTAGTCTCCATATTTTGCGACTATTGAATACAGCCCAGAAGTTCAACTTTCAGAATAAGCGACATTGGATGACTCGAATTTCCTAAAACCTCGTTCTGAACGCAGATAACGTTGTTCAGAAGTAACATGGTGTGACGATACATATAAAAAAGGATAAAGAAGTAGATAAATTTCCAAAAGACTTTCCCGATGAACACACATCGACACGCTGGAATCACAAAATGTAAAGGACTTCAATGTGATGCTAGGTCTTGGTTCAAATATCAATTTTCCACTAAAGTCAGTTATTACTTTTCATAAAATCCGTCATTCCTTCAGGATAACATTGAACGGTGATCATAAAAAATTGCAAAGTTCCTAGAATCATGGTACAATATGACCAAAGTCCCTGAAACACGACTATCTTAGTCATCATGCGGGAAGCATCTAAAAGCAGATAAGCGAGCAAAATCGTTACAAGTTGCTCCTGAATAACCTAAGAATAAAATATGATTAATAATCTGGCTCTTTTTACAGCTAAAGGGAAGTGCCACAGTAAGGCGTATATAGGCATACAAGCCGCGTGGTTGTCAAAGACATCACGGTGAACATTATACCCATCAAAACGCCGAAATATGTGCTCTTTGGGTCGACACTCAGGGCTCGCCGGAAAAGGACGCCGGTAAAAATTGGGTAAAGACTACCACATGCCACCACAGTCAAGCTTACAAGCACGTTTAGACCAATTCCAGTAAGTGCTGCACAGATGCCTCCCATAGGACCAGCCAAACAAGAGAGAGCAGCTGCTGTAAACGACACCTTTTTGCTACCTGTAGCTCCATATACGATACTACCCACACCAACTCCACTTGGCAATCCGTGAAGCATTACAGGAAATACTAAGTAGAGGCTGTATCCTCTCGAAGCAGCAACACCCAAAGCCAGTCCCTCGGCAAAGACATAAAACCAAATCATAAATGAGGCCAAGCAAGCCTTCCTTGCCACAGGGTTAAGTGAGTTCCCAGAGCAAAGCGCCACTGTCTCTGCTTTGCGTGACTTGGCTTTAGATTCCATGCGCTTTCGAAGCACAAAGTGTGAGAATGCCCCAGCAAATAGAAGTAGGAAGACATAAAGGATATTCAACTTTCCTTTCAATAGAAATTGCAAGGGTTTCCACGTCGCTACCACGAAGGCAACACCTCCCCCAATTCCAGTAGCCATAGCCAGTGGCAGCTTGATGGAGCTCAGAAGTAGCATGTGTATCAAAGCCCCGACGAAGGGACCAATTCCAAAGCTAAGATATGCTAATAGCATATTAACATTCCCCATACCAGAGCCTCCTTCTGGGTTTTCCAGCAACGCACTTAGAGCCTCCATGAAAGTCACGGCAAGGGTGGCAGCCGTTGCTACCTCCGCCTTCCCTGCGTCTTTAATACTGTCAGGCATAACTTCTGCCATTACCATCCAGATCATGCAGCCCCCGGCAAAGCCCATACAGAAAGGCAGAAATTGGCGAAATGCTTCAGCACACATAAAAGCAGGAACGGCTACTAACGGCTGTGGTAGAGATGTGAAGATACTCCACAGCATGGATTGCTTCGCTGATAATCCTTGGCTTGAAAGGAGCAAACTTACAGCTAATCCCTCCGGAATGTTATGAACTGCAATGGCAATCGTGACCATCAAGCCCTGAGAAAATCCCTTTGGGCCTGCGAAAGATACCCCTACTCCAGAACCTTCCCCAAACGAATGCAGGGTCATGATTGAGACCACCAATATCATTTTGGGAACGTCAGCGCCCTTCACATCCAGCATGCTGACCTCTCCAAAATTATCGTGCACAAGTTTCTGACTGAGAAGAATGAACAGTCCGCCAGCCAGAATGCCGATAACAACCCAACTACCTCCTCCAAACTTTTGACCCTCTTGAATGAGATCGAAGCTTGCTGCGAGCATCACGCCTGAAGCAACGCCGTTGCATATACCTCCCCATCGAGGCTCCAGCTGCACGAAGAAGAAGGGCACGGCGCCTAATCCAGTTGCAACGGCCATAGCCAGTGTGAGCCATGCTACTGTGGAAACCGGAACACTTTTAGTAGACTCTGGGACCAGTTGATCTCCTGAATTAATTATGTTGTGGGTAATGGTTGCCGCATGTGCTACTTGGGCCTCTAATGTCCCAATCTGCTGAGTATTTTGTAGGGTCTCTCCCTGAACTGGATAGATTGCGAACTGAAATGCTAGCAAAAGCAGAACTGCAAAGACAAGGGATGACATAACTCGACCTGCAGAGCTATGGTTTCTCTTAAAGGGATACATTTGAGTCTCCATTGTCCTTGTAAGGATATCTACCTTTGCTTTCATCCCTAAAACACTGCAAGGACCATGAATAGATTGACTCACTGCACACTAAGACGTTGCATATCGCCACTTTTATTGCCTTCCTCCAAAACCATTGTCTCCAAAAATAACACCATCTGTAGCACGAAAATTTTAAAATTTTAAAATAACAGTTTCGCCAACATACGTTCATTCTAAACATCAGATCTCCTAGAGTAGAGCGTATGGGTGTGACGGAAAATGCTTCTCAACCAGCATCTCCAAAAACAAAGTTAAAGATTTAAAAGCACACAAAACAAAAATACCCAATGAACCAGAACCGCCACTATAGCTTCCAAAACATGACTACAGCTCCCAGATAAGGTAACTGCAGAATTAGAACTGAAACTCCTTTGTACTGGAAACATAATAACTAAAGCGCTTGTCCGAAGAGATGCAATGTTCAAGCACACACATTAGAGAGTTTACCTCCTCAAGAAAACAACCCTTTCACACCATCGCCATCAACATCATCATCAAATCAATTATACTAAGAATACTAACAATAATATCCAATCAGGTCTTGTAACATTATACCTTGGCTTTGAATCAGTGCAGCATGTCAATGCGCCCACACACAACCCACCCTCTCTTCCCCCACCTGACCCGCCACCGGCGTCACGGTATACCTACACGCTACAACAAGGATATATCTTCAAGGAGCCTGCGAGAATCTTGGTGTCTTCAATGACCTAACCCTTTAAAAGGGATCATCCGCGCTACATGTGCCCTCGCCGGTCCTAAATAAATTGCTTCATGATCCAACTGCCGACTGAATAAGTCGGATTACACACGTAAGCCAAATCCAGTCCTTGAAACTTCACTCCGTCGCGGTTGGGTCACAACCCTGAGGATCACTTCGCGTCCTCGCTGTAACAGCCCACTATCAACCCTTGCCCTAGCTTCCTTTCCAGAGCATTGAATCGGATGTAAAAAGACCCAGGTGAATCAAAAGAGTCGGTCGATTCCCTGCACCCCAATCCCAGTCGAAGCTCAACTTACTACCCCTACAGACACAGCACAATCCTCTGCACTTCGAGAGACCATAGATTTAACTATGAGGGGGGAGGTCAAAGGGGCAACACCCACATAAGCAAAAGCTACCTCACGGTACAAAATATATGCTGCATCGCTCCAGAACGCTGCCAAACAATGAAGGCTATGCAGAATGTGCATTGATGAGCCACACCTGCTGTCATACAGATCATCTGCTTTGGTGAGGCGCACTCACTCCTCGACCTCCTTTGCACACCACCGCGTGTGCCTCCACAATCTGAGTCGAGTCACCATGGAAAAATCAGGATCTAAATATACTTACTTTACCTAGTCATCCTTAATATCCACTGTATACACACACACACATACACAGAGGGAGACTCAGACACCGTGCTGACTTATTATCCACAGCCACAGAGTAAACATCCTATTACCCCACAAATTTAGAGCGTCCGAAACAGTTCCAGGAAACAAAAAAATAAAATAAAATAGAAAGAAAAGTCCAGGAGTGATCCACCCACAGACCATTTCGTAACCCTGGAGGAGGTGCGCTGTTTTCTTATTTTTTGTTACTCGTAAGCTGAATTGACCTAAAAAGTTTCCTGTTTGATTTATCTGATTTTGCAGCGTTAGGTTAAATATATAGATATAGATATATAAGACAGGGAATAATTTCTAACTGTATGCAAAAGATAAATAACTGCGTGTTTTTAATCACTTTTGAAATAAAAAATAACCTTCCACTTTCTTTTTCTTTCTATATTTATAAATTTGAATACGTTTTTAAATCCCTGGGACATTTTTTCCTTTTTCAACTTAAAGTTGAATACAGAGAAAGTCTCTTGGATTTCATGTGTGTTAATCATGTGTGCACTCTCTAGCATTACATGCACAAGAATCAAAATCTAAGAACTGAATTCACTAAGGCACAGTCTTAGGGGGTCTTTACATTTAGGGGAGAAGGTGACAGGTCAAATCTTTTGATTGGCTTCTCAGTTTCAGCCAATCAAATGATTAAAAGCTGCAGCCTCGCACTTTGTCTCCTAAATGTAACCACCCACTTAAAGAGTTACAATGATTTCCAAACATTTAAAAAGTAGAGCGCCTGGTTTTCCAAAAACATTATGATGGCATTCTGTAAGAATTACTATCCATTTTCATCCATGTCAGCACATGTGGCGAATAAAACACGTAAACATCATTTACTTCACGTATTAGAACAAGTAGTATGTGTGTGTATGTATAAATTATGACATGATTAAACACATCCTTTTTCCTACTTTTGTGGGATGCTTTGGCTCTGCAATCTGTTTTGAATATTTGCAGTAACACATCTAAAGCAGGTTGTCAATATTATTAGTTCTTATTTCTATTTTTTTTTTAATGCAAGACCTTCCAGATCAAATCGGGTAATAAAAAGGGAGACATGAATAGAACGGCTCTAATCAGGTCAAGCAGTTCGGTGGATACCTCATCACTGTGAAATGCGCTTTTTCCTTCATAATTCTGCGTTTATTGGTCCATAGGGTATATTGTTGTAAAGAGGTCATACAACAATAGAAGATTTCGTTGATCAGTGAAGTTCAAACTCTGAATCACTACGGCCAGGGTGAACAAAACTGCTAGTCTCAGCCTCCAGAAATCCCTGTGAATGCAGTGCCAAGGAACTAAGGTAGCGAGGCAAAAATTGATGAGTGTGAGATAAACAAAGAGGAAAAAACGATTTAATAAAATAGAATGGGGAAGAGAAAGAGAGCGAGAGCGAGAGAGGAAGCAAAGAATAAACTTGATATGCACAAAAGTGGATCTTCCAAAGAGGATATCCAAACGCATCAATTTTATCCATACAATCTGGCTTCTAGATACCTTCGTCTTCCTCACATTGCATCCGTAGTTGACTTCTAGAATAATGAATAAACAGTTTTGGTCGAGATTATCAGGTCTAGGCATACACTAAAAGTGAAGACATCACTCTGCTGGCTCAGAGAGCGAGGATTTGTGCAAGTTTCAGCAAGCCTATTCGTCTTGCACGACGCTCTCGCTATTTTACAGTTACCTGGGCAGGTTACCGCTAACACAAGATATGTAACATACGCAGTGAGAAGGGGTAAGACACTTGTTGATTTTACATTACGCAGACCGACTTCCAGTGACCAGTTCAATCAATGGCGCGATGGGAGACCGCAGCGAGTAAGCTTTGGCGTCGTTAACAAACATCCAGCCTGCATTGATATAGACGAGAATGTCAGGTACATGCCCTTCATGTAATCTACCTTATCAATTGTGTTCTGTTTCACTTAGATTATAAACACGACAAAATTCGTTTTGCTCAAACGAAGGTGAGGCAGCAGCACAAGCATCTGAAGAGGTGAAAGATATATTACCTAGCCAAACCGCAAGCACAACGCTGACTCCGTAGAAATATACCTCATTGATAACTTGAAACCTGCAACAACAAATCAGACAACAGTTGCCTCAGAGGGTCCACTATGTGAAATGATTTTATTAACACCACACCAATGTTCAACACCCTATCATGTAAGATTGATCTGTCGGGGGTTTGTGAACTGGCACCAAGTCGTAAAATCCTGAGTCATATTAGAAAGTAGAGAAATTAATGATTGGGTGTGTAAGGAGAATGGAACATCCTTTTATTCAGTTGGATAGGCTAACATACAAGCCATGCATTAGCGCACAGGGTGGATACAAAAGAAAAATGGCTCGCGAACTGCTTACACAAACATAGTGACAAGGATTCCCCAACCCTGTAGCAGAGTACCCCAAGACGATCCTGTGAACCTGTGTTCACACCAGAATCCAAGTAAGTATCTCTGATACAATATTGTTCAAGTATCTCAACTACAGCGTTCAACTGTCGATAGACCACTTACTCTAAAAATGAGAATATACTGCATAAGCAGATGTCGAATACTGAACTACAGCTCAATTATCACTCTTGCAAAATCTTACCACATCAGGTCGCGGGTGAATAGAGCACGTGGCAGTAGCAGACCATTGCCGGCCATGGCGAGCAAGATGGTGAGGACTGACAAGCCCTTAATGTTGGAAGGATTCAAATAATTCGACCACTGTCCAACAAGGTCAACAAGTTTAACAGTCAGTGCGTGAGAACGTTTCTCCAAAAGAAATGAGCTAAATAACAAGGAAGAAGTAGTTTCAGTTCTCAGCCTTGAAAATTGTGCCTTAAGAACATACCGCCTGCGCTACAGGACCCCACATAAAGAGAAGAGTTGCTGTCCATGCCGAGAGTCCTGTGTAGAATTTCAAAGCAGATGGAGGCAGCTTGTCGAGCCGAGCCTGTCGTGCCATGCCATTACAACTATTAATGGAGGACAGACTAAAAAGGTAGCTGTTATCACGAATCTACCCATAATGACTGGAGAAAGAGCCAATTAAAATGTATACCAGAATGGCCAGCAGCAAAGCAAGCGCGCCGAAAACGGTGCCTGGAAGGATGGAGGCCGGAATGAATGGCACAAACGTTGACCACATGACCTGATAAGAAGTCAGTTCAGCAATCAGATGGAAAATTTATAAGTCTGATAAAAGATGAATTTCTAATCTGCACTGCATTTGACAACCTTGATAAGCATGTACATTTGTTGAGAAGCTGAAGAAACCTAAACGAAGAAAATCTCTACCGAAACGTCCGACTCAATTAAGCCGGGTAGGGTTTCTTCAGTTGGAGGCACGAAATCTACTGTCACTACAAATGATAGATCATTACGGCAATGGCGGCAAAACGTTAAGAAGATGGAGAATAGAGATCATTAGCAGCGAAACGGTATTGCAAAGCACACCTGAGGAAGCACCGTAAGCCCACCGACGGTGACGGCATCGCTCCATAGCTGCCAGAGGCTAGGGCTAAGCTTGTTGAAGTAGCTCAGCCAGTTGAGAAGAAGGCCAATAACCACCACGGAAGCTGTGGCGACATAGATTGGGAAGGGCATTGACTCTCCAATAGCCAGCTGCGACAGCACAACCCCGGTGGAAACCACACCCACGGCTTGCACAATTGTTGCGCCCCGCTCTCTCTTTCCTGCGAAGTATGAGAGAAGCGACAAGTTTCCAAGAAGTCCTGTCAACTGGCCCTGCATTCAACCACAAGGTACTAGAGCTGTTCACAAGATGGACCAATTTATGCGCAACATCCACAGTACATTATTCGTGTCGGAAACTATCAAGAAAGCAAAGCATGCGAAATTATCCGCATACCATCCAGGGTATGGCAGTGAGGGCAACGAGGTTCCCCGACATGAGATTCTGCGTGTTGAGGACAATTTGGGGCAGTTGCAGAAGCAGGAATGCCACCGTTGCAAATTCAGCAACGCGTGCCGTGACTACGTCCCATCGCTTGTAATCGCCGGAAGGCAAAGCCTCCTCGTCTCCTCCCTGGAAGATGAGCTCAACATGGTTCCGTTAGTTGCTCACAAGCTAGTTAACCCTGACATTTGCCAAGCTAGAGGCAAGAAGAGCTAAAATTAATTTTAAAAAAAGCAAAAGAAAAGAAGAAGAAGAAGGCAGAATTCAATGCAACCACACCGAACAAGCAGAACCGTAAGACCACCTTCGAGAACTCTGGAGTGGTATCCTCACTCAAAGCTTTCGGTGCAAGCTGGGTCCTCTTCCTGTGCACCAGAATTGATCCAACCCGTTCCTCGCGAGCCACAAAACCACCCACGAAGTCCTTGCTAATCCGCCCATTTCGAGCTGAGCTCGAACGAATTCTCGCCCCGTACCTCAGCACACTCCGCACAGGATTCCCAGAATGCAAATGGGGATCCCGTGCGACCACATTCACAGCATTGCGCTGCAAAGCGGCGTCAAAGGAGGACATGGCTTGCGCGACAGCCATGAATGCAAATCTCGCTACAGACTGTGCACCTCCTCCCTCCCTCACTCGCGCAGGCACTCACTCACACACTCTACAACCTCGCAAAACAAACCAAGACCCAAAAGAGACCGAAACTAAGGATACTCACTCCAGCGGTCCTGAAAAAATCCCAGCTGGAGGAAGAATAACGACCAAAGAGGGTTCCAGAGACGACAAACTACGGACATGAATGACCGGAGGAGGAGAGATGGCATGTGAGTGATGATGGGGTAATTGTTGAGGACCGGGCCGTCGGAATCTTGGGAGGAGGGGTGCAACGTGGTGGGCTCACAGACTTCTACGGACCATTTGCAAAGTGAGGTCAGAACCACTTCGCAGAAGACAGCTTCCTCATCTGACATTCTCCATCTTCAACCAATAAGATCTCGATCCTGTTGGTGTAATGACGTCTTTCAGGAATTTCTTCCTGAAACCTCTCCGCTATTTCTTATTTATTACCTGAAGTCCGATACCACTTGGCAGACGCTCGTAGTTCTGCAGTTCTTCTGTAAAATAGAGCTCAACTTCGAGGGCGACCTACAAATTTTTTTTAAAAATGTCGAGTGGTGCAGGAACCTTCTGCGATCGCTCATAATTGCTGGATAGAAAAGTCGACGGAGAACACTGTGTATGGTGGATTTCGTTGTAGGTGCTAATGAACCAATTTACAAGCTGGCATATCTTTCACTTGAAATTTCCAGTTTATCAAAGAAAAGAAAAGACAATAATGATAACAATAATGAAAAATTGTAACAAATCAGCGAGGAAATTTCACGCAATGGGTATTTGATTCTAGGGTATGATTGTTGATAATGGTGATGCCGAATTCTATATGAGACAAATATTGCCTAACCTTTCCACACGTAGATTTCTAGAAGCAAATTTTACATGCATAACGCAAGTTTGAAACTCATGACGTTGATTGATCAATTGGCAGAATAGGACAAAAGGGGTTGCGAATAATAAACGAAGGAGAAAGCCCTCACAGGTCGTAACCCAGATATCTTGCATCTAGCTTGTTGAATTTTAGTTGCCGAAAAGTTTGATCCCGTTGGTTTTGCATCATAGGTTAGGAATCATTCTTCTTGCAGAAGTTTTCAGATGCTCAAGTGTCGTATGGTCTAGCCAGTGGATAGTCATTTGGACCCAATATGAGGACCTCTCACAGTCAAAAGTGAATTCATACAACGGCTCGACACAAAGCAAGTGTTTCACCTCGTTTCATAAGGTATGGGCTGTCATGAATCCATTGACTAGATTGCCAGCGCCATGCTACTGGTGAAATTGTCTGCAGAGGGTGCCCTATTCTCCTACTCTTGTGAGGCTCTTGTCACTAATGCATATCATATTTATTAACAACCTCAGGGTCATGGTTAGATGATTTAATTGTTGAAATGCTTGTAATGCAATATCAAAGACGAATGAAACAGTTCTCTACTGTGATCGTCCTGAGATGCTACTTGAGAGGATGACTTTCCACTATAGTTGAAAATGTCTATTGGTTGTTTTCTCGACCATGGACGTAAAGGTCTATCGGTTAACATTATTGGGTACTGGTACCGAACAAGATGCGTTGTTTCTACTACTCTAAAATTCCTCCAATTGGCCTTTTCCGGGTACTTGCACTAAGAGGGAGCCTTCGCTGGCAACATTGGTACTTCTGACTGGAAAGCCTGTAATGGTATGATTTTAAAACTCCGGTGCTTTAATCCTAAAATTGTTAAAGGATGTGGGACAAGACACGTAAATAACATTGGGAGTGGGGAATCTTCGAGGAATCTTGCATAAATTGCCATCCTTTCGTGGATATACCTCTCAAGCACTTTGTGCATTAACCCCTTTTTTACAAACACAATTTGAAGATGATCGAGATTCATGTACAACCAGGCAATGGTTGCTGAGTCCTAATAACTATGGAGTTGTGATATTCATCCTAGGAATTTTTTTCTCTAATTTGCAGAGACTAGGATGGACTTCAAAAGAAAATTCTGGAGTTCAACTTAATCAACTTTCAATAACTCGGAAATTCACAAGCTGATCAGCGCAGGTTCACAGCTTATCAATCCAAGAATTTGCACGAATATTCCGAGAGAGATAGATTAACGTAGACTCACCTGGAGGGTCTTATTCTTCGTCAATCTGCTCGGCATGCTGATGACAACGTGGCCGCGAGTGCTGTGATTTTGAGCTTGAGTTGTGATGCATCCACAATCTTCCAAATGGTCGATTCTCAAGGTTTAAAGTCACTCATTCCTTCTCTTCACACAGGATAATTAATGAGTGATGCTGTGATCAAGGTATTGAATAGGAGTGTATATGCAACTCTGGCTGGACATACCATACGTTAAGCTTAACGCCTCCGGAGAGCCTCATCAACGTCGCCTTTACAAGCCTCAAATTGCTAAGTTTTTTCCCAAGTGATCACAATGACGTATCATGCATGATCCAGGCTGTGAGTCGGCCACATTTGCAGACTTACAGTAATTTGAAACCTGTAAATTGGGTCGCACTGCAGCTATATAAATGAAGATGCCTCCAGACAGTCACTGGAATGGATTGTAAGTCGAGACTCAAGGGGAGATGCAACAACTGGCATAGGGAGGGGCAAGAAGCTCTTCCAGGGAGGGCCATGTGAGGGCTATTGTGGATCACTACCAAGTTCCAAGACTCCAGAGTCAAGATTCCAGCCCATTCCTCACCAACTGGGCTCCTCACGAGGCTCCGGTGATTGGCACCACTATCCCGCTGCACGGCCAACACCCTTTGCCATGTCACGTTATCTGATAACCGTTTATACCTGGAATTCTCAGTTGATATTATTGCACCTTCAAGCTCAACGATTACGCATCTATCCAACCCCAGTGGTAGAGGTGCTTCTACCACCTCGCTTTTGACGACATTGATGAGCCAACCCCATTCCCATCGTTAAGAAAGGGAAGGTTGAGTTGCTCAGTTTTAAAATATCTTTTCAAAACTTAGCTTGCATTTGGCCACGACAACCAAGACAAGCAGCTCTATGTAGCAAAGGATTCCAACAGCGGGCATTAAGCCTCAAAAATGGAGATGACCAAAACAGACTGACTAATTCATTCTACAACTCTGGCTGCTGCATCGACTCGATGACCAATACTACCCGTTTAATTCTATCAAAGCAAGGGGCGATTTCAGAATTGCCCTTTCAACTAGTCCTTTCTGCTCTTTAGTGTGAAGATCGCCAAATCCTGTTGCAGGTGATGCAGACGCAGGCCTCCCTGCATACTTGATGTCTTCAAATTTTCCCCTGCACGCCGATTTCATGGCTGTTCCTAAACGAGGAAACACGAACAGAAATGCACCCATGTTCATCGGCTCCTCTTGACACCACACAATTTCAGCCTCTGGTGATAGGATACACCGGATCATAATAATTAGTCTCAGGTGCAGGGCGTGTGTGGTTTGAATAAAAATTTGTAATGAAAAAAAACCTACAAGAATCAAAAAACTGTACAGATGAGTACATGGTACTTACTAGGGTATCGCTTGAGTTCTCGTAATACGAGGTCAAAGGGAAAAGGACATATTTGCTCAACTCTGCATATTGCAACGTCCTTTGCTGCAGCTCTTTCTCTTTCTTCGTCGAGTTCATAATAGATCTGACGTCACAAATTTCATCAGTTGTTAGAATCCAATCCACCTAAGAAACTCAAAGATAATGTCCAGTCAATTTCACTATATTTATTAAAACAATATGGTTGTAGCTGTCAGGCTTTTCCAGATACTGTTGTTTGGAAAGTTCTGAGTAAAAATTCTGATTAAGAGGATCACAAGCATTGGGAGCATTCTTTAGAGAAATACAAAGACATCATCCCAGGCAAAATTCACATTATCGAGAAAATTCATACCTTTCCAGTGCAAAAGATTACACGACGAATACCATCTTCTTCTTCTTTGTGGCAGCCAACATCTCTAATAAGACGTTGAAAACCATTACCTCCTGTTTCATCGAACTCCGATAAACTGGAACGACATTTTTGATGTCTTAACAAATTTTTGGGAGACATAATAATCATTGGCTTTCGAAAGTCACGGTGAACCTATTTTGCAGCAGGAAATCATAACAAATGAGTACTACTGCTTACCTTGAACCTCACACAGTACCTCCACATGCGAATACAATCCAGTACATTGAATGCCTGTTAAGTGAAATATAAAACTCACCTGTCGACGAAGTACATGGAAGTAGTTGGCAGGTGTGGTGACATTTACAACTTGCCAGTTGATTTCTTGAGATTGTTTCGTGGAGTCAGCTTCCAATACTGGGAACTTGAACGGATTGTCGTCACACATCTAGTTTTACATGATACTTGTAAGTATTTAATCTGTGCGTGTCCTTCTAGATGACAATATGAGGAAGAAGATAGTAAGCATTGAAATGAGACTCTGAACCAATGTTACCTCACATAAATGCGATGTAACATCCGCATGAAGTTTCATGATATGTCCATCATATTAATCTAACACTAAATGACACAAGCCAGAAAGAATTCACCAGTGTGCACATCTGCATCCCTTATGATGATAATGAAGAAAGCAGCACTACGTACCTGAAGATATCTCTCCAAACGAGCGCTTGAATGCTCAGGACCTTGACCATCGTATCCATGTGGGAGCAACACAGTCAATCCAGTTTGGCGTAACCACTTGGATTCACCACTTGAGACAAACTGATCAAAGATGACTTGTGCAGTATTGGAGAAGTCGCCGAACTGGGCTTCCCAACAAACTAAGGAGTTGGGATTTTCCATCGAATACCCCAATTCAAATCCCAACACTCCAAATTCTGACAAAGAGCTGTCACAATCCCACGTAAGATTCGAGAAGCCTTGCGGCGAGAAAATAAATAGTTTGAACCAATGTACGAGGCTTTAGCAAGTCACTGCACAATAGATTAAGTGATGCCAAAACATATCTCGTACCTGTTTGAAACGGTAAAGTAATCAGGCGGTTGGCTTTTCAGAACATGATCCAGTGGGCAATATACTTGTCCATTTTTCTGGTCATGGACCTTGGCATGGCGGTGACAAAAAGTCCCTCTTTCTACATCTTGTCCACTGAGACGGACATGGTTGCCTTCTACCAAAAGAGTTCCGAAGGCAAGTGCTTCACCGGTTGCCCAATCTACCCCTTCACCCTTTTCGACCATTTGAGCTCTTTGCTCGTAGATTCGCTTGATTGCTTTATGTGGATTAAATGTGGCTGGAAGCAGAGTGATGTTCTTTCCTACTTCTTTCAATATCGCTTGTTTCACACTGTCAAGACAGGTAATGAATATCCTGATTAATTAATTGTATTGTCTAATGATATCTCTTAAATTGGTTTAAATGTATCATTTATCAATTCAAAACACGTCACGCGATTAGTTTTCACGTTTTCAAATTGCAATGATGCGTATTACCCAGTATTTCGTAATTTTGACAACTGTTCTGGACCTTTGAATCCTGCCCAAAAAGCTGCAAGCCAATCGCGCTTTTTTGGAACATAGTTTTTGCTACTCTCAAATTCAGAATTTAGTATTCCAATTACTTTGGCCTTCAGTTTTTCTATCTCGTCTTTGGCTAAAAGTCCATTTTCAATAAGTTTCTTCTCATATATAGCAAGTGAGTTTGGATGGGTTTTTATCACCTGAAGCAAGGAATGTTTATGCGTAAAGTTCAAATATGGCTGAACCAACACATTGTGACCTTATCACAACAACATCCAAAATCCAGTATGCACAAGACAAACAAAGGTATGGTTGAAGAAATGAGGGTCTCACATGGTACATAGTAGGCTGTGTAAAAAATGGCTCATCAATCTCATTATGCCCAAATCTGAAGTCCCAAAAAAATACCAAAACAAAACAAATAAAAAAAAAAGCACAAAAAATAAATACAAAACAAAATAAAATAAAATAAATCATTAGCTTGAAATATGAGGAACACTTCTACAGGTGAGAGCAGTCATAAGAATGTATTGACGGATAAAAGACTCCTAGTGCACCTGGAAAATGACATGTAATTTACCTTCGATAGCACACGATGTCCACAACTACATCAGAAAGGAAGTGACAGCGCCATTTAGCAGCCAAGTCACAAACGCGTGTGACGGCTTCCACATCATCCCCATTTACATGGAATATTGGGGCGCACAGTGCTTTCGCTACATCAGTGCAGTAAGGTGAGGAGCGACTGAACTTGGGGTCTGTTGTGAAGGCAACCTGAAACATAAACACCAGAAAACAAGAGAATTGTCAAGAGTCAAGTCTGGAATGTTCTGATACTACAGAGTTGTAGCCTACATTGCAAAACTCGTTTTTAATGCAAAAGAATTGGAATGAAGAGAGTGCGACAAACCCGTTACTACAGACCTGGTTGTTGACAACGATATGGATGCTGCCACCCGTTGTATAGTTGGGGAGGTCACTCAGGTGCAGGGTTTCATACACGACTCCCTGGCCAGAGAAGCTGCCATCACCATGCAAAATTACCGCCATATTCTTAAGCCGCTGTTTGTCTTGACTGTAGTACTGCTTGGCACGTGTCTTGCCAATTACTACAGGTGCTACAGCCTCCAAATGGCTAGGGTTGGCCACTAACGACAAATGAATGTTCTTGCCACTCCGGGTGGGCCGGTCATAAGATGTGCCCAAGTGGTACTTCACATCCCCACTTCCTGTGTAGCTCCCATCCTCTCCCACCGGTTTGATGCCTCCACTAAACTCGCTGAAGATATGCCGAAGTGGCTTCCGTACTACGTTTCCCAGCACATTCAATCGCCCACGGTGGGGCATCCCAATAACAACACTCTCCACTCCAGCATCTGCTGCAGAATCGATCATCTCCTGCGAATGGATACGTCTCGTTAATAAAATGGAGAAACTGCTTGAACAAAGTATCATCCTCGAGAGAAAAATTAACTAGTATACATACGTTTCAGTAGGATTACACGTTACTATTCGAAACATGATTACACATATTCATACCTTCATTCCGGGGATCAGAGTCTCGCATCCCTCTAGCCCAAATCGCTTTGCTGCTGTCCACTTCTGAGCTATAAAGCTTTCAAAATAGGTCCCCCACATCAACCGGTCAAAAATCTCCGCACGTTGACCAGGAGTGTACGAAACATTCTGTCAAACACTTCAGAAATATTAGAACTGGCAAATCATCAACAAGCTTAAAATCATGCAATTTCAAGAAACTCCACTGTATCAAAGTCTAAATGCAAGACAATGCACGGTGGCAAAACCTCAATGTTAATACGATCAGGCGATAATTAGGCGTGAAAATAGGTCAATTAGGGTGATGCCAACAATTTGTTTGATTTTCAGCTCCAAAGGCTATACTGAATCGTCACCTGGTTTTCAATTTTGTCTCTGAGCCAGTTGCATTTATCCCGGTCTTGTATGTGCATGTATTCGTAGCCTATGGTACCACAATAAACCTTCTCCAGCCGTGAAATGATGCTTTTTAATGTCTGGGGTTGATTTCCAGCCAATAACCCAGCCATTGTTTCAACACCAACGTTGAACTCTCGGTCCATATCAGATTCAGCGAATCCATAGCTGCCAGGGTCTAGCTCAGCAGGTGCAGCTTTGATATCCAAATTCAATGGGTCTAGTTTGCATTTCATATGGCCACTAACTTGATAAGCTCTAACCAACATCGCAATCCGCAAACCATCCTGGGAGTAAAGCAGGGTTGAAAATTGAGGAAGACTAATGAAGGGCTTAATTCAAAACTTTATGAACAGTGCTTAGAAGCAAGGCATTCTCCACTACAGAACGATATACAAATTGAGCGATGGAAGCATTTAGAAATCTAGCCACCTCTTAGACAACCGCGGATCGTAACTAAATCATGATGTCTTTTGTAGACAAGCTAATGCAGTTTCAGTAGACAGAATGAACGTGATCAGAGTTCACAGAGATTCTCAGTTCAATCTTCAGTACCAATTACCTGTGTAGCATTGCCTGCTGAAGTCACTGCAGACGAAGCTCGCCCTTCTCCTCCACTCGACCCAGTGAAATTTTTGAAAAAGATTTGCCACGACACGTCCACACTCTGAGGATCAGCTTCCCACTGCCGCTGATGTTCCTCCAAGAAATTACCACTGGTTCCATCGATAAAATTATCCTTCAATTTCGAGAGAGGAACGGCTTTGGGCTGATTGAACCTCACATTGCTCCCATGCAAGGAACGCAGTGCACCTCCACGAAAACCGTCTACGAATTTGCGGCTTTGAGAGAAGACGTCAAAGCTGCGGGGAAAGAACTGAAAGCTGCTTCGTGCCTCATTAAGACTTACCGAGCTCCCACGGAATTCCCGTAAAGACCCTACATTGAATTGTCGCCGGCTTTTAATGCTTCTCGGCAAGAAATTTACGCCTTGAGCTAAGTGTCGTATATGATTAGGCATCAAAGGGCAAGGAGCCAATAATAAACGTTGCCATTTTTCACCGACAACAAATTGCACACCCACCGTTCCATGATTCCTGTGACTAAATAAAATCTTATCGCAAATGCACTTCCTTATCCGAGTCTGACACTCCAGCCACGAAGAAATTTTGCCAGACATCTCTGCTTACATACTGGTATCTTGCAATTGCTGCTTAACCTAGCATTTAACAGAAAATTTTGGAACAATTATGATGCTCGTGCAATATTTTTGTAGGCATCGGTGAATCTGTAGATAAATGTATTGATAATTTCACAAGTTTTCTCATTTCTTAGGATTTCGACTACGGCCTACGAAAAAAAGCTAGTGCAAAATAAGAAAATCTGTTCGATGAATCGCCAATCAGAAGTTAAAGAGATGAAACGAAGCAACCCCTAATTGGCACCAGCAACTGAACATTCACACTGTCGGATGATCCAACGTGAAATTAAACACCTAATCCAGAACGACGGTGTGACGTTTAATTACCTCTACTATGCCATGAATCAGGCTTATTATAACTGAACGATCCTTACTATCTTCATCACGCAACTGAAGTCAAGCTCCGAGTACTCAGCAGTTGGCTTCCAAACAAAGAAAGCATGCATTGATCATCATGTCGCAAATAGGCCACTCGATGCAATAAAATGAAAAGGCAACGCAAAGCAGTTCCAAATTTGTACGAATCACAGCTGATCCCCGCTCAAACACTGGATGAGATCACTTTAAAGAGTACCGTATCCTTCCAGTTTCATGTTCAATCCTGTGCGCATGATGAGACACGGATGTTCTAGTGAGGAAGTAAATTGTAACCACCGGGACGGTGGCTATCTGTGTCTCCCTGTTCTTGTGGAAGGTTTCAGACTGACCTGCAGAGTCTCAATTCAATAATTATCCAGTTACTACAGCGCTGTCTGTGAACTCATCTGCGTGTAACGGAATTCCTATTCCCATCATTGTAGACAATTCCATCAAGACACCATTCCAGTTATTTCGCAGGTGCATAAGACTAGTTCAGCATGTGCAGAAGACATTCCTAATTTTCTGCTCATTAACCCTAAATTACGTAAGTCGACGGTGTTTGACCAGACGCTCGAATCCGTACAGATCTGCAGTTCTAGGCTCCAGTCACCCACGTTCCCTTCAGGACAATCGAAGTCTTTTCTTCACCATCGCAAATCTGTGCATGCTGTGTGCATGTTGTGAAACATTTGAGAGTCAATCCCAATATATGCGCGTTTCATGTTGCCACGGCATGAAAGGGTGTGCCTGTATGTGTGGGTCACGGTTAAACAGCTCAAAGCGTCGCCATGTAGACTATCCGACTGTGCTGGAGGGACCCCGCAAGCGTCGCAATGCAATCACTTCTCACAGCTGTGTGCCGTCGATTCCTTGTCACGCTACCTTCGGTGTAATCTCTTGCCATTGTTCTTGCCCGAGGTTCGATCGGCGGTTTCCTTCTCATCTGATGTGTCGAATGAGAATGTATCTCTCTTCCTTCGCCCGTTCCGGCATACGAATTGCAGTTGAATGTGCTCTGTTCCGTGGAGAAAGAGACTCCCCGGTTTCCAATTCTTGTTATGCATGCACCTCAAACATTTTCGTCAGTGTGTTAGTCTATGCTTGAGGGATATGTCTGTTGGAAGAACTCCTATGACTTGACTGCATGTTTGTTGCGAGTTAGGATTTGAGAGAGGAGGTTATGATGGTGATTGATACCTCCAATTGACAAGCAGCAGTGAGAAGAATGGTCAGGGCTTTACAGCTCTGAAAGTTTACTCCGCTATAATTCTACGGTTCCGATGATAGCAGAAATGTCAAAACAGCTGTGCGGAATCTCTGCAATCTCATGCTAATAAATTTGTATTTTGACAATTCCTTCCTCTGCTGGAAAACGGAAACGAAAGAGGAAGAACAAGCAGTAGCCAGCTTGTGAGGAAGGCAGACAGCTCAACCATCGAAAGAAGTTATGCTCGAGCCAGCGCAAGACCTAAAACTGTAAGACGTCTAATCCAATTTTGTGTGTGTGGCCTGATCTTTTGTTGTAGAATCCAACTGTGGTAAGAGCCAGATGTGAGTGCTTTATAGTGTTTTGAAATGTTGGTAATTGAGCAGGGAGATGCTCCTAGAGGACGACCCTCCAGTTCCTGAGCCTCCCCCGCATGTTAAGTTTAAGAGCGGTTCAAGCAGAGGGAAAGATGCCTCACACAAGGGAGAGATGCATGTCGATGAGGAGAGAGTGCGTGATGGCTCTGTGGATATCCGCGGTCACCCTTGCGTGAAGTCAAAATCTGGAAACTGGAAGGCCTGTTGCTTAATCTTCGGTATGCTTCTTCAACATTCCAAATTTCACTCCCCTGTTTTTGGCTTCAATCGCGTCTATTGTCGCGGTGCCTCTAATAATGAGACGCACCCGATTGCTTCTCCATTGTAGGGTGTGAGGTGTGCGAGAGGGTGGCATTCTACGCCATCTCCTCGAATCTGGTCATATATCTCACAACGGTGCTTCATGAAGATGTGTCTACGTCCGCGAAGAATGTGAACAACTGGGGGGGCACGACATTCATGACGCCTTTGCTGGGCGCATTCGTGGGCGATGCATTTCTCGGTCGGTACTGGACAATCACAGTCTTCTCTGTGTGCTACATTGTGGTACACTCCCTCTTCCGTGTGCATTTTCTCATGCAATTGTTGCAATTGTTTGAAGAAACAATCTCTATGCGCTCGGCTTTAATGAACCTGCACCATTTCAGCTGTGGCATAAATGCTTAAACATTGCTCGTGGGAGTTATGAGCTATATAACCTAATCTGCGTCTCTCTGCGAATGTCTCCTTTGCAGTCATTGGTGTGTGTCACAATGTCGGTGTCACTCCCAGTCTTCAAACCTCCCGTGTGCAACGTTGCCATGCTCTCCTCGGTCACCGGTTGCCAGAAAGCCTCAACCAGCCAGATATGCTTCTTCTACTTCTCTCTGTACCTAATGGCTTTGGGCGCCGGAGGTATAAAATCCTGCGTCACCGCATTTGCGGGTGACCAGTTCGATAACAACGATCCGAAAGAGGCGAGGCGCAAGATGTCCTTTCCGAATTGGTGGTTTGTGAGCATCAGCTTTGGCACGATGCTCTCGGTTAGTATTCTTGTTTACGTGCAAGACAATGTGGGCTGGGCATGGGGCTATGGTGTTCCCACGGCCATCACAGGGCTAGCCACTCTCGCATTCCTTATGGGCACTCCCCTGTACAGACACCAAATCCCCTCCGGCAGCCCTCTGACCCGAGTGGCCCAAGTGTTGTGTACAGCGGTGAGGAAATGGAACATTCCCGTTCCAACCAACCCTGACTTCTTGTATGAAGTCGATGATGCCTCTACTTTTCGGAGGAGACTCCCCCATACTTCAAGCTTGCCGTAAGTCATCGTATTTCTGCTATGTGATCATCTTAATCCTTTTGCTGTGGTTGATTGCTTTCAGTTTGACTCCCACTTTCCGCAAATATCTTCAAGAGCTTCGTCGTACTCGGTATGACCCATTTGCACCCGACAGAGGATTTTGTAGAGATAGCCGCGCGTAATGCCTTCTATGTCTGCACATCCATGCATCATAGGTAATGATACTGTGATCGACTTCTTTTCATACATCTTTTTTTGCTGTCCATTAACAAGGGAATTCAAGAATTCGAGTAGACTGGTGACCACCTTGCAGCTTGCCGTAGTCATCATCACTTCAATTTTGAGTGTAGGATTCCCTTAAAAGAATTCTGTAATTTTGACTGGTAGATTAATGTAACAGCCCTAATGTCTGCTACAGTTTTCTGGACAAATCAGCTGTGAAACCAAGCGATGAGGGCAGCATGCACAAGGTGGACGATAGGCCAAGCCCCTGGGAGGTGTGCACCGTCACTCAAGTGGAGGAGGTGAAGCTATTAGTCCGAATGCTTCCCATCTGGTGGACAAATCTCATGTTCTCCGCCGTATTTGCCCAAGTCGGTACACTCTTTCTAAACCAAGGAAGCACCATGGACCGTCACATGGGGCCCAATTTTGAGATTCCTGCAGCTTCAATGCCGCTCTTCATCACGGCCACTATTTGCATTTTTCTTCCCCTTTACGACAAGTATTTCGTGCCCTTTGTTCGCGGCTTCACGGGCGATATTCGGGGACTGACTTTACTGCAGCGCATCGGAGTAGGACAAATCCTTTCAAGCCTGTCTATTGCAGTAGCTGCAGCCGTGGAAATGCGGCGTCTCAAAGTGGTAGCTGACTCCGGAATCATGGATTTTGGCCAAGTGCCTATGTCCATCTTCTGGCTGCTTCCGCAGTATGTGCTCACGGGCATCTGTGAAGTGTTCATCAGTGTTGGTCAGATGGAGTTCTTTCTGGACCAAGCTCCTGATTCGATGAGAAGCCTTGGCAATGCGTTGTATCTCAGCACTGTTGCGGTGGGAAGTTTTGTAAGTAGTGTCTTGGTGTCAATTGTCACTCATATCACGTATGATTCTAATGGTGGTTGGATCGGTAACAGCCTCAATCGAAGCCACATGGATTACTTTTATTGGCTTCTGGCGATTCTCAGCTTCGCCAATACCTTGGCTTTTGTGTGGTGCGCTCGATGGTATACTTACAAATCTATGCATGTCAGGCCACGAATGGTTGAGACAAGTCATTCGTAGAGTTAGCAGTGGTGGTGGGATCCTGTCCACAAAAGAAATTTTGTAGTAGAGCTCAAATCCTTCATCACCTGCGTGTGATCTCGGAAAAAATTGTTTGAACTTTGACTGTTGACGCCATCAGCACAACATTGCATTTGGACATATAAATTTGAAGAAGTATTATATTTGAAAAAGACAGCAGGTTCAAAATGTATCAGCCTAAAATCAAGGTAAATTTTGACCTTGAAAATGAAGCTTGTAAAATCATCAACTAAAAATTCATTCAAGAGGCATAACCTTCATGATGTGAAATTGACTAGTAGAAAACCTGCCAAGTAGTGTGCTAATAATATTAGTGATGAACGAAATTGTTGAAGGGGAAGTAGAAAGCAAAATGTCTCTTGAAGTATATGCATATGATTTTGCAACATTGAATTGTTTAAGGAGGCTTTTTTAAACATTTGTTTAATAAATAAAAACATTTATTAGAAGAAAGATTTTTTTCTTTAGTTGTTATTTCTCCATTGTCTTAGATACAAGGTAGTGGACAAGATTCTTTATATAAAAACATTTAAATTCAAATTTGTAGATGATAATCTAATGGATCTAGAATTTAAGTTTGGAAACTTATATGCTACATTTGGTGTTGTTATTTGTTTAAAAATATTACTAAAAAGTTTCTATTCTATTAGGAATATATTTTCTATGGATTTAGGGGCCATAAAATTTGTTAACTTAAAAATATTGAATCCACATACAAACAATCAAAATATCAAATAAATTTATCTTATTTGATTTTTGTTCCAACTTACAATATAACTAAATTTTTTTAAAGCACTACCATGTCTATATTAATAACTCACATTATTATATAGTGTAATTTTTAATCTAAGAATATATTCTATATGTAGCTATAAAAAGTTTACTTTTAACTTATTGGCCAAACTCCAATAAATAATTTGTCCTTAATAAGGAAGATAAATAAATATAATAATATTAAAAAAATATATTATACTAATAAAAATCTTTTATATTTAAGTAGGTTTGTACATAAGATTTTCTATGGCATCTAGAAATTCCTTAACATCTTTTTCTATGCCAAATTATAATTAACCAATTATTGGTATGTTAAATTTTCAATAACTTCTAAGAAAATCCATAATCTCTTTTAAAAAAACTCATCTTTAAATCAAAAATATTATCATAGCTCCATTTATCCATCTTTTTACCTCTATAGAATCTTGGTTCTAAAAAAAACCTTTTAATTTGTATAAAATACTCAAATTGTAACAAAGTCCTTCGATATCTTATTCACCTACAAAATATTATTGTCTTCTTTAACTTTAGAATCATATATCTCTTGATCCAATTATTTAATTAAATCAATTTTTTTAAAAATATATCTTATATTCTTAAGCTTTATTATATAAAAAAAATCAATTGTAGATTCACATTTGATCATTTGATATCTCAAAAATCCTAGCAAGTGCCTAAAACCCTAATTTATATATATCTAAGTATTATTTTTTTCATATCTCAAAAATCCAACATTCAAATGCCACAAAAATTTGTATAAAGCTTTTCAACATAAAAATACACACTTTTAAAAATTTTAAGCCAAAATCTTGTCAAATTATTTAAAATATAGCTCAAAATACAACTACTAATCAAACAAGTCTTTTACTATCCTTAGATTGCAAGTGCCAACTTCAACTCTTAATATTTCCTTCATCCTAATTTAAAATTTATTAAACCATATATATTAAGCCATATATGTTAAGTATAGTCAAGAAAGTGTTCTTTATAATTTAATTTTTAATCCTTTATTTTTTTTTTGTATGCATGAGTCATATTCCAAAGAATGACAATAGATATAAAATCAACACCTTAACTTTGAGCGCCTATATTTCTTTCACAAAAATTCCAAGTCATTCAATTTTTGTACCAAAATCATATCCAAAAATCTAGAATTTTTAATCCTAACCTCTAATGTTCAAAACCACTCTAAAAAAGTAATCCTAATTTCTAATAAGACCTTTGATAATTTCCTTGAAGTCCATTGGATATAATTTTTAACCAATAAGAATAGAGATTTCTATCATCCATCTCTATTCATCCACATAGATAGCCTAACTACTCTTTTTGATACTAAAATTCCTTTCTAATCATTTTTTTAATAAGATTTATATAATATGTGGTTTAAACATCAAATAAAAGAAATAAAACAAAATTTTTAGGATCACCAATAGCTAACAAAGGTGATTCAAAATATATAAAAGGTATTATCAATATAAAACCAATCTCAAAGTCACTATCAAAAAAAAAGATTGTACAAATCTCAATAGTAGCCTTTTTAAATAGATTTTTTCTAAAGTAATAATCTAATCACATTTTGTAACCAATTAAAATCCATTGATATGGCTCTTACTTAGCTATTTAATAAATTATATATTAAATATATATATATAATTTTTACATAATAGCTAAATCACAATATGACAACATGTTGTTACTTTAGGTTTAGAAGGATGTCTTTAATGAAATTCTTATATCTTTTGTGATACATTGATTAAGTTTGTGATGCATTGATTAATATTGTAATCATGCTAATACATAAAGCACTCTAATTGTCCTTCTTTTAGTCTTGAATCAAATATTTTTTTTATCTCAAATTCTTCATAGCTATCTATTCTAATATAAGATGGTAGCAATTGTATTCTTTTTGATACGCTTGATTTTTTATAAGATTCTAAAAGGTATATATAAAAAATAAGATATATCTTTATATGTAATGTCACGGATATACTTTAAGCCACTACTAGAACTTTCGGTAGTCTTTTAGAACCTTCTATAGGTTTCTAGAATCTTTTAGAATCTTTTAGAACCTTCTAGAATCTTCCTCAATCTTCCAAGATCTCCCGTAGATTTTTTAGAGTCTTCTAGAATCTTCCTCAAACTTCTAGAATATTCTAAGATACTCTTAGGACCCTCTAAAATCTTCTTCAACCTTCCAAGATCTCCCGTAGACTTTTTAGAATCTTCCAAAATCTTTCTCAAGCTTCTAGGATATTCTAAGATACTCTTAGAAATTCCAATAGGACATAAGGCTTCATAGTATAAATAAGAGGCAAGACTAAGGAATACTTCAATCTTGCGAATACAAGTCTTGGAGTAATCCAGAGTGTTGTCTTGTTCTTGATATTAATCCAATTTCTTATTTTTGATCTAGTTCTTGTTCTTGTCCATCCAGTTCTTTGTTTTTGAAGTTATTCTGATTCTGATTTCTTCTCCTTACTTCTTTGCTAACCTCCTATCTTACATCCCTGACAGTTTGGCAAGACTACCTTACATAATCATATCAAATCTTAGATCTCTTGATAGAGAGTGGATTATCCCTCTTCAAGATACTACTGCGTTCTAAAGGAGTGCGGACTACCCCTCTCTAGATTGATATGTTTACTTATTGTAGTTGATTTTTTTTTGGAAAGAGTAGATTATCCCTTTCTTAAATTATATCACTACATTTTAGAGGTTGCGGATTACCTTCTTCTAAACTAACTGTCTCAAAGTATTCCTTTTAGTATAGAAAATACTAATGGCTTATCGATTTTTTTCTTTTTTAAGATAAAAATAGATCAGATTAATGGATGTGCATCCTCACAAACAGAGAATAGAGTAGCAACACTTGTAGATCTTTGAGCCCTATTAGATACAATACAAGAAGAAATGACATTTTTTTGCAATCCAAGAAAAGAATCACAAATGGAGCAAGTATAAAAGCAAGAGATTCATAACTTACAATAAGAGATTATTCGATTAAGAGAAGCAAGCAGTAAACAAGCTATGTACACAACTTCTCTAGAAGTTCCAAGGATTGTCATAAAAGAGCCAAAAGCTAGTATGCTTGACAAGTTTGATGGAACAAGATCCAACTTTTGAGGGTTTGTACAACAAGTGCGACTTTACTTACGACTATATCCATCTCATTACCCAGATGGATTCACTCAAGTCGCTTTTGTGGGCACCTTTTTATCAAGAAGTGCTCGATCATGGTTTGCGCCACTATTGGAAAAGAATTCTCCGATCTTGTATAACTTAGAAGCTTTTATGGAAAGATTTACTGCTGCATTTGGAGACAGTGATCGAGAAAGAGTGGCAGAGAGGAAGATCCAAAATCTACGACAAGGGCAACGTTCAGCTGCAATTTATGCCACAGAATTTCAACAACTTACTTGTGATCTTGATTGGAATGATAAGGCTTTTATGACTCGATTTCATTATGGCCTAAAGGATGATGTAAAGAATTTATTGATCATGATGCCAAGAGTTGAAAGCTTAGAAGAACTCATAGCTCAAGCTATTACTTGTGACAATTGCTTATTTGAACTACAACAAGAAAGGCGATCAATTTTCAGCAATACCTATCAAGGTACGACTGCTACATCTTCAAGAGTATTGAAAAAGCCATTAACATATCCTGAACCTATGCAGATTGATACGACTCAATTCAAGCCATTAACACCAGCGGAAAAGACTAGACGTTGGCAAGAGAATTTATGCCTATATTGTGGAAGATCCAATCATAAGGCAGCAAATTGTCCAAATAAGTCTAGAGAATTCAAGGCACGAGGTATAATATCCAAATTAGAAAGGTCAAAAAACGAAGACGTCCAGCCATAGTAGGGACCTTGCGGTTGGACACCCCCAAATCTAAAGTACCAGAAAAAGGTCTCTTTTTACCTCCGGATCCAACATCTTGTTTTATACTTCCTGTATATATAAGAACCTTGAAACAAGAAATTTCTGCTAAAGCCCTTTTAGATATTGGAGCCTCAGCATGCTTCATGGATAAGGATTTTGCAACCAAGCACAATCTACTACTTGTAAAGAAGATCCATCCTGCACCAGTTGAAGTCATTGATGGACAAAACCTTGCATCAGGAGATGTTGTTGAAGAAACCCAACCGTTGGAAGTGATACTAGGAGATCAAGTATCACAAATTATTTTCAACATCATTAGATGTCCGACAAATCCTATTGTCATTGGACTTCCTTGGTTTGAGCTACATAATCCTGATATTGATTGGAGTACGCAGAAGATTTTCTCAAGATCCACACATCAAAAGAAGAAACGAGGTACTGCTCTATTCCTTAAAGCTAAAGCATTTATGCAAGCAGCAAAAAAAGGAGATGCATTACATTGTATGCTATCCCAATGAAGGATCAAACGGAGCAACTAAAGCAAAAAATTCCTAATCAATATCAACCTAGAAGACATATTTGAAAAGAAAAAAGTAGACATATTATCCACATCGTCCTTATGATTGTGCAATCAAATTACAAGATGGAGCTCAACCTCCATTTGGTCCCATTTACAATCTATTACAAACAGAGCTTACAGCCTTACGAGAATATATTGATGAAAATTTAGCCAAGAATTTTATTTGACATTCAAAATCGCCTACTGGAGCTCCTATATTATTTGTGAAAAAGAAGGATGGTTCCTTACGTATGTGTGTTGACTATCGAGGTCTGAACAAGATAACTATAAAAAATTGCTATCCATTACCATTAATCTTAGGATTATTGGAACAATTAGGACAAGCAAAGATTTTTACAAAGATTGATTTGAGAGGCGCCTACAACTTAGTTAGGATTAAAGAAGGAGATCAATGGAAGACAGTATTCCGCACAAGGTATGGACATTTTGAGTACAATGTTATGCCTTTTGGACTTACAAATGCACCTGCAGTCTTCCGACATATGATGAATGATATCTTACGAGAATACTTAAATGACTTTGTAGTCATCTACTTAGACGATATCTTGATCTTTTCTAAGAATGAAGAAGAGTATGAATATCATGTATGGAAGGTATTAAAGAAACTACGAGAAAGTGGATTATATGCCAAATTGGAAAAATATTCTTTCCACCAACCATCAGTTAAATTTTTGGCATATATTTTTTCAAAAAATGGAATTTTCATAGATCCAAAGAAGATACAAACTGTTATGGAGTAGAAACAACCGTCATCAATTAGAGATGTACAATGTTTCTTGGAATTTGTAAATTTCTATAGAATCTTCATTAAAGATTATTCTAAGATTGCGGCTCTATTAACGTGACTTATAGGCAAAGACAAATTTATTTGGGATGATAAGGCTAAAGAAGCATTTAAGAAGGTAAAATAATCTTTTACTTCTACTCCTATACTTATCTACGCAGATCCAATAAAACCATTCATTCTGGAAACGGATGCCTCAGATTTTGCATTGGGATCTATACTCTCTCAAACCAATAATGATGGTCAACTACATCCAATAGCATTCCGCTCTCGAAAATTTTTAGCTGCAAAAATTAATTACGAGATCTATGACAAAGAATTATTGGCAATTCTTGATGCTTTTGAAGAATGGCGCCATTTGTTGGAAGGAGCTCAACACAAAATCATGATATATACCGACCACAAAAATTTGATATATTTTATGAGTGCTCGAGTTCTAAATCGTTGACAAGCATAATGGAGCATGTCATTATCTCGATTTGATTTTGTAATTACACATCGTCTAGGAAAACTTCAAGGAAAACCAGATGCCCTTTCTCGATGATCATATCTTGCACCAAGAATATGAGACATTATATTGGATCAACAAAAATCAATCATGTTGAAGCCGTCCAATTTGCAGTTAAAAACATCGACGATATCTACCTATATAGATACAACTCTCAAGATGGAAATCCAAAAAGCAATGAAGATAAATCCATTTATAAAGAACATCCAACAATGTTTAAAAAATGCACATGTCGAAGAAAACAATAATTTCAAATTGGAAGATGGATTGTTATAATTCAAGAATCTCTTATATATTCTTCCAAGACCTAGAAGACTTCAAATCCTTCAAGCTCAACATGACCTTCTAGCAGTTGGATACTTTGGCTTCAATAAGACCTAGGAATTGATATCAAGAGACTTTTGGTAGCTTCAAATGTGAAAATTGGTGAAAGAATTCATCCAATCATGCAAAATTTGTGCGCAAATGAAGATTCCAAGATACCAACCATATGGACTTCTGCAACCCCTTCCAATTCCTAAGGGCTCATAACAATCGTTATCTATGGACTTCATTACAAACCTCCTAATTTTGAATGGAAAAGATTCAATTTTTGTGGTGGTAGATTGTCTTACCAAGATGGCATATTTTATCCCATGCAACAAGACTATTTTTGGGGAAGAAATAGCTAAGCTTTTTATTGATAATATTTATCGAATACATGGCCTTCCAATTGGCATTATTTCAGATCGAGGACTACAATTTGTATCAAACTTTTGGAGAGGATTATTTTGGCTTTTAAAGGTCAAGATCAACCTCTCATCCGCTTATCATTCTCAAACTGACGGTTTAAGAGAACGAGTGAATCAGATCTTGGAACAATATCTTTGTTGCAGTATAAATTACCAACAAGATGATTGGACGGACTTTCTACCATTAGTTGAGATTGCATACAATAACTCCGAACATTCTTCAATAAAACAAATTCCATTCTTCTCAAACTATGGATACCACTTTAGAGCAGATCCATTCCAAATTGAAGATGTGGGAAGCCCTACTGCAGAGAATTAAGTTATTTATTTAAAATTCATCCATGAAGAACTGAAATTCCAATTACAAATAGCCAAAGATCGATATAAAGACTATGCAGACATTCATCGCAAGAACCAACTAAATTTCAAAGTAGGAGATTGTGTCTGGTTACTTCGACAAAATATACAAACAAATCGACCATCACGAAAATTAGACTATCAAAGACTTAGACCTTTTACAATTCTACACCAAGTAAATCCAATAATTTTTTGTTTCGAACTACCAAGTAACATGCACATTCATCCAGTCTTTCATGTCTCGCTTTTAGAAACCTATTATAAATCAAATATTGCTTGAAGAACTATTCCACCACCAGCTCCACTTGAAATCAATCAAAAGATTGAATACGAGGTGGATAAAATATTGGATTCACGTACAAGACATGGACGATTGGAATATTTCATCTATTGAAAGGGCTATGGAGTTAGCAAAAGAACATGAGAACCTTCAAATAACCTTAAGAATGCACCTAAGAAGATTTGTCAATTCCATCAACAATATCTTAAAAAACCTAGATTCAATGGTCATTAAAGATTTCGTGGACAATAACATCTCTTGGCTTCTAAATGACGCTTCCTATCAACAATAAAAGATCAATATAAAAAGAAAAGAGCCACGCCAAGACCTGCACTTGTATTTTCCTAGGATAGAATAGATCTTGCTAGAAGCTTATTAGTTATCATATCAAATCTTTGCGTTTCAAAAGAATTGCAGGAATAAGAGTCAGAAGATTCTTCTCGTATACAAGCAGCTGAGGAATCATTGCAACTTTCACAATCTGCTAGGTTTGAAGAACATGGATAAGATAAAGAAAGAGTATCTCAACGTCAAGTAAGGCCACGCTTGGAATCTTTAGAGATACAGTTTCATTACAAAAATCCCGATTCAAATGCCCAAGCTTTGGTAATACTCCTCGAAGTTGGAAGGGTGATTCTAGGTGGACCAAAAATAATGTTTGGAGGATGTTTTGAAGGTCGCAACAAAGAACAAATTCTTAAATGAGATGTTGATCTAACAGAGGTTATATTTGAAGGTCATCAATGCCATCTCAAGGATCCTATTGAATCGATAACCAATGAATAAAAGATGAAATATATTACTTTTCTACTCCAAAGAATTTTTGATTTTTTACGCATATGATTTGATTATCAAATTATTTTGGCTCCTCGTGAAACTCATCGCTAGAAAAAAAGATGATGTCACGGACATACTTTAAGCCACTACTAGAATTTTTTGTAGTCTTTTAAAATCTTCTATAGCTTTTTAGAATCTTTTAGAATCTTTTAGAATCTTATAAAATCTTCTTCAACCTTCCAAGACCTCCCATAGACTTTTTAGAGTCTTCCAAAATCTTCTTCAAACTTCTAGAATATTCTAAGATACTCTTAGGACCTTCTAGAATCTTCTTCAACCTTCCAAGACCTCTCGTAGACTTTTTAGAATCTTCCAAAATATTCCTCAAACTTCTAGGATATTTTAAGATATTCTTAGAAGGTCCAATAGGACATAAGGCCTCATAGTATAAATAAGAGGCAAGACTGAGGAGCACCTCAGTCTTGCCAACACAAGTCTTGGAGTAATCCAGAGTGTTGCCTTGTTCTTGATATTAATCCAATTTCTTATTCTTGATCTAGTTCTTGTTCTTGTCCATCCAGTTCCTTGTTCTTGAAGTTATTTTGTTTCTTATTCTTGATCTAATTCTTGTTCTTGTCCATCCAATTCCTTGTTCTTGAAATTATTCTGGTTCTGATTTCTTCTCCTTAGTTCTTTGCTAACCTGCTATCTTGACAAGTACTAGTAGTCCTAATTAATAAATAATAGAGTTAATTTATTTTTGAATAGAAAATGGTTTCAATTTTTAGTAGTCAAATTTGTTAGATGGTCAAATAGTTCTTATATTATTGAAGCAACTATAATTTATTACTAATTTAAAATAGAAGTTGTTCCTTCATCTATATGTTAATTGATTCTTTAGAGCATATTTGAGCTTCTTCCAATTCAAATTTTAAGATAATTTAGATATTAATAATTTAGCTTGTAAAATCATTTATCATTGGATTTTTGAATCTACCAATAAATAACATGTTCAATTTTAAATAGTGGCCATGATTGAAGTAATTCAAATTTTTTTGAATAGATACATAAACTATTTTATTATAGGCAAATTTGGCTAAAAATAAATAAGATATCTTAGATAAGGATTTTGTAGTTTGGAATGTTGATACTAAAGGCAGTTCCTATATAACAAATAGAATAATAGCCAATATCTAAGCAACCGAGCTAGATGGTAGTTGTTGTTCTTCTTTTGACTTCACTAAAAAGAATTTGATATCTTTTAAATTAGGATTGGCTATTTATATTAGGTTCTTGAATGATAATATCTAAATTGATTGGTGTCAACTTATTTTCTTATTTATTAGTGCTAAGGTTGCTGAAGTTCAAAAATATTCTATCTTACTGTTATGGGCATAAGATTTATCCTAATAATTATCTAATTATCATAAATAGGTAGAAGTAGGTGAAATTAGGTTAATTTGATAATATCTTATAGAGAAGCTTTATAGACATGATTTCATCTTTATTCATGTCTATTAATAATTGGTAGGTTAAAAACTTAGCCAATAAGTTAGCCATGTGTTGCACATGTTGGTAGCTTATAGAATAAATTAAATATGTGGTGCACATTTAAGAAACTTGTCTTGCAAGTTTGACATATGTCTTGTAAATTGAACACGTGTTGGAGGTCTTATAGAATGTTATCATATAGCTCTTAGATAGATAATATATATAGAGACAAGAGTAAAGCCTTCTTCACTCTTATCGATTTTTTTTTTTTCTTTTAGTTTAATTTAAGAGTCTTTATATTTTCTAATCTTTGACAATAGCCATTCCAATTTTTTCTTGAATACAATTATTTTCTTATTTTTATTTTGTTAATTTTCTTTGATATAGATTTTATTAATTTATGCATCTTCTTTCAATTTGTATCTTTAATAAATTAACAAGAATATACATACAATATTAAAGCTTTATCTTTTCTTTATGAAAAGTGGATTATCTCTTTTTTTTTTATAAGACATAAGCATATTAAAAGTTGTGGATTATTGACTTCTAAATTGATATTGTTCTTAGATTTTATTTTTTTTTATTTTTTTTTATTTTTTTATTTTTTTCTTGAGTGTTTTATTTTATATTTTTTGAGTGAAAGTAGACACCTTCCTTTTTATTATATTATCATGGCAAAGCTTGTTAAAATAAAGAGCACAATGATACAAATATAAGAGCAAATAAAAGAATTAATACTTGTAATGCATCAATTCAATTTACCATTATAAGGAGCAATAAGATTAGTAGAAAGTAAAGATATAGAGATGATTAGAGCTGCTTCAATATCTACACCAAGCTATACTACTTCATCTATAATATAATATTATTTAAGTATTAAGGAATCAAAAATTAATTTGCTTGAGAAGTTTGATGGTATAAGATTTAAGTATTGAAGATTTATTAATCATGTACAACTTGTCATTAAACTTTAACCTCCAAGTTATCCAACTCAAGAATAATAAATCAAATTTATTGAAATATTACTTTCAAATTCTGCTTTATTATGATTTTCATGTTTTTTTGAATGACGTGATCTAATATTGAATAATTTGAAAGCATTTTCAGCAAAATTTTGATCTATATATGATAAACATGATGTAATTTGTATTGCAAAAAATAAGATCTATATCTTATAATAAGACAATTAATATTATATACTTTATAATTTTGACAATTGATAAATAATATTAAATAGGATGATGTTACATTCATCAATCAATTTTTTTATGGATTACAATATGAGGTAAAAAAATTGATGCTCAACTTATCCAATTCTCAAATATTGAACCAAGCAATTGTCTTTGCTATAAAGCTTGACAATCAACTTTTTGAATTTTGATCTAAGAGTTGTACAAGGGAGCCTCAACATTATTATAATTCAATGGCAACATTAAGGTCTTCTCAATACATATATTTAAAAATAAAAAATATGTAAATTGATGCAGTATATTTTAAATCTCTTATTAAGCAAGAAAATACTTGTTGTCATTAAGAAGGATTATACTTATATTGTGAAAAACCTAAGTACATTGTTCAACATTATCTAAAGAAATGATACAACTAAAAAATGAGGAGTATGACTGTCAAAAAAGATAATATGTCAAGAAATAAATTTGTCCAGCTACAATAGAGACCATGTAGCTGGAATCTTGTACAATTCTTAAAAAAATCATATTTTCTTCTTAAAATCTTCTCTTTATTTTTATAATAGATTTATATTTGAGACCTAAAAATCATCACAAAGCCTCTGCCTTATTAGATTTAGGAGCCTCAACATGTTTTTTAAATAAAAAATTTGTTAAAAGTCATAGAATACCTTTAAGATAGAAAACTAAATCCATACATATAGAAATCATAGATGATCATCTATTGTCTTTTAGAGATGTTATTCATAAAATCTTTCTTATAAATATAATAATAGATAGTTATAATAATTATATAATCTTTAATAAAATTAAATCTTCTTCTAATCTAATCATTTTAGATTTATCATGGTTAAAAAAATATAATTTTTAAATATATTAGATTTTTTGTAGATTTGATTTTTTCAAAATATTATTAAGAGTCTTATTAATTAAATAAAAAACCATAAGTCTAGTATAGTAAAATCCATATTTGTAGGTACAAAAGTTTTTATGTATATAACAAAAGAAGGATCACCTTTTGCTATTTATGCTATATCCATTTTTTATGGTAGAAAGACTTCAAATGACATTCCAAGCCAATATCAAGATTATCAAGATGTTTTTGAAAAAAAGAATCTAGATATTCTTTCAAAGCATTGGCCATATGATTGTTCAATCAATCTCAAAGAGAGAAGTCAACCTCTATCTAGACCAATCTATAATTTATTACAAAATGAGTTGGCTGAACTTAAAGAATACATTGATGAGAACTTAGCCAAGAATTTTATATGCCATTCAAAATTTCCAATAAGAATTCCTATCTTATTTATAAAGAAAAGAAATAGATCACTACAAATGTGTATAGATTATTAAAGACTCAATAATATTACCATTAAGAATAAATATCCTCTATTTTTAATATTTAGACTTTTTGATCAATTGAATCAAGCTAAGATCTATATAAAAATAGAATATATTCTTTTTTAGATCATTCAAGAATTATTAATATATTTTATATAAAAATATGATATATAATTCTATTTTTATATAGATATATAATAGTTAAGCTCATTCAAGCATGTTTTTGTCAAGATTTGAATTTATTATCACTTTTTGGCTAAAAAAACAATAAAATTTATCCAATGTCTTTTTTAGATATTCTTATCTTATATCAAAAGAAAGAAATGCAACTTTTAATTAACTAAGGACAATCTTATTGAAGCCAAAATAATTTCATCTTTAGATAATGAAATTGACATTGACTATTGATTTTACTTTTCTCAAGCAAGTTCAATCAAGTATGTCTTTAAATCTTTTTATTCATGATATAAAAAATAATTCTTTTAAATCTTATGATACTTCAAAGTTTGAGTTCAAGGACAATCTATTTTATTTCAAAGGATGCTTATATGTTTCAGAAGGTGAAGCACAACTACATACTCTTAAAGCTTGTCACAACTTTCCTACAATAAGATATTTAGATATAATAAGACTTTGGAGCTAATATTAAGAGATTTTTGGTAGCCTCAAATATGGAAGGTTATTAAAGAGTTTGTACAATCATGTGATGTTTGTTTAAGATCAAAAACTCCTCATCATCTATCTTATAGACTTCTCTAATCATTACCTATACCGAAACAATCTTAGTCTTTTATTTCTATAGATTTTATCATAGAGCTTTTAAATTCAAGTTCATATGATTTTATATTCGTGATTACAAATTATTTCACCAAGATAGTACATTTTATATTATATATAAAATCTATCATACATGAAGAAATAATTAAATTCTTTTTTGACAATATCTATCACTATCATGGATTACCAAGGGATATTATATTAGATAGAAGAATGTAATTTATATCAAAATTTTGAAAAATCCTTTTCAAAATATTGAAGGTGGATATAAAACTATCTTTAGCTTTCTACTCTTAAACTGATGGACAAACGGAATGGATAAATCAAGTTTTGAAGTAATATTTGAAGTGTATAATCAACTATCATCAAAATGATTGGACAACTCTTTTGCCATTGGCAGAATTTGCTTATAATAATTTGATATATTCTTCTATTCAACAAATTCTATTTTTTGCCAATTATGGTTATCATCTATAATTTGATATTTTTTATTTTTTTAAAAGCTGATAATCCTACAGTAAAAGATTTGACAAATTGATTGTCAAAGCTATATGCAATAATGAAGATACAATTAAAAGAAGCTCAAGAATAACAAAAGATCAATACAAATGTCTATTACAAGAAACAACCTCAATTCTACATAAGCAATAAGGTATAGTTATTTCATTGTAATATCAAAACTATTTGTCCTTGTAACAAGCTGGATTATCGTAGGCTTAGACTATTTCTAATTTCTAAACAGATGAATCGAGTTGCTTATTGATTACATCTATCAAAATTCATGAAAATCCATTTGATATTCTACATGTTATTGCTTGAGTCATATAAGATAGTAGATATATAAGGAAGAAGATAAATACCAATGCCTCCTATAGAAGTAGACAATAATGAAATATTTGAGGTGGAAGAGGTTTTAGATTCAAGGCGGTGTCAAAATCAATTACAATATCTTATACATTGACATGGATATGATATTAGTGAATGCACATGAGAGCCATCCAAAAATCTAGCAAATGCATTAACTAAAATCAATGCATTTTATTAACAACCTCCATCAAAATTAAGATGAAGAGTCAAGAAAATCTTTGCTATAACACAAAAACAGGTTTAATAGAGATTTCATTTTGCTTGTCATGCAAAAATCATTTCCAAAGAATTTTATCAATCAACTTGATCCTCTTAACTTTTTGAGACTTTAATGTATAGATGGTAGTAAATTACTACTTTAAATTGGTGAGGATGAATGGTGCCCAATGAAAGTTGCCGTTTGCACATTTGGCTATTATAATGGTCCAAACAAGCATTTTGCTTATGTAAAGTAAACACTTTTGATAATAAAATAATATTAGTAAGGCGGCCATTTGGAACTTGTAGGTAGTATTGTAATCCACCACCTTTATTCTAGTACTCATTTGATTAGCAATACTTTTTTATATGGTGATCCTTAATATTGCATCTTTCTCCAAGTTGAGTACCTAATTGTCTGTTTCTCAAGTCCAAATGCTTATCAAATCACCTCGATATCAATTATGATAGATTGATTCATCACAATCAATATAATGTTGCTCCTCTAGTTGGCAAATAGCTTCACTTTCTTTCTCTAATCATGTCAAAAAAAGCACTCAATAAAATCCCATACCAGCTCCTTTCAAACAAAAGTCATGTTTTCAAGCTCCGAATACAAGTATAATTCAAATTGAACTGGTCTTTTAACCATATACCCTATTCTCATGATGTTAGTCTTCTCAATGGTCTTATTGGTTGTCTTTTCTCATCTATGTTGCCACCTTTTATTTCTTCTCTTACTCTTCTAATATTGATTTTTACTTCTTTTTGTTGTTATTTTACTTCATTTTCTCTAGACTCTATATTAGCTATCATACAATCTATAATCACATATAGGTCATTATGTCCACTTGCCTCATTACTCCTAATAGTATTGTCCTTTGTACTCAAGGTCACTTTGTTATTATTTTACATACTATTATTTTTACTTTAGATATTACTACTGGATGATATTTGGACACTTCTCATCTTATCTTCCCAACTTTTGTCTATTGGAGTTCCATCTAATGTTCTTGTCTATTCTTATTTAGGTGATATTTCATTGTCTTCTTGACTATTTTTTTGTTGTTCAACCAATCCTTGAGTCGATTAAGTCAAAGTAATGGTTTGGAGTTGATTAGGGTTATAAAATTGATATGGCTTAAGTTTGTTAATATTGACTAAAATGGAATTCAAGTCAAAAGATCCTTGATTACTAATAAGCTAATATTATTGAAAAGAATATATTAGATTTGATAGCATTTAAACCATTGTATCTTAAATTTATTCACATGTCAAGGTATCTAAGCCAATCAATCTGACAATTAGAACGTATTAATAATATAGTTGATTTGGTCGAACATATGTCAAATCAAAATCATATACTTCATGGATATTATGAATATAGTTTATACATCAATTAAAAAAGTATATATCCAATTCTAATCTTGTAAGGTATTTGATAGAATAATAAAGTGGTTGATAAATATTTATTTCAATTGGATCAATTCTCATTGATCAGCTTAGTCAATAATTTTTTAATAATCTTATTAGTGGATTTGGCCTGTGCATTGCTTTGAGGATAATAAGTGGTTGATATTTGATGTTGTAATAAAAAATGATCCATCAACTATTTGATTACTTTATTTATAAAATAAGTTCTCTAATTACTCACAATTATAAAAGGGCATTTGAACCAAGTCAAAATATGCTCATATAGGAATTGGGTGGTGATAATTGTTATGTATCAAGGACATGAGAATATAGAATAAGAGACTTGAACTAGGACAAGGTTTCTAAAAGAAACCAACAAGAATTTGAATTAACTAGATGAGTACACAAACAACACCAAGAAATATGAACTAGAACTCCAATAGATGCATTGTCAAGAGTGAAGAACTCTTCAGCCTCAACCCCTATATATATTCCTATCTAGGACGCTTCTTAAGTGGCTTCCATCAAATTAAGAAGCTTCTTAAGTAGCTTCTATTAATTAAGAAGCTTCTCAACTGACTTTCATTAGTTCAAAAAGCTTCTAGAATATTCTAGAGAGTTTTGTGAACCTCCAAAATGTATGTCCCTAACATCACCTCTTTCTCTAGCAATGAGTCCCAAGAAGAGTTCAAATTTATTACATGCGTAAGAAATTAAGAATATGTTACACTAATAAAGCCATGTATTTTGTTCTCCGTTCTTGAATAATGGATTCTATTAGTCCTCGAAGAAATTGCCTATGGCCTTGAGCTAGTACCTCCATTGTTGAAATATCCCATTCAAGGATCTGATCTTCATTGCAACCTTCAAAACATCCACCAAATAAGATCTTAGGACTAAAAGGATTTACCTTTCCAAGTTCAAGCAATATCACTAAAGCTTGAGCATTGGAATCCAGACTTGTATGGTTGGATCTTACTTCTAATGGCTCCAACCAAAGTCATATTTGGCACTAAAATATATCATCATCATTTTTTTTGAATTGAAGGCTGTGAAAACGGCATTGATTTGTTTCAAGCTTGTATGGCAAAGAAATCTTCTAAGTCTTGTTCTCTCAATGCTTAAAGATTTGACATGGTGATTAACTTGCTTCTATCACTCTATTCTATCTTAGAAAAGATGACTATGTATTCATGCAGGCTTTAGTTTAATTTTTTCCCTCTTTATGAGTATTCCTTGAATCCAATCTTCACTAAGAAGTTATCATTGAATACGTTTAGATTTGTAGAAATAGAGTCGATAAAATTCCTATACCTTTTGTGATATATTAGCGAGATTTTTGACTGGTTTTCATATACGCTCATTAATATTATAGTCTTACCAATGAACAAGATATTTCAATTTTTTCCACCTTTGCCGTGAATCAAGTACCTTTTCAACCTTGTATTCTTCATAATCTTTAATTTTAATATTAGGCAACGATTATTATACTCTTCCTAGAATATACAACTCTTTATAAGATTCTAAAAAAGAGAGATGAAAAATTAGATGTACCTTCATAACAAATGGTAATTTTAAGCAATATAATACTAAATTGATTTGCTTCTAGATAGAAAATGGTCCCAATCTTTGATAGTCCAATTTATTGCATAGTTGCTTGGTCTTGATGTTTTGTTAAAGAAGCCATATCTTATCTCTAATATAAAAAGCAGATAGTTGATTCTTAAATTTATTTACAATTGTCTTATAAATATCTTGAGCTACTTGTAATTGAAGCTTTAAGGTTGTTTGGTGTTGTGATAGTTGCTTTGCAAATCCTTTAGGTATTGGATTATTGTTCTTTGGCGTACTTCATAAATCAAGCTTCAAATGATATCCATAATTAAAATAAAACAGTATTTGTTGAGTTGAAGTATGAACAATATTATATACAAACTCTGCTAATAATAGATCTATGATGAAATCCATTGAGATAGAGGACCATAACCATCTTGGAACAAGTAAGGGTTGTAAGAATCCATAAGGGCGATGTTGAGGATTTTTGGACCTTGAACAGATGTCGCAAGAGAGCACAAAGTCCTTCACTGCCTTTCACATTTGAGGCCACTAAAAATCTTGAAAAATAAGTTCTAATGTCTTATTAAATTCAAAATGATCCATAGTTGGAAAGTCATGGTGAAATTTAAGAATACACAATTGGGTTGGTCCTTTTAAAATATGTAAATATTCTTCTAAGTATAGAAGGTCTTTCTCAAATTAAAACTTATCAATATTTTTTTTCAAGCAACGCTTGACATCAAGGGTCAAAGCATCATTAATAATTGTAGCATGTACTTCATTGAAGAAATTAGAATTGATAGGCGCGAATGTAATAGTGGCGCAAAGATGAAATTACTCTGATTTCAACACAGTTGTATATTGTTGATTAAATATTGCCTCCGCTATCTTTGGTATAAGATATGATCTCCTTGATAGAATATTAGACAATCTTTATTGTTTCTTAAAGTGATAAGTGATAATAAAGTTAAATCAAGATAGCAACATATTTCATTGAGCTTGGTGGCGATTAAGAACCCAAGCTGACATAAAATATTCTAAGTTCTTATGATCTATATATACAGTCACACGATGCATTGCTCCTTCAAGAAAATGATGCCATTCTTGAAAAGAATCTACAATAGTAAGAAATTTCTTATTGTGGATTTCTTAATTTTGGTAGCAGAGAACTTTTGAGAATAAAATACAAGAAGATGGAGTTTGTCATCTATATCCATTTATAAAAATATAGCCTTTAGTGCAAAATCCAAAGCATTAGTCTTTATGTAGAATATCTTTATAAAGTCTGGATACGCTAATATTGAGATTGTAATAAATGCCATCTTAAAATCCTGGAATGTCTTCTCCGCTTGAGGCCCCCATTCTAATTTGTTCTTAGATGTCAATTGAATAAGAGGGGCGGCAACTTGAGAGTAATTTTTCATGAAGATTCAATAGAAGTTAGCAAATTTAAGAAAACATTGTACGTTTCTTACACTCTTCGAAATAGTCCATTGTATAATCGCCTCTACCTTCTTGAGATCCATCATCAAATCCTTAATAGATATGATGTATCCTAAAAATTCCATCTTAGGTTGATGAAATATATATTTCTCTGATTTGGTATACAAACCTATATCTTGCAGCTTTTGTAATACCAACTTGACATGCCCCTTGTATTCCTCCAAATTTTTTGAGTAGATGAAGATGTCATCAAAATAGATCACCATGAACTTGTCTAAGTATTTTTGAAAGATGTCATTCATTAAATATTGAAAGATAGTGGATGCATTTGTTAGTCCAAAGGATATGATATTATATTCAAAATATCCATATCTTATCCAAAATGCGGTCTTCTATTCATTTCCCTCCTTGATCCGTACCAAGTTGTATGCTCCACAAAAATCTATCTTAATATAGATCTTGGTTTGACTGAGTTGTTCCAAAAGTCTTAAGATTAATGGTAGTGGATAATGATTCTTTACCATTATCTTATTCAATCCTTGATAATCAATGCACATATACAAGAAACCATCCTTCTTCTTTACAAAAAGTATAAATATACATATTGGAGACTTTGAATACCTAATGAAGTTTTTTACAAGATTTTCATCAATATAATTCTTTAATGCTGAAAGCTCATTTTGAGAAAGATTATAGATTGGGCTAAAAGGTGGTTGCATTCTTTTTTAAAGATCTATAGCACAATTATATGATCAATGCTTTGGCAATATATCAGCATTCTTCTTCTAAAAAATATCTTAAAATTTGTTATATTGCTTTGAAATACTTCTTAATGAAGTGATATCTTCTTTGATTGGAGTCGCATAAATAACAAATGGTGTACCTTCTTTGATATAACAGTTTAACAAATGGTGATATACCTTCTTTGGTATAACAGTTTTTATAAATAACAAATGGTATACCTTCTTTGGCCAATAAAAACTGTTATACCAAAAGGTATTGAGATAAATAAGTAATAGTAAAAGTAGAATATATTATGTTGTAGAAGATATTACCTTAGGTAAGTTGCTAATGGTCAAAGGATTGACTCTTGGCATATAGAAAGGGCATCCTATGGATATAGGATGCGGTCAAAGATTAAGAGTCAAAGTCAAGAGGATAATCCAAAGAATAGGTAAGAGTCATTAGTGCATGGCATGGGATACCCTCGAGGTACACAAGATGCCAACGGATCCTAAGGGGCATCTTAGTCAAAGTATAAGAGTCATTAGTGCATGGCATAGGATACCCTCGAGGTACGCAAGATGCCAATGGATCCTAAGGGACATGTAAGTCAAAGTCAAAGAGTGGAAGTTGACCATTAGGGCAGCAACCACCACCTATAAGTATCGGGTGTTTGGAAGAGAGAGTCATCTCATTCCACACTTCCCTTTGTGTGCAACCTTGCTGATTTGTACTCATACTTACTTGTGTTATGCTTATTGTGTTTCTTCAATAGGTTATGGGCCCACACACACTTTGTTGTGCTATTCAAGTAAGTTTAAGGCATTCACTTGTTGTTGCTATTGTGTGGAATAGATCTTATGGTAGTTGCTGATGTTAGAGTTTGTATGATCTTAACTTCTTATTTGGCATGAGGAGGTGCTGATATTAACATCATACATATCTTACATCTCTTTGTGGATTCTCAACTTCTTGGATAGTGAGTTGGAGAGCATATTGAAAGACCTTGATAGTGTCTTTGTTGAGTTGTTGAAGTTAGTTGGACTAACATTCATTTTTCATGAGATTGTGATTTGAGAGAAAGATTGAAGTTGCTTGTGAGGTTGATGAGAGTGCTCATAGTGATTAGAAACTTCAAAAGTTGAGTTGAGAGTGTTTTGAGTGAAAAACCACTCTTTTGTTCACAAGAGGGCATTCTGAGATTTTGCTTGTGCAAAATTGTTTTGGTGTTTATAAACACATAAAGACTCCTTTTCTTGATATTTTTTGATACACTACTCCTTAGACATGGCTTCTAGTGAGGGTGAAGGTTTGAGAGTGATTGAGAAGTTTAGAGGCAACAATTTCTACCATTGGAAGGTCAAAATGGAGCTTTTGTTGGCGTCTTTGGACCTTTGGGACATTGTTGATGAAAGTGAAGACCCTCCAAGCATGGATGCTGATATCAAGGAGCACAAGGACTTCAAAAGACGTGAAAAGAAGGCTTTTGGCATGATTGCCACCAATTTGGATGAAGCCAACTTTTCTCACATCATCTCTTGCAAAGGACCAGCGGAAGCATGGAAGACTCTTTGCAACATTTATGAGAGCAAGAACTTGTCCAACATCCTCTTCACAAGGAGGAAATTCTTCACTTGCAAGATGGAAGAAGGTGAAGACCTCATGGCTCATGTCAATAAGGTAAAGGCTCTTGCAAACCAACTAGCAATTGTTGACAAGCCTTTAGAAGATGGTGATATTGTCATGACCTTGCTCATGAGCCTTCCCGAGTCCTACAACTACCTTATTGTAGCATTGGAGTCCATAAGGATCAAGGAACTCACCATGGACTATGTGACGGCAAGACTTGCACATGAAGTGACCAAAAGGAAGGAAAAGGAGCATCATAGTGAAGATTCGGCTCTCTTCTCAAGACAAGGCAAAGGTAGCTATTCCTACCAACGTGATAATGTAAGAAGCAATGTAAAAACTTGCTTCATTTGTGGAAAACCAGGTCACTTTGCACGAAATTGCTACAAGGCCAAGAAAGGAGAGAGAGAATGCAAACAATGCTCGTGATGAAGTTGGAGGAGATGATTATGCATTCATGGCAAGTGAAGGCACTTCCATGGCTGCCATGTCCAAGTGGATTGTTGATTCGGGTGCTACCAAGCACATGACTCCATACAAGTGTTCATTTGACACTTATGAAGCAATTTCAGCAACAAAGGTTTGGTTAGGAGACAATGGCATGGTACAAGCTATTGGAATTGGCTCCATTGTGGTGGAGATTGTTGTGAAGAACCAAACCAAGAGGATCAGATTGAAAGAGGTCCTACATGTGCCAAAGATGAAGAAGAACCTTCTTTCGGTGAGCAAACTTGTTTCAAGTGGTTGTAAGGTGCAATTTGATATGAATGGATGCTTTGTGAAGACAATGGAGGGTGATGATGTTTTAAAGGGCTTTAGAGATGGCAACCTCTACTTCATCAATTGTAAAAAGGTCAATGGAGTTGAAGTGGCGGCATTTGCTGATTTTCCACAAGATCAAGATAAGTTTGGCATTTGGCATCGACGCCTTGGTCATTTGAATGCCAAAAGCATGAAGGAGCTCCAATCCATGGTAAGTGGTTTAGATCTTGGTCAATGCTACAACAATGCTACCACACTTGCTTGTGAAGGTTGTATTCAAGGCAAGCAACAAAGGGCTTCATTTCCAAGTGGAGTTGCAACACGTGCAACTAAGTTGTTGGAGATTGTGCATTCGGATGTTTGTGGACCTATGAGGACGCCATCAATAGGAAGAGCAAGGTACTTTGTCACATTCATTGATGATTATTCAAGGAAGGTGTGGATCTTCATCCTTAAAACCAAGAGTGAGTGTTTGTCAAGGTTTAAGGAGTTTAAAGCACTTGTGGAGAAACAATGTGAGTGCAAGATCAAGGTGTTGCGCACGGACAATGGAGGTGAATACATGTCAAAGCATTTTGATGAGTATTTGAAGATTCAAGGTATTGCAAGACAAACCTCCACTCCTTACACTCCACAACAAAATGGAGTTGCTGAAAGAGCAAATCGAACCATTGTGGAGATGGCAAGGAGTATGCTTCATGCTCAAAACCTTGGACATGAATATTGGGCGGAAGCCGTGGTAAATGCAGTGTATACAAGAAATAGATGTCCTACAAGTGCACTCACATCAATGACTCCACAAGAAGCTTGGAGTGGGAAGAAACCTTGTGTTTCACATATGAGGACTTTTGGATGTGTTGCTTATGCAAAGGTACCAGATTGTATGAGGTCCAAACTTGATGCAAAAGGTACAAGATGTGTGTTTCTTGGATATTGTGAAGGTACCAAGGCATATAGGCTAATGTGCTTGGATTCCAAGAAGATTATCAAAAGTCGAGATGTTGAGTTTTTAGAGCATAAGAGTGCTTGTGAGCACTTGGAGATGTGTCCAAGTGGGAGTAATGGTGGATTTGTGGACACATCTTCAAATTCAGCAAAGAAAGAAGAAGATGAAGCCATTGAGGATGGTGATGAAGGTGAAGAGCCAAAGAAGGTGGAGAAGAAGGTCCCTAGTATAGTTAAGACCAACAATGAAGGAAATGAAGATGTTGAAGATGATGATGATGATGAGGAGTACCAACCTTTGAATGAGAAGAAACAAGGCTTAAGACAAAAGGGAGTTGGAAGAGTACATGGAGGTGAATCTTCTTCAAATGAAAGGAGATATCCTATGAGAGAAAGAAGACCACTTGGTGAATGGTGGAAGAACCACATCTTTCCTCAAGTAAGTGAAGAACATGCTAATGTTGCACTCCTTGCTGATCCATTGACTTTATGTGATGCAATGAAGTCCACGGATGCTATGAAGTGGGAGAAGGCCATGGAAGAAGAGTACAAATCACTCATGGACAATGGAACATGGGAATTGATTCAACTTCCATCAAATCGTGCTTCAATTGGTTGTAAGTGGGTGTTTAGAACCAAGAGGGATGCAATGGGTAATGTTGTGAGATATAAAGCAAGATTAGTTGCTAAAGGATACTCACAAGTTGCTGGTGTTGATTTCAATGAGACATATGCTCCCGTGGCCAAATTCACCACTATTAGAACCATTGTGGCAATTGGGGCAGCAATGGACTTGGAGATGCATCAAATGGATGTGAAGACGGCTTTCTTGAATGGAGAATTGGAAGAAGACATCTACATGGATCAACCTCAAGGATTTGTTGAAGAAGGCAAGCAACATCTTGTTTGTAAGTTGAACAAATCATTGTATGGGTTGAAACAATCACCAAGAGCATGGTACCAACGGATTGACACATTCTTTGTAAATGAAGGATTTGTGAGGAGTGAAGCTGATCATTCCATGTATGTGATGCAATCAAAAGAGTTCTTATTGATTGTAATCCTCTATGTTGATGATTTGATCATCTTAACCAATACCTTAAAGATGATGGATTGGTTAAAGGCTAAATTAGAAAAGGAGTATGAGATGAGTGATTTGGGAGAGCTTCACTATTGTTTAGGAGTGGAATTTGTAAGAGATCGTGCTAAGAAGACCATTACAATGAGCCAAAGGAAGTACATTGAAGAAGTGTTGAAACGATTCAACATGGAAGATTGCAAACCCATTGGAACACCATTGGAGGCAAATTTGAAGTTGATGAAGCTTACGGATGAGGAGTTTGCTGAAGTTGAAGGTGAAATGCAAGGTGTTCCATACAAGGCAGCAGTAGGTTCCCTCATGTATGCAATGGTTGGCACAAGGATGGATCTTGCATATGCGGTAAGTGTTGTGAGTCAACACATGTCAAAGGCTGGACCAATCCATTGGGCAATCATCAAGAGGATCATGAGGTACTTAAAAGGCACATTAGACTTCAAATTGTGCCTTGGAGGTGATAATACTACTTTGCATGGTTATTGTGATGCGGATTGGGCAGGAGATGCAAATGATAGAAGGTCAACAACGGGATATGTATTCTTTGTTGGAGTGGGAGCAATTTCATGGAATTGTAGGAGACAACCAACAATTGCAAGGTCCACAATGGAGGCGGAGTACATGGCAGCAAGCCATGGAGCAATGGAAGCAATTTGGTTAAGACAAGTTTTGGAGGACATTGGACTTGTGCAATTGGAAGCAACTCCAATGAAGTGTGACAATCAAGGATGCCTTGCTTTTGCAAAGAATCCAAAGCATCATTCAAGAACCAAGCACATTGACATTCAACATCACTTCATACGAGAGAAGATTGAAATGGGAGTGATTGACATGAAGTATTGTCCTACGGAAGACATGCTTGCTGATTTGTTGACAAAGGCATTAGTGAAGGATAGGCATGTCATGTTGACAAAGGCATTAGGTTTGAAAGCCTTTGACAATTAGCAAAGTGGGAGTATTGAGATAAATAAGTAATAGTAAAAGTAGAATATATTATGTTGTAGAAGATATTACCTTAGGTAAGTTGCTAATGGTCAAAGGATTGACTCTTGGCATATAGAAAGGGCATCCTATGGATATAGGATGCGGTCAAAGATTAAGAGTCAAAGTCAAGAGGATAATCCAAAGAATAGGTAAGAGTCATTAGTGCATGGCATAGGATACCCTCGAGGTACACAAGATGCCAACGGATCCTAAGGGGCATCTTAGTCAAAGTGTAAGAGTCATTAGTGCATGGCATAGGATACCCTCGAGGTACGCAAGATGCCAATGGATCCTAAGGGACATGTAAGTCAAAGTCAAAGAGTGGAAGTTGACCATTAGGGCAGCAACCACCACCTATAAGTATCGGGTGTTTGGAAGAGATCTCATTCCACACTTCTTTGCAACCTTGCTGTTTGTACTCATACTTACTGTTATGCTTATTGTGTTTCTTCAATAGAAGGTACCATTTGTTATTTATAAAAACTGTTATACCTCAAAACTTTGAATACGTAGATTAAGAGGTTTAAATCATATCGCATTAAATTATATATCTTCTACTTCTGAGTGTGAATTCAAAATACTTGTTGATACAGTAGGAGTATGTCGGATTGCATGTTGTCTTGTTGAAGTCGATGAACGTTAATCTTGTTGACATTGAAATAATCAATTATCATATTTTATAGCTTAGCTAATGGCTTCATTGAGCAATTGTGGATCTAAAAGCGATAATAACAAATCCTTTGCATCATCTCTTAATCCCAAATAAAATTGGCTCATTAGAACTTCTTCATCTCAATTGATATTACATGCTATTGCCTAAAATCAGATGCATAGATTAATACAAAGCGTGCCTCTTGACATAATACTTAGATCTTAATTGTTATCCAATAAGCCTTGTTATATTTTCCAAATGCTTTTACAAATGCTTCCATAAAAACTTCAAAGTTGCTTAAAATTAGTGATCTTTTTTTAAACAAGAGAACAAATCATAATAATGCTTATTCCATATGCAAGGTGCCAACCAATCCAACCTGTGATTCTTCTGTTAGATAAGTATCAAGTTGTAAGACCGTTATTAATGAAATTTGGTTGAAAAATCCTCAAAACTTTGAATACGTATCATCATATTTTTTCAGAAGACTAATTTGAGGCTCCTTACGTTGTTGAATAAGTGGATTTTTTTGGCGTAATATAGGTAGTACTACATCCTCAAGTATAGAAATTGGAGGTAGATGCAATCTAGATTGTGGTACTTTGGATGTTGCATCGTTACAAAGATTTACAACAATTCCTTCAATCTCCGCAATCCTAGCACATAAAGTAATAAGAGCACTTATAATGGCATCCAACTTGAACTTAGAAGATTTGGTCATACTAATGTCTTGACCTCCGGCCATTCTAAGAAAAAGAAAAAGAGAATCTATAAGAAGACAATATCAATTTAAAAGAGGGTAATTTGCAACCTCTAAAATGCTTTAAGACCTTCAAAAAGAGGAGTGATCTACTTTCTTACAAGAGAGACAAAGCTCCAATAATGAGATGAAGAAAATATTAATTTAAAGGAGGATTATTTGCAACCTCTAAAGCACTAGTATATCTTTGAATAGAAGGATAATCTACTCTCTAACAAGAAGGATCCAACTTTGATATTAAAGATGAGGTCAATGTTGACAAATTGTCAAGAATATAAGAATATAAAATAAGAGATTTGAACTAAGACAAGGTTTCCAAAAGAAATCAATAAGAACTTGAGTTAACTAGATGAGTATACAAACAAGAACAAGAAAGGTGAGTTAGAGCTCCAAGAAATGTGTTGTTGAGATTGAAGAATTCTTTAGCCTTAACTCCTATATATACTCCTATCTAGGATGCTTCTTGAGCAGTTTCTATCAAATTAAGAAGCTTTTTGAGTAGCTTCTATCAGCTAAAAATCTTCTCAATCAACTTTTACTAATTCAAAAAGCTTCTACAATATTCTAGAAGGTTTTGTGAACCTTCAAAGTATATGTCCCTAACATTGTGTTGATTTTCAAGGTTTTGGCTTCAACCCACTTAGTGCCATAATCTATTGCCACTAATATATATATCAATTATTAATGTAGCAAGTGACTATTTTGATTAGGCTAATAAAATCTAGGTCCTATTTTATAAAGAATTCAACTAATAAGGAAATTACTAATGTAGCTAGTTTGATTTGATCCATGCCATTCAATTGTTGGCAATGATCACATGTCTTATAATACACATGGGCATCTTTGTAGAGTCTCAGCCACCAATAATCCATGTCTAGTATCTTTTCAGCTATTATGTCTTGTGAAAAATGACCACCAACTACGTCCAAATGCATTATCCAAAGAACTTATTTGGCTTTGACTTGTTGTAAAACTTGATACAAAATCAAATCAATTCTTTATTAAAAGAAGACGCCATCAATAAGTATGAATAAAATGGCTTTATGGACAAGTGCCTATAATTCATTCTTAATTATAGTAGAAGATATTTTATTCAACTATAAGTAGGTCCAAATTTTTGTCAACCATTCAAATCCAACATACAAAAAGAGGCATGAATATTAATGTCAAAGATATTTGTAGGATGTTCCATATGAATTGTTTGACTTAAGGCATTGGCCATACCATGCATTTTGCTTGACTTATAGACAATTAAAATCATATTCTATCAATAATAGAAGTCATCAAGTGACTTGTCTTAAGATTTGGAATTTATTAAGCAGATAAGTGAGGATTGTATAATTAATGAAGAATAAAATTTTATAAAATTTTATAAAATTCTTATTAGATAGTGGTAATATTTTTGGAGAGCATATACTGTTTTTAGGCCTCTCACTCCATAGTGGTGTAATTTTATTTGACTACATTGAATAGGCAAGATATATAAAAAATCAGTTGATTACACTTACCAATTGAATTTTGTGCTAACATAGCTCTGACTACTATATTTGATGCATCTATATGGATATAAAATTTTAAAATCTAGTCACATAGGATAAAAAATGAAGTCTCTAAATATCTTTATTTGATGGTTTATCAAGTTGCCTCATAGTATTTAGTCCAAATAAACTTCTCCAACTTCCTGAGGAATTTTATAATTGATGCCATTACATCCGCATAGTTTCAAATGAAGCACTAATTAAATTGATCCATCTCATTAAAAACTTGAATATTGTATGAAAATTTTGGATGAAGCTATTAATTAGACAACCTTAATTTTTTTTTGGTGTAGAAACTTACTAGCCTTTGAAACCACATATCTCAAAATTATATCCAAATAAGCTAAAAATAAATATTTATTAAAATTGAGATTGATATTATACTCCCAATATTTTTTAAAATATAACACAAGCTTGTATAAATAAGTGTCAAAGTTATTGTATATATAAAAATTATCAAAGAAGATTCATATAAAATTTTATAGATAGATCTAAAAAGCTTTTATGATTACTTACTAATATATTGCTAGGATGTTTGTCAATCCAAACGATATAACTAGCTGGATATAAGCCACCCATTCTATAATAAAGGTTGTTTTATATTAGTTAGATGAATATACTCCAATTGAATTTTAGTCACTCTAATTATCCACGAATGAATAGAAAAGATGACTTGCAACTTTGTTAAAGACATCGTTCATAAAAGATAATAGAAATGAGTCGTTCTATTTTACTTGATTCAGCTTTTGGTAATCAACACATATTTAGAGCTATTCATTTTTCTTCAGAATGACCATGATTAGTATTAGCTAGGATGCTTTGTCAATTGGTGAAATAAATTTGGCCTCCAGTAGCCAATCAATGTTCTCATTCACTACCTTAGTATAATTAAGATTCATTTGATATTGAGTTTGGTGAGTGGGCCTACTGTTTGTGTCCAGTTCAATCTTATATTTGACTAATATAATTGGAATTTATTTGAGATCATTATAGGATCAAGCAAATATATCATAATAATTTTATAAAATCTATTTGATTGCTCATGCCAAGTCAAATTCCAATTTAGAGTTAATTCATAGATATTTTGATTTAGTCAAGGTATCAAGATTGATTTTCCAAATCAATTCTTCTTTTAATTGTATTTATGCCATAATATTCTGTTTGGGGACTTTGAATAAGGTAGATGTGTCATCTATTCAAATGTGATCTTTGACTTGATTATACAAATTGGTGAAATCTAAGCAATAAAATTTAGCCACAGAAGTATTGAAATTGTCTATTATCATGTTATAACATGACTATAAGATGAAAGAGCAAAAGAAATCTTATATTATAGAGAAGCTTAGTTGAAGTCTAAATTAAAAAAATATTTTTTAAAAAATAGATAAAAAAATAAATAAATAAAATAGAGAAGTAATAAAAATATTTAATATTAATATTATATTTTTATAAAAAGAGCTTCAATATACTTTGTAGGACTATAAACAAGACAAGATATGGTAGATTAGCAAAAATACTAATATAGGCATCTTAAAATCAAAGCAAAGGATAATTTTCAATAAAAATTATCCAAAAAATTCTTAGATTGATATCTAGAGAGGACTAATTATGAACCAGGGTCAAAACTAGATCCTAAGGTATAAAATCATATGCCTACACTAGATAGAAAGTCCTTTAATTGATTAGAGAGTGGAATTAGAGAAGAGACTTTAGAAGGCTTTTTTAAGCATTAGTTTGGAATGATATGAACAAAAATTGACTTTGTAAGAGCTGTACAAAATTAGGGTTGATTTGAGTGACTCTGAATTTTGTGAAATAAAAAGAGGTTTATAATTTTGAGTATTTTGTGAGTTTGGTTATAGATGTATAGATAAAAATTTATAGGTTTGTGATTGTAGTTGTGTTGAGTACATGCTATAAGTTTAAATTTGATCTAATAGTTTGATTGAAGATTATTGAAGTTCAAACTTAAGATTTTAAGATTTGATTATGGTTTAATCAAATTTGATTAAGGTTTGATTTAAAATTTGATTATGATTTAATCAAAATTGATTAGGATTTGATTAAAATTTTATTAGAATTTTATTAAGATTATATTAGGATTTATTTAAGATTTAATTAAAGTTTAATTGGAATTTAATTAAAATTATATTAAGGTTGTTAGATTTTTGGTTAATTGCATATAAGTATATCTTCTACAACTAAGTGTTTGGTGCATTTTTAAATAAGATGACATGTAATATGACACTATAGATGAGGTGATTGTTCTAATCAAAATTAATATTTCTTTTGCCATTAGTAGGTTAATTTTTTATTAGTCAATTAATCCTTCTATAAAATTATAACAAACTAGGACTTTTAACAATTTTAGTTAGATTCCATTTTAGAATTTAATTTGGATAATCCAAATAGTTCTATTTGTATAAATAATAACCTATTGGTTTTTCTAATTATGGATGATCTTAATAATAACTAGCTATAGTTAGTCTAAGAATAGACTATAAGCATTATTAATTTTTTTATTTCAAATTATTATTAAGATAATGAAATAAGAAATTTCTAAGATGTATATTCAAATAATATGATAATTTTATTTATTTTTTGTAATAATAATTATACCTGATTTGCAATTAAATAGGACATCTTTAAATATTCCACTCATAATTCAATTGGATAGAATTAGAAGGTATTAATCTATTACAATAGCTTAGATATCAATATTTTTTTGTTCCAATACTCAAAATGTAGGGTTGGCATGCAATGGAAGGATATGGCTTGGTTGAGGATTCCTATATAGATGAGGTTTGAAGAACCAAAAATTTGGTAATTTTGAGCACTATGTGCATCAGTTGTTTCAAAATCATTGTAATAGATTAGTTCAGCAACTGAGATCCTATTTGTACCACTGCATCTTGAGTCGATGCTTGTGTTTGGTTGGTCAAAGTTGATTTGATTGAATCTTAGATAAGGATTGATTGTGCAATATTGTATAGTAATATGATTATTAGATGAAAGAAGAAAGAAATAATAATATTATAGAAGAATTCAAATAAAAACATTTTAATAAATTATCTTAAAAATATAGATAATAAATAAGAAGATAATAAAATTTAAAAGATACTAATCTTGTCTTCTTTTAAAAGAAGCTTCTATTTATTTTATATGGCCATAAATAAGATAAAATAAAATAGATTAAAAATATAATTAATATAAATAACTTTAAAAAAGAATTAAAAATACCTCAAAATTCTAAGAATTAATATCCAAAGAAGACCGGTTGTGAACCTAGGTTGAAATCAAATCCTAAGACACAAAACCATGTGCCAATAGTAAATAGAAAGTTTTTTAGTAGATTAAAGAATTAGATCTGAGAGCAAACTTAAAAAGATTTGTTTGAGCATTAATTTTGAGTGATTTGGATAGATATTGATTGTGTAAGAGATTTACAAAATTAGGATTAATTCAAGCAATTCTAGGTTTTCTGAAATAAAAAAGAGTTTATATTTTTGAGCATTTTGTAAGTTTGGTTATAGATCTATAGAAGAAATTTTGTGGATACATGATTGTAGCTATATTTAATGCATGCCTATAAGTTTAAGCTTGATCAAATAGTTTAATAAAAGATTATTGAAGTTCAAGTAGCTTAGAATCTCAAAAATTAGGTTTTAAGGGTCAGTGAGGATTTCTAAGATTTTTAGCAATCTACCAATTGGATTGACGTAAAATTTATTTTTATAGATAGTAGACTTGATTTTTTTATTTGTATGTGAATTTTGGAAGAAATTAAATAGTGCGCAAAGAAGATATTAGCGCTAGGAGATTAGCATCAAGGTTGAAGAATGAGGATGGCCTACACTTGAGTAGATTTTTGAGCTTAACTTCTATTTGGTGTATTGGATCTTCTTCAAATTTTTTATACATATTACCAACTTAGTTGTTGAAAAGTTTGAAAATTTTGAATTAAGATCAATAGTTCAATCATTAGCTATTGAGGTTTTAATCTGCTATAGGATTTATTAGAATTTGATTAGGATTTGGTAAAGAAATGTTTAGAGTTTAGGATTTGGTTAAAATTTCATTAGAATTTGATTAGGATTTCATTAGAATTTATTTAAAATTTAGGATTTGATTAGGATTTTATTAAGGTTTGTTTAAAATTTAGGATTTGACTAGGATTTTATTAGAATTTGTTTAAGATTTAGGATTTGATTAGAATTTGGTTAAGGTTTTATTAGAATTTGGTTAAGGTTTTATTAGAATTTATTTAAGATTTAGGATTTGGTTAGAATTTTATTTAAGATTTATTTAAGATTTAAGATTTGGTTAGAATTTTATTTAAGATTTATTTAAGATTTAAGATTGAATTAGGATTTTAGTAGGATTTAGTTAGAAGTTCATTAGAATTTGATTAGAGATTTCATTATAATTTGATTGGAAATTTGATTAGGATTTGATTAGGATTTGATTAGGATTTATTTAGAATTTAGGATTTATTTAGGATTTACAATTTGATTAGGATTTGATTAGGATTTATTTAAAATTTAAGATTTAATTAGGATTTTATTAGGATTTGATTAGAGTTTGATTAGGATTTATTTAGAATTTAAGATTTGATTAGGATTTGATTAAAATTTAATTAGAATTTAATTAATATTTGATTTAAATTTATTTAAAATTTTATTATAATTTTTATTTTTAATATTTAAAAAATATATATATATTTTTTATATTTTATATATTTATATTTCTTTAAAAAATCTTTATTATTTCTTTATGATTTCTTTAAAATTTCTTTAAGATTTCTTTGTATTTTTTTTATAATTAATTAAAAATCTAATTAAACCTCATTAATATTTGAATATAGTTATTAATCTTTAATTGTAATTTATATATAATTCTATTAAAGGTGTTACAACTTATTCTTTTTTTTCCTTCCACAGCTAGGTGCCCAATGCATTTTCAAGCAAGACTTCATGTAATATGACAACAAATTATTTATAAAACTATAAGAATATTGCCTAGTCTGCAAAGATTTCATTTCCATTATTTTATTTAGATAATTTGTCTATTTTCTTCTCATCTTCTTCCTCTTGTTGAATTTTTTGTAACTCCAAAAGCATGGAGTTGTGGAGATGCTCGTCCTGCTCCCACTCCCACTCCCACTTCTTTGTTTTTAGATTGTTGAGGTTCTTGTTTAGATAAGACAAAGTCTTTAAAGGACTTCAGCCTTTAACTTCAATTGATAATTGTTGCCGTATCTATTTCTTTGTCATTCAATATTTCATCTTCTGTGATTGTAACTAAATCTACTCTTACATCAGTTTGACCTTTCTTTTAGGAATCTTATGCTTGAAGTTGTTAGAGTGATTTTTGATACTTATAATTTTATATAAAGTGTCTCTGTTTTCCATACAAAAAATAAGTTTGTCTCATTTCATCATAACAATATGATGAATCTAGACCCCGTTGGCAAATTAATCAACTACCTCTAATCAACTATTTTTTATTATCATGAGTTTAGACATTATATACTTTCATGGTCTTCTTGGCATCAGTTTGTCTATGGAGTCAGCTCTTAGGATTCTCTAGATTGAAATAATACTCTAATGAATTATGATTGTCTTGACCATAAAAACTGCAAGGATCTCTCTGGTGTTTCTGAAATGGATGACTTGAACTATTGGAGTGGCCATCCCGACTATGGTCCAAACTGATTGGAGTAAAGTAAATTCTTCCCATTGTGAATTATATATTATTACAATATTTTTGAATATTAATCATAGTATTGAATAAGTCGATTATGGATCCAAATTCATGTGAATTCAATGTATATTAGAGCAAGTCCATCAATCCCATTTAAAAGTTCATCATGATAAATCTGATTTTGAGTTGATTTGATAGATTGTCTATCAAATCCATAAATTATTCATAAAACTCTTCTATCTTTTCCTTTGGCTCTTATTTGATCTATTTGATGGTAGCATAAATTTACTCATTAGTTTGTTCTTTTTAATATCTTCTACAAAAAATTATCTTTAATTTGCACTAAGTACAATGTAGAGTTGTACAAGTAAACTTATCATGCCACTTCTGGGGTCCTTATTTTAAGGTAGTCCCAAACAGATTGATGATCTTTTTTTGCCTCCATCTCACTATTCACTTGCAGTGCATACTCACATGATTATAAGAGTGTTGGGATCCAAATTCTCTTTATACATTTAATAAGAAATAGGTTTTCTTTGCCAATGGTCCATTGATCTAAATCCAAGTTGTAAGTAGATTAGAAACAAAGATGGGATATATGTGTATCCTGTTAAGAATATTGATGGTTCTATTGATAATATAGGTGCCTTTAACACTTAGTTTCTTAACATCAGATTTTGATAAAAATATGCTCTATCTCCGAAGGACATATCTATATATATCTAAAGAATATTTGATGGAATTTTTGTTGAAATTGAATGTAGCTCTATAGGTTGTTTTTACTATAAAGTTTTTAGATATATGCCATAGGTATTTTTTCTTTCATAGTCAAATGATCCAACTGATATATATGCTAAATCACATAATATGCTAAATCACATAATATGCTAAATCTCTTGGATTGGATTCCGAAAAAGCTTGCCAAGTGAGGCAACCTTATCTCATTAGAATGGCTACCACCATTGATTCATTTGGCAAATATATTACTTCCAACTGCGACCTTTCTAATCTAAAAATATTTATTGGATCAGTTCTATAGAACTCAACTCCGAAGTTCCAAAGTTGCAACTTTAGTAATCAAATCAGTCTTATGTTGAAAATAGTCCCTATCATTATTAAAGTATCTTGCCACTATGCAAATAAGATGTTGTATTTACCATGGTGTTGTATTAAGTGAAGTCTTATTTGAAAATGCACTAAACACCTAGCTATAGAAGATAAAAAGAAAATTGCAACAAGTCTTAATACCTCTAATAGAATTATATATAAATCATAGTTAAATATTAATAAGTATGCCCAAGCATTAAAGAAACTTAATTAGATTTTTAATTAATTATTAAAAAAAATATTAAAAAATCCTAAAAAACTTCTAAAAAATTCATAAAGAAATAATAAAGAATTTTTAAAGAAATATTAATATAAAAATCTAAAACAAATATGAAAATTAAAATCTTTTTAAAATATTAAAAATAAAAATTTTAATCAAAATTTAATCCAATTTTAATCAAATCCTAATCAAATCCTAAATAAATCCTAAATAAATCCTAGTTTAATCTTAATCAAATCCTAATCAAATATTAATCAAATTCTAAATCTTAAATAAATCATAATGAAATTCTAATCAAATCCTAAATCCTAACCAAATCCTAAACCATAAACAAATCCTAATAAGATCATACTCAAATTCTAAATTCTAAACAAATACTAATCAAATTTTAATCAAATCTTAAATCCTAAATGAATCCTAATGAAATTCTAATAAAATCCTAATCAAATTTTAAATGAATTTTAATAAATCCTAACCAAATCTTAATCAAATCCTAATAAATCTTAATAGATTCTTAATCAAACCCTAAAAAATCCTATAGCAAATTCAAATCTTAATAGCTAATGATTAAATTTTTGATTTTGACTTAAAATTTATACACCTTTCAAAGATCAAGTTGGCAATATGTATAAAAATTTTAAAAAAAATCAAACTCACCAAATAAAAGATAAATCCAAAATTTTATTTGGATGTAGGTTTGCCTCCTTCTCCAACCTTAATGCCAATCTTCCAATGTCAATATCTTCTTTTGGTACTGTTCAATTCCTCTCAAAATTCATAAATAGATAAGAAATCAAGTTTTCTATCCATATAAGTAATTTTCACCTCAATTCAACTAGTAGATTGCTAAATATCTTAGAAACCTTCACTAACCTTGAAAATCCAATTTTCAAGATTTATTGAAGTTTAAGTGGGTCAATTTCCTCTAAGTATCAGCTCTTAGAATTTTGAGATAAATTTTGCTAAAACCTATTCTCAATTCTTTTTTAAAGATGCCTATATTATTTATTTTTCTAATTTATTTTAATTTATCTTATTTATGGCCATACAAAGTAAATAGAAGCCTCTTCTATAAGAAGGTAGCATTAACACTTTTTAATTTTTACTACCTCCTTATCTATTATCTATATTTCTATGATAATTTATTAAAATATTTTTATTTGAGCTCTTCTATAATATAATTATTTCTTTTCTCTTTCACCTAATAGTCATATTATTATACAACAATAGCAATTCTTTTCTTCCATTATAATGTGTATTGATTTGGGCCTTCATAATCTGAATCAAAATCCACTTTATTGCTCAAATTGTGCTTGTTTTTTTCCAACTACGTCAATAGCTATTAAATTAGTTTGGCTTAATTGTCTAATTGTGCCTTGTATGCTATAGTAGTGTTATAATATGTACCGTCTTATTTAAGAATGCACCAAGCACTTGGCTGTAGAAAGTATATTTATATATTACAACTAACCAAAAATCTAACAATCCTAATATAATTCTAAATAAATTCCAATAAAACTTTTTTAAATTCCAAATAAATTCTAATATAAATTTAATTAAATCCTAATCAAATCTTAATCAAATTTTAATCAATTTTAGTCAAAATATAATCAAATCCTAAATCAAATCCTAAATCAAATCTTAGACAAATCTTAAATCAAATCCTAAGTCAAATCTTAATTCAAATCCTAAATCAAACCTTAGTTGAATTCTAAATCAAATCCTAATAAAATATTAATGAAATACTAATGAAATTCTAATATCTTAATGAAATTCTAATAAAATCCTAATAAAATCCTAATATATTAATAAAATCTTATCAAAATCCTAATATCTTAATAAAATCTTAATAAAATCCTAACAAAATCCTAATAAAATTGTAATATCTTGGTAAATCCTAATGAAGCCCTAATCAAATTCAATAGCAAATTTAAAATCTCAATAACTATCAAATTAATCATTGATCTTCATTCAAAATTTGTACACTTTTTAATCTTTTAATTAAAAACAAAAATATAAAATGTGAAGGGAATCAAACTTATCGATTTGGAGAAAAAGCTCCTAATCTTCTTGGATATTGGCTACCTTCCTTCTCCAACCTTGATGTTGATCTTTTAGTATCAATATTTCTTTTTTGTACTATTTATATGTTCTAAAAATTTTCAAAAATGCTAAAAATTAAGTTAAATATGAACTCAAAAAAGAATCATTCCAATCTAAGTAGCAAATTGTTCAAAATCACAAAAATCCTCATTGATCCTAAAAATCCAATTTCTGAGATCTTAGCTAACTTAAACTTTAATAACCTTTGATCTAACTATTGGATTAAGCTCAAATTTATAAAAAAAACTTTTAACACAATTATATGCACAAATCTATAAATTTTTATTTATAAATCTACTATAAAATTCTCAATATACTCAAAAATATAAATCTACTTTATTTCTTAATATCCAAAATCATCCAAATAGAACCTTGACTTTGTATAGCTCTCACAAAGTCATTACAAGTCTAAAAATCTTGAAAGCAATGCTAAAAGAAGCCTTATTGAGTTTGCTCTCAAATTCCACTTTTCAATTAACAAAAGAAGATCCCATCTATTGTAGGTGCAAGGTTTTGTACCTTAGGATCTGGTTTCAATCTCAATTCATAACCAACCCTCCTTGGATACCAATCCAAAGATTTCTAAGTTAATTTTTGCTAAAAACTATTCTTTATTTTGATCTTAAGATGCTTATAGTAGCATTTTTGCTAATCTATCTTGTCTTATATTATTTATTGCTCTACAAAGTAAATAGAAGCTCTTTTTATGAAAAAATAATATTAATACTAAAAAAAAATTATTACCTCTTTATTTTTTATTTTTTTATTTTTTTTATATTTTCACCTATATTTTCTTAAATTATTTTATAATTTATTTTTTAATTAAGATTTTCTATAATATATGTCTTATTTTACACTTTCATTCTATAATCATGTTATAATATGACAGTGGTTGATTCAAGCTGGTATTTTATATGTGCCGACTCTTGTTTGCTACATCCTATCTTCATTCTTTAAAATAAGCTTCAATGTTGTCTATCTTCACTTGCTATATCCATTATATATATCACCAAGTCGACCTCTATTGCTCACCTAGATGATTTGGGATTGTCTGTCCATGTTGCGTGATTGATTTCCACACCAAGGTAGATATCGGTACTAAACAATGGAATTATTTCTTGCTTTTCACTTTGTTATTATGCCATTTTGGTGGCTCTATCTACATATTCCTATGTTTGGCATTGTCAAGCTTTGTCTCTCTCCTAAATCCATTTTCTTTTTGCTGCTTTTATTTACCTATTTTTGATATGTACCATTTCCATTTGGCTTATGGTATTGATCTCGTAGCGAGTTTGTTCAATTTAATCTATCCATTCCTAATCTAAAAGTGCTATTGGATTTTTTTTGCTTGATCCTTCCATCAATTCAATCAATTTTTGATCAAATGTCCTATTTTTGTTGTCAATTGATTATCCAACTTGATTAATTTGGTACTTCTACAGTTTGATATAATATTTTGTTGTTTTGAGATGTCTTTTCATCTAAAAGTCATTACCTTTTGTCAACTCTAATAATTCCATAGATGCTATAGTAGCAACCTATTCTGTATTTTATTTTTTTAAATTTGAGCCTCTTTGTTTAATATGTTTTTTTTCCAACATATTTAGTTAGATCCATTTTTTTTGGATCTGTATTTGAGACTCCCATTTTTTTTTTTTTAATCAAATTTTTCTTAGTAAGATTATGATACAATGTTATAATATAGTCCGCATGTATCTACAATGAAATAAGTCTGTGCATATTTGTAGTACCTGTGATAATTTTGAAGTTTGAACTTGAGCATGATTGTCAAATGTTAAGAGAAGGAAAGTTAGATTGATCCAACTTTCCTCTCCTAAAAAAAAATTTGATCTATACATGGTTGCCATATTAGGCTACAAAAGGTTGGACTTGGTCCGATTTCCTATTCCTAACAAATCCTTCCAAACAAGAAAAGATGATTTTTATCTAGCTTTATTTTCCAACTTTTCTACTTTATTAGATGATTGACAATCAAATCTATTTATATTAACTAAATTGTCAATCAATTCATGTAAAATTCTCAAATCTACTACAAAAAAATTTCTAAACTACTTAACTACCATTTATATTATAGTACAAATCTAACTTGGACCAGATTGCACTACTATATGGAAGATAATATAGATATTCATTAATTGGCAACTTGTTGTGAAAATTACAAATCTCTCTCTGATTTTTTTTACTTTACACATATACACACACATACATACACTTATCTCTCCATCCTTCTTCTATACTCTATACTTCTACTTCCTTTCTAATCTCTCTTATATTTTATATCTCTACTTCTTGTCTAATCTTTCTTATACTCTACACCTTTACTTCTTCTTTAATCTCCATTATACTCTATACATCTATTTTTAATATCTCCAATAGTTCTTCTCATAATCTAATTGATATCTGATCATTGAGACAAGTCTATCTATGATAGTATCAGCTCGACTTGCAATTAGCTCCAACCAAGACTGGTTCAGATTGGTAGTTGGGTGCATCTAAATAGAAGAACCTCTTATTAATACGACTTTAAGAAAATAGCACCATTCCTTGAAAGAATGCACAATAACAAGTTTCTTGTTGTAGATTTTATAATTAATTTTTATAATTAAGAAATTTTTGAAATAAAATACAACTAGATGCAATCTCCCTTCTTTTCCAAGTTGTAATAAAAGTGCTTCTAATACAAAATTCAAGGCATCAATTTCTATAAAAAAATGGCTTTAAAAAATTTAAAGAATCAAGATAGGAAGTGTGGTAAATGTTATTTTCAAGCATTCAAAGGCATTTTTAATTTCTAATCTTTATTTAAATTTATCCTTATATGTCAATTGTGTAAATAGAGTGGCTATGTGAGAATAATTATTGATAAAGATTATATAGGAATTTACAAATTTAAAAAAGTATTGGATGTCATGTACTGATTTTAAAGTTGTCCAGTTGCTAATGGTCTTAATTTTCTTTGGATCTATTATTAAACCTTCATTCAAGATGATATTGTCAAGAAATTCTATTTAAAGCTCATAAAATATATATTTCTTGAAGTTGGCATATAATCTAATATCTTATAATCTTTATAAGACGAAGTAGAGATGTCATTCATATTCTTCTAAACTCTTAAAATAAATCAAGATGTTGTCCAAATAGTATATAATAAATTCATTAAAGAATTTAAAAAATATATTATTCATCAAATATTAGAAAATAGTTGGTACATTTGTAAGGCCAAAAGATATGACATTATATTCAAAGTATTCATATCTTGTACAAAAAATGGTCTTCTATTTTTTTTTTCCTTCAATATGTACTAAATTATAAGCTTTATGGAGATTTATTTTAGTATAAATCTTAGCTTGATCTAATTGGTCAAAAAATCCAAATATCAATGACAAAGAATAATGATTTTTTATTGCCACTTTATTGAAGCTACAGTAGTTGATGCACATTTGTAAAGATCCATCTTTTTCTTTTATAAAGAATATCAATGCATCAATAAGAAATTTTGAATGTCAAATAAAAAAATTTACTAAATTCTTATTAATGTATTCTATTAATGTTGTAAGCTCATTCTATGATAAGTTATAAATTGGACCAATAGGTGGTTATGTATCATTTTGAAGATCAATATTACAATTGTATGGATGATATTCTAGAAAGGTATCCATGCTCTTCTTTTCAAATATATCTTTAAAAGCTTTATATTTTTTTTTGGAAGGGTTGTTGGAATATTTGTTGCTTCAGATGTTGAAATTATATAAATAATAAAAGAATTGCTCTTCTTGGTTGCTCTTATAAAAGCTTTAGTTCCAATAAAGAGAGGCTTTATGATTTTAGATCTACAAGGTGTATAGTATTTTCTATTAGGTTTAATAATAACAAGTTGTGATAATCCATAAAATTTTATTTTACAAGATATCCAATTTATATGAAGATTATATTTTTCAAGCCAAAAAAGTCCTAAAATGATGGAATAAGATGAAAACCTAATAATATTAAATATGATTTGATCACTATGATTCTTTGATATTACTTCTAATGGATTGGTTTCATGAATAATATCTTCAAGCATAAATATTGACTACCTATGACCTCTACGTAGACAACCTTGGATTTTTTGACTGTAGGAGTTTTATAGATTTTAAAAAATTTGAAATCAATAAAAACAAGCAAAGGCTCTTAAATCTATTAAAGTAAGGATTTTGAGTTTTTGAATAACCAAACATATTTCTATGGTAAAGAAATAAGAACAATTAGACGATAATATAAGATCTTTTTTGGTTTGTGAAATAGAAGAATTCAATCGCATGGTTCCTATTGTGACTGGATGTCCTTATTTTCTTACAAAGTATCTAATAATATGATTGTATTCTTCATTTGATATATATATCAATGCTTTTTGTGGCAATTATTAGCCTTATAGCCAAATTCTCTACAATATAAATATAAGTTGTATTCTTTTTAATACTTCTTTTTTTGCTCAAAAAGAGATTTGAAGTAAAGTACATCAATTTGCATATCTTTTATTTCCAAATTTTTGTTAGGATTAGAAGATGTAAAAGATGCCAAAAAAATAGTGTAAAGTCATAGCGCAGATAATAGATGTTTTTCTTATCAACATTAAAATAGTTGATTATTACATTTCATTGCTTGATTGATGGTTTCATTAAGAATTTGAAGATGAGACATAGACAATAATAGATCCTTTACATCATCCTATAATCTCATCTTATAATCTTATAATGCAACTCATTCATTAATGCATCTTTATTTCAATTGATATTACATGTTAATTACTAAAATTTTAAAGCATAAGCAAATGCAAAACAAGTTCTTTATCAAAGGACTTGGATTTTAGTTGTAGCAAAATGAATCTTATTCTATTCTCTACTAGCTTTTACAAATACTGCCAAAAGTATTTCAAAGTTATACAATATGGAAGAATTCTTCTTAAATAATGGAGCAAATCAAGAAAAAATTTGATTTACAATCAAGATTTTAATTAGACCAATATAAGATACTTCTATAGAATATTGTTGAGCTTGGAATAAAGTAATAAGTCATACTTAATTTATAAAGTCACAAAACATTGAACGAGTTCCATTAAACTTCTTTAAAAGGCTAATTCTTGGTTTTTTTGCTCTTGACATTGAATTGTTGTTTCAAATATATATATATATATATATATATATATATATCTTTTAGTAAAATAAATCTTAGTGATGGAATTATTAGGGTGACTTATGGTAGTGGCTGAGGTTGTTGTATTCTTTGACATAAACATATGTATGGTTATATAAAGTTTTTTATTTTGCTTAGATAAGATTTTTGTTTTGACTTTCAATGCTTCAAGAGTATTTATAATTGAATCCAATTTGGCTTCTTTAGAATCCGCCATATGGAACTCTTTACTTCCTACCATAGAAATGAAACAAGAAGAAACAAATACAAAAAATTAAAAACTATACCAATCTAAAAGAAGATAATCTACAACCTCTAAAGTATTATAGTACTTCCAAGAAGAGAAGTTATTCACTCTTTATCTAGAAAGACAAACTTTAATATTGTATTATGTTAGTCTTGACAAATCATTATAAATACACCACTCAAGTAGAATAAGATTTCAAAAATTCAAAGAACTGAAATAAAAAGAATTCACTTTATATTACAAGCAAGGAGCTATAATAAGGCACAAGAACGAGATTAGAAGGCCTAAACTAAGCTATAAGGATTGCATTGTTGAAATTAAAGATCCCCTTAGCCTTAATTTCTATATATACTAGGTGCAAGGAAGCTCTTTAAGGAGTTTCTTTGATGCTTGGAGATGAAGCAAGCCTAAGATCCTTCTAGGACCATCCAAGATCTCTTAGAACCTTCTAAGACCTTTCAGAACCTTCTTGAAACCTACTAGGACTTACTAAGGGCTTTTTGGAACCATTAAGAATCTTTTAGAATATTCTAGGACTAAGTAGAACCTTCTAAAATCTTCTAAAATCTTTTAAGACTAAGTAAAATCTTTGAAAATCTTCTAGAATCTTCTTCTATTGAATGTTTATAATAATAGCTATTAGAACTATTTATAAAACCAGCTTGGCTATGAGATAATTTGAACAAAGAAGATTTCACCTTTGCTTAAAATATAGAGTTAATAGAGTTTATAATCAAGCTCTTATACGGCTAGGTTAGAAAAGGTACCAACTAGTACCATGGTAATTTCTCTTTATCATCCATGAATGGATTTTTGGTAATTTTAATAAATATTTTATATACATATTTTTATTTACATCAAGATTAGAACTTAAGACCAAGAAGAGCAAAGACCAAAGAAACCTTAGCCAAAGTTAAAGGAGGGCTAAGGCAAAAGGCTAAGGAAAAGGGATTAGATAATATGGATAAAGACAAAACTTTAGATTGGTGTAAATAGTCTATTACATAAGTAGCTGAATTTGATCCTAACACCACCTGAATGCCGCCTAAATCCATAGCCTTCCTAATCCAATGCTACTAGTACTAGCCCTCTCAATGATGACTTTAGTAGTCAATTTCACATGATTTATATTAATATTGGTTTTGCCCCACCGTGCTACCTGTAGGTGGAGGGGCAAGGATGGGCAACAAATAAGGCAGAACCAATAGTATTGGAACTATGAGAAGTACTAGTCATCCATGTATTGGAAGTACTTCTCATCCATGTACTGAGTTCCTGAGATACCAAGACACCTTTCCTATCAAAGTGCTCTAATAGCATGTTCGAGAAAGTACAAAGTAGAGAGGAAAGTAAATTGTTTCATATATATATATATATATATAATGTTATTATCATTCTAACAGAATATTGTTATGTACAAAGATCACCAACAAGTGCAACTCTAAATTAACCATACAATTGTGACTCTTGCTAATCTGACTAGATAAACTAATTTTCTATTAATAGTTTGGCTCTCAACTCGGCGACTTCCTCCAAAGCCAAGTTCGTCACTGGCTCATTCAGCCTATGGCTGTCGCACTGCTTGACAAGTGAAGCTGCTGCACTAGTAAATTTAGATCCGAATGAACGTCGAGGGAATGGTCACACGGGAGCGGAGGAGACCTGGAGCTAAAATGGAGTAGAAAGGAAAGGAATGGAAATCAATGCTGGTACGAGGTGGGTTTGTGCCACTGGTCGCGAGAGTTGCAGTATACAACCGTCCTGCTGGACGTGTCGTTGATGCTTGTCGAAGTGTCGCCAATTTACTCCGCCACCTCGGAATGTGTTCTACCATTCGGAATTTGTTGACGTTTTTATTGACGGACGCGCACCAGACACCCTTCGAAATTTGTCTCGTTTCTCTCCCCACCCGACTGTGTCAACTTTTTCTTCGGACATTCTGAGTAGCAAGGTCGAGTCCGACTCTCCCAGCTTCTTTGGGAGTTTCCGGAGGTCTGGAAGCAGTAGCCATGGCTAGCATCGCTACAAGTCGAGCAGTCGTAGCGACATGTAGTGGCGTGTCAACTCTTCGGAATGCGAAGGTCAGGAGTTCCCGAGGTGGGTTGATGGTCATGGCTGCGTCGAGGATGAGGAGGGTGGTGGGTGCGCCGAGTGTGTTCAACCTGAGGGCGAATCCGGGAGCTGGGGCCTTGAACGGGGACATGTTCAAGCCTTTGATAGGCAAGGGGTTAAGATGGAGAGAGGAGGACAGGAGCGCGGCATGTTCGGTAGAAACGGAGGCCTCTGGAAACCCGGAGGTGCCTGTGAAGCGGGAATAGAACTCCTTAGAGAAAGTGGTGGATCTGATGACGACGATGTTCCATGTGTGGATCATTCTCGAGACTGTCATTAGAATATTCATACGAACGAGAATTCTTTGGCCTGCTGCACCAATCTACAGAGGTCTCAAGGATCACCCAGCACAAGGTGAAAGTAATCATCTGTTGCGAGCACATAAAATTTTACAAAATTGTCGATCGATTACAACTTCCTGGAACTCTCTCAGCAGAAGTAACATAAGATGTGCTAGAGGGCAAAAATTTAAGTCATATAGTGATCGCTGCTATACCAGACACCTCTAAGTAAGCCTCTACGCTCGTTGCGAGTCTGGCAAGATGAGGGAGGTAAAGTAGAACAGAGCCATAAATAAGGAGATCTTGCAACATGAAATCATGCGACTCCAAACTTCATCTTCATGCGTAAAATTCCAAGCATTTCGTAAACCTAAATGAACGGCCGGCTCGTCTGCAGCTCACACGTTTGTGACTTACAGAATTGGGAAGTACTTCAGGCCAAATCTGTGAACTTGGCAGTAACTCGAATCCTCTCCGCCTCCACAACTCGTCAAAAAAATAAAATGGACTGAAGGAGGTACATGAAAATAATCATGATGACCGTTGAAGTCCAGCGTAAGTTGTCGACAATACCAGAGGGTGAACCTTGTCAGTGAAGACAGTAGAGTCAAGCTTTTCCATCAGCAACCATACCTCGTCACAGTACTGTCTCGAAATGGCGCGTAGATAGCCTAGGGTACACTTGCGCCATTGCTCTTCCTCCTGTGCATCAGCAAATAAGGTTGTAGTACCATTAATTAAGTCATCTTGCTTTTTCTGCTTAGTACCGTCTTCCTCGGTATTGTCTTCATCAGGTTCCATGGCAGCCGGTGCTTGAGCATCTGCATCTTCTCCTTTCGTATCTTCCATGGGATTCGGCGCTCCATGAGACTCGGGAACCGATTTTGAGAAGCGGTCGGTCAGTAAATCTGCAAAGCTTTGATAGACGGCCATAAACAAAGCCTCCTGCTCTCGTAATGCCCGTGCAAGCAGAGCCTCTTTGGATTCCAGAGAGTCCTGTGCAGAAGTTTCTTCGTCTTGGGCTTTGTCAGCTACGGTTTTAGCCCAGTCAACCTTGGCACTCAACGCATTACGATTATCTTCACTTTTGGCTTCAGCTGCCTTGAGAGCTGCCACAGCAGCCTCCCACTTGGTATAAGATTTGGCTGTACCTGCAGTTGCCAGCTTCAGGGCCTTCTCGGCGGCTGCAATTTCCTTCCGCAAATCGACTGTACGATTGTTGGTCTTATTGATTGCATTCCGAAGAATCTCCCAAACCTGATCGGAAGTGTGAAACTGCTGCACATTCTGAGAACTAAATACCCAGGCCACAATGGATAAGTTCGAGACCATGCGATACCCCATCATGCGGTCGATGACAATGGCTGTCATCTGAGCTGAGTTCCGCCACAGCTGCGAAACGGTGTCAATCATTAGAATCTGAGAAGTCTGGTCGGGTGCTATCTTCCTAAAAATTTGACCATACTTCTCAAGGACAGTAACAGTGTGGGTGAAACTTTTTGACCCAATGTACAGCAACGTTTGCGCCACAATTTGGATCGAGGCTTGCTGTCCTTGTGTCGGTAAGATCCGCTCATCAATCCATACTTGAATTTCACGAACAGTTTTCTTGCCTCTCACAAGATTCGTGAATTCAGTGGCGAGAGTAGCTTCTGCTTCAGGAACCGATCCTCTGTTCTCAGGTGCATACACATATACAGGCGTGTTTTTTGGAGGGAGAAGCTCCATAAGCCTTGGCGTCGATGCAACACTGTCTTTTACTTTTTCCCAATACGCCAACCTGACCTCCTTCTCCAGCACCTCCTTCGCAAAGACCCGCTCTGGCGCCCATTTGGGAAGGTCTAGAATGTGCGCCCATTCTTCCCACGGCCACACAAACTGGAAGTTGGAGAGATGATGAGATAGCCACTGCACTAAGCGAATGCGACACTCCACATCCATCTCTGCAACTCTCTTGAAGAGGGCGCGAACTGCACCTGCCACTACAGCAGGAAAAGCACCTGGAAGCGCCTTACACAGGTCCACCATCACTACTGTGTAATAAATGAGACGGAATGGTGGCTTTGGAAGCAACAGAAGCTGCGAGAAGACTGTCTCTGCCATGATATATTCATATCGAAACGGCACTGGAAGGCCAACCATGTACGCAGCACACTCCTTTCGGCATCCATTGAGATAGAAAAGAACATCAAGCAGGTACTCTTCTACCACAAACCTGTCAATCGGTGTGATCTTCTCATCTGTTTTTGAGGAGGGAAATATGCGCAGGCGCATGTTTCTTCGAGGATATGTGCGCTCCGCCTCCTGGCGTTGCCGGCCCAATGTAATCTCGGTGGCATTCTCTGGAGCTTTTGGATTATCTGGAATTGTGACTGGATCAAAATCATGGGTCTGCGAGTTCACAAAGCGTGACTCAAATGAGAGGTGCGGCCGCGGCACGCTGTCCACTTTCCATGAATTTTCCATGAGCGCTTGGATGCTGGTCCAGAGATTCTCGAGATAGTCCTCTGACTCGGGGAGCTTCATCTCTGTGTCGTCCCCAACTTCTAAGAGCTTCTCGCTTTCCTCGAACACTTGGAGGGCGCTATACACCACCGGTTTCCGCAAATTCAAGTAAGCCTCGATCCCGTTGAGGACACGCTCTAGCTCCTCTGGAACACGCTCTGAAAGCTCAATACCACCCCATGGCAGAGACGCAAGGATACAAAAGACATAAAAATCAGCACGCGCCTGCCATGCGGGGTTACCGGTCTCCTCATCTACTGTAGTTGCGGCCGAGGATACCAACGATTCATACAGCTCAATGAGCGACGTGGGTGACACCACGCTATTGCACATCAGTACCGTCAAAAACCTGGTGAGAATTCGGAGCTTGTTACAATTGTCTGTGTCCAGCGCTTCCTGGACCCCTGCGTGCGTCCGATTAACGACTTTGCCCACAAACTCTCTATCCTCGGTATTGATAAGCCCCACCAGGGCGCCATACAAGGGATCCTTGTGGGGCAGCTCCTCCACACATTGCATCAGCAGAGCCAGAATCTCACCCTCGCTGTGCGACAAGTCCCTCGCGAGATACCCAAAGCAGGTCTCCACATGCTCCTCGGCATCCGCCAGCCCTCCATACTCCGGACACCGTTCTCCAATTCGCACCAGCAGCGAATGCCAACTCGCACTCATCTTGCCAATCTCCTGAGACCCACCCCGGAATCCTCAACAACAACGAAAACAACAACAACACCTGCACGACATCCCCAACAATCTCTTGTGTCCGTCCTCAACCGTCAAACCTCCCCTCCCTTCCGCAAAACCCCTTCTCGCGTCCACAAACCCTAACTCACAACTCAACAGTCACCCAGCAAAGCCGGTCAGACTGATGTGCCACCTAGGATTCATCCCTGGTCGATCCGCTCCTGTGCCTGGCTCCCCGCCAAGGTGGCGCGCCAATTCACGAGCTGCCAGCGTAGACTGGCACAGGGGGTAGGAGCTATTCAAACCAAACAAAGGCACCAGATTCCATCAAAAATTCCGTTTTCCTCCATCCTGATGTTGACGATGCTGTTGTCTTTGGCTTGCTTGCTTGCTTGTTCTAGCACTCATGCTTCAGCCTCACTATGGCAGCATTCTCTCAACAGGTATCTCATCGCTCAAAGCTTGACATTACATGCAACCATTGTCACAGTGGGCTACATGTTCTTGTAAACCCCATGATCTTGCATGTCATTTTGCCACACATGTTGTTTATTTATTTTCAAATTAAGCATGGTTGCTGATTGCATGCAGAAATGAAATTCATTATTAAAAAAACAAAGTGCTTAGGAATTTTAAGTAAGATCAATACACAAAAAGATAATATAATAGAATATTTGATATAAGACAAAATTTGGTTTTCTTTTTAGTTATAGAATGAAGGATATTCTTTAGCATGACTCTATTCCCATATTTTTTACTTGGTTTTGAATTCTATTTATGACCTAAACATTCTTTTAACTCTCTTGTTTATAAATAGATTAATTATATACACAATTTTTAATATTTATTTAATTTATCAAAAAATATATTTGTTTGTGATACTTTTCAATTATAATTCGACCAAATACAAGATCTTACAATCATTTTGATTTTATAATATTATATTTTTTGTTAAATATATTTATAAAAATAATAGTAAAATTTCTTATTATTTTAATTATATTTTTATATATATTATCAACAAATCAATAAAAAAAAAAATCCGCATATACAAATTATTTATCTAATCCTTGTAAAGTTTAATCCGTGTACTACATGCCATTTATAAAAAATAAAAAAACAAAAAAATAAATTATCAAGATTATATTTATAAAAATTTACATGTTTTAAAATTTTTATTTTTTTTTATTGTGATTTATTTTAAAATAATCAATGCTTGCTACTACTTTGTAATCTTTTTTATATAAAATCATTAATATGTGTTTGAAGTCTCAATTTTTGTTATTAACTATTTAATAAAATTAGATAAAATTATTTTAAAATTAATATAGGTTGTATTTTATTTTATTTTATTTCTTAAAATACTTCAATATAATATTTTAGATGTTAAGAATGTTTTAATTTAAATTAATAACTTTTTTATAATTTATTTTTTTAATTTTTTATGTATAACTATTAAAGACAAATTTGACTGAAACTGATCTTATTAGATTGACTAAATCAAGTCAAGTAAAGAGATTACAAAATCTAGTTATAGACAAGAATGATATTAGATTAGAATAGATATTATCTTCCAAGGTTGGGTCTTAAGAGTTTTTGTGAAGTATGGAGCAAAGGACATAAGAGATTAAAGAGATCAAAGAGATGATAAAAAGGGAGTTAGATCTTATAAAAGTATGTAGAAGGAAGAAGATTGAATAAGGCACTATAAGATAGTAAGATAAAAAAATAATTCAACAAGTATATTCAATTATATTAAGAAGGCAAAGTAATTAGTTATGTAAAAGAAACATTCTTTTTTCTTTTTTATTTTTAGTAACAAGATTTAAATTATAAAAAAATAAAATTGAATCAAGATGAGGATTTAACTATGTCAATCTAGTATAGAGTTTAAGTTTAAGAAAATTTAATAAAATAAAAAATACACTTTTATAATAAATTAAGTAGCAACCACAAATCAATTAAGACTTATCAGTACCAAATTTATTTTTAGATAGTTTAAGTTAATAATTAGAAAAAATAAATAAATTTAATATTCAGCATCCATATTTAAGTTTAAATATTAGGACGTTTGGAATGAGGCCTTAGAATTACATACATTAAAGGCATAAATATGTATCTTGTAAAATCAAAAGTGACAATAATTGGCTTCTTTAAAAAATAGAATACTAGTACTGAATGCAAATCTAAGAATTGGTGATGTAATGATTAAATAATTTGAATCCTTATAATCTAAATGATTTAGATCTATTAAATTCTATTAATAAGTAAAAAAAAAAAAAATTAAAAATTAAGCAAGATTTAAAATTTGAATATTATACATAAAAATATATTGTTTTAAAATTATTTTTTAAAATAATATCAAATTAAAATATATATATCAATATAAAGAGATATTCAAAGATATGATATTATTTATTTTATTTGGCAATATTATTAATCTTGAACATGATTGTATATTAAAAATTATTGAAGATATGAGATTTTTTAAAATTTATTTAGAAGTAATATCAACCTTCAAAATATTATCATATAAAAAATAGTCAAAGATATGAGGTTGTCAAATTAATGATATCAACTTTAAACAATAACTAATATCAAATGTAGTCATGAATTTTAAATTGTCCAATTTATTTGGCAATGATGTCAAACTTGAACACTTCTTCATATTAAGAATAGTCAAAGATGTGAGATTATTGAATTCATTTGATAATGATGTCAAGCTTAAATATTTCCTTATATAAAAGATAATAAAAGATTTAAAATTTTCTAATTTGATTGGTAATAATGTCAATTTAAAACACCAACTAATGTTTAGAGTTTTCAAAGATGTGAGGTTGCTCAATCTATTTGGCAAAGTTATAAAATTACAATATTTTATTAAATCAAATTTAGTCAAAGATTTGAGATTGCTTAGTTCATTGGATAATAATTTCAAGCTTGAATATGTCCATATATATTAAAGATAAGAATTTAAAAAATATTAATAAATAAAATAACATGTACATAAAAAAGAAATGATAAAAATAAAAAATAAAAAATAAAAAATATATTCAAGAAAAAACTAGAATGGCTATTACTAAAGATAAAAAAATTAGAAACTCTTGAAACTATAGTAGAAGCAAGAAAGATATTGACAAGAGTGAAGAAGACCTCATTCATGCCCCCATATATATTATTTAACTATAGAGCTATGTAACAACGTCCTATAAGCCATGTAACATGTGTTCAACTTACAGAAATGTGTATAACTTATAGAACAAGTTTTTGACATATACACCACATTGCCACCTTGTAATACAAGTAACTAACACATATAATATGCGGCCAACTTATTGGCAAATTTTTTAATCTATCAATCTATATAAACACTTATAAAGTCAAATCTATGTCCATAAAACTTCAAAGAAGCTTTTTAATAAGATATTATCAATTTTATTTATTTATATTTATTTTTATATAATTCTATTTTTTTCTACTTATGCAAGTAAATATAATAATAAATATAGATATCTTTGATATTTATTCCTTATCTTTTAGGAACAAGTTCTACAAGGAGTAATGTAATTCCATGTTGAAAAAGTCCAAAATGTGACAAATTGTGTTTGCCACATACTCTGATCTTTATTATCTTTAAAAATAATTGATAGGTATTCTCAACCAATAATAATGTTTCATATTAGAGCAAGAAGACCATCTTATTATGTGATTATTGTTGAAACCTTCATAACTTCTTTCAAAATAATATATTGGATATACCATTTAGAATAATTTATATTTCTAATAATAAAACCAATTTTTAAGATTCTCTTTTATTATTGTATCTTGCCATATATCCAAAAAAAAAAATTTATTCCTAAAAATATTTATTTTAATTATGTTATTGTGAAAGTTGTAACAATTTAAGTAGTTCTTTTAATAACTCCGCAAATGATAATTCTTGAGCTAATTTTAAAGATTGTTGGTTTTCTATCTTTATGAAGCAAAAAACTTACAACAAAATTATGAAGAAAAATAAAAAGAGAATGGAAAGTAGGTTTTAAATTGAACCTCTCTTGCTTTGTACCATAAGATCTTTGGACTTCTCATTTTGATTTTAATGGATATTATTGAAAAAAAAAACCTTGATCTTTTCTGCTACATTTGAAGATTCATAGATAATTTTCATGTGTATATATTAATATCATATTGGTGCAAATGTATAAGATATTCTAATTTATTTTGGCGTCGCCTTGAATCCAAGAATTTTTCTACTTTAAATTTTTAATTGTTATCCATTTCTATTAGTGGAAGTAGCAATTATCTTCTTTTTGATATAATTCAAGTAGAAACATATAAAAAATATGATGAATCTTCATTGACTTTGGCAAATATAATTGATATGCAATAAGATTGATTTATTTACAAATTAAAAAATGGTCCAAGTTTACAATAATCCAACTTATTACGAGGATAATTAATTTTGATATTATGACAAAATAATCATATTTTATCACCAACTTGGAATTGAGATTGATCTTTTTGTTAGACATTTGCATTGAGCTTATATTATCTTTGAACTTCTTTTAATTGTACCTTCATTTTTATATTTAATTTTAATAAATAATTTTCCAAATATTTTGCAATAAGATATTAATTTTTAAAAAGTCAAAAATATCAAACCATGGATGATAACCATAATTAATATAGAATGGTGATTTTTAAATAGAAGAATGTATTACATTATTGTAGGCAAATATAAATCATCAAATTGACTCATTAGTTATTTTAGGATAAAAGAATGCATTTAGAGTACCAAAATTACTATTGTAGAGTGAAGATGTATTTAAATGATGCTAAATGAAGGAAAATATTATTAGTGAGAAAGAAATAAGGTCTTGGTAAGTCTTAGAGGCAATTATCTTAGTTGATTTAGAATTTTTTTTAATTATAAGAATTAGCATTTAGTTATTGAAATCAATGTCTATATTGGCCTTCTATCTCTATATATCACTTATTAAAAATATATAAATATTACTTAGTAGGTAGAAGAAGCATGAGAAATAAATCTCATGTCTTTTTAATAATTTATGTAGAAAATATGATTTTTAGTTGATTTAAATTGATTTTTATCATTATAAAAAATCACCAAGGTAGAATAAAACATTTTTAAATTGATACCATCATTTTAAAAATATTATAAGAATTTTTAGAATTTTTTTAGAATTTTTTAGGAATTTTTAGAACAACTTTGAAGACTTTGATAAAAATAAGTTTTACCACCTTGGAAGCTATTATGAAGAAATGGAGCAAGATTTGAAGGCCACACAAGATTTCTAGGCTAATTGGATGTTTTTGAACACCATGGTGTAGTTGAAAATGAAAAAAAAAATTGTTTTGCTAGTAGAAAATAGGAAGATCAGTAGCTAATATAATCCATGTAGGAAGGGAGGTGCACAAATCCCATATGGATTGTGGCACCTTAGATTTAGGTGGAAGGATAAGCCTAAGGCCTTGTGGCCTCTCTAAGACACCCTTATATACTACTTGTGAGCCTTAATGAGGTTTGAACTCATGATCTCTTAAACAAGTTATCCTTGAGGTAAAAAAATTTTACTTAATTTTTTTATTATTTATCTTCTATCTTTGGACTATCATAACTTATTCATAGTGACTCGGATTTATATGTTTTTTACATCATTGGAAAGATAAAAAAAATTATCTACTCAAAAATATAATTTTTACTTTTTATTTTTATTTTTTATTAGATAAAAATATAATGAACAGACAGTGACGTATTTTTAATTGTGTACATGCTTGATACCATTTACTTCCCTCGTTTTGTAGTTGTTCTTTTTGTTATTCTTGCTATTTGTTTCTTTCACTTTACACCACCAATTACAAGTAACTTTTAAATGAAGCCATCTTATAACTTGGGTTGAAGGATGAATTTTATTCTCATAGCAAACTTTGCTACTAATGAAAGAATTGTCTAATTATTTTGATGGCAATTGATGGTATATTACAAATACTATAAAACTTGATTAACATACTTTGTTTGTCTATTAGTTTGAAGATAGAAAGTCAATGATAGTTTCAAATCCACCTTCAATATTTTGAAAATAATTTCTAAAATTTGGATACAAATTAAGTTTCTCTATCTAATATAATATCTATTGATAGTCCATGATTTCAATAGATATTATTAAAAAAAACCTAATTATTTCTTCACATGTAATGATTTTTGTACATGATATAAAATATATTATTTTTATTAAGTAATCTACTATTACAAATATAGACTTATTAGAGCTTAAAATTGAAAGATTTGTAATAAAATCTACAGAAACAAATGACAGTGGTTAATTCAATATAGATAATATTGGAAAAGTTCATAAGATTGATAATAAGGGGTGTTTGATTTTGAACAAATATTACATGATTATATAAATTCTTTTATTATTATTTTTATTTGTAGCTATTAAATATTTTTTGAGATTAATTCCAAAGTCTTATTATATTTAAAATATCTTGTTAGAAGAAAATTGTTATGAATTTAAATAGCACATAATTGTTCTTCACCTTCTACAACATATATATATATCCTTCAAAATAGAAAAGATTTTTTTTGAATTTAAATTTAAAAGTATCATGAGACTTAGAAGGATTTTTATTAGTATCATATATAAGAGGGTCAAAGAATATATTTAAATAAACTTAATCAATAAATAATGAATCAATTGGCATTGTTGATTTTATAGCTCAAAAATAAAATTGCTCTAATTTTAAAAGAATTATTTGTTATTAATCATAAATTCCTTTTTTTTCTTTTAATATAAGATAAAAATATCTAAATAAGACATCTTATAAATCATATTATTTTCTTGGCTAATAAATAATAATAAATACAAATCTTAACAAAGACATACTTCAATAGACTTGGAAAAGGTTTAAAATACATGTTGATTTAAAATACTTGAGATTCTTGTGATTAATATAAATTATTACTAGATTAAAAGCACTTTCTATATAATGATACTATTTTTGAAATAAATCCATATTTAAAAATTATTTTTATTATAGATCTCATAATTAATCTTAGTAATTGAAAATATTCTTAAATGAAGAACTTTATGATAAAGTTTGTCATTTTCTCTTATTTGTGACAACCCTAAGACAAAGTTTGATGCATTTATTTTTATAAAAAATGAATTAAAAAAATTAACTTGATATAAGATTGGTTTTATAATAAAAATTATCTTTAACCTCTTTGCTCCACTTAAGTTTGTCTTTACAAGTCAAATGTACAAGTAAAGCTATAATTTCAAAAAAAAAATTGATAAAAATTAAATAATAATTAATAAAATTTAAAAAATATTTAATATCTTTTATTATTTTTAAATTTTTTTAATCCATGATAATTTGAATTTTCTTTGGATCCATTATTAGACTATCATTTGAAATAATGTACCTCAAAAATCAACTTGATTTATGTGAAATACATATTTTTTCATCTTAGCAGCTAATTGTATATTTTTTAATTTTTTTAATACACAACAAATATATTATTCATATTCTTTTGTATTCTTAAAGTTGATTAAAATACTATTTATATAACAAATAATAAAATTGTCCAAAATTTTTCTAAAAATATCATTCATCAGATATTAAAAAGTAATTAAAATATTTTTAAATCTAAAAGGCATGATATTATATTCAAAATATTCATATCTAATTCAAAAGGTAGTCTTTTATTTATTTCTTTTTTTAATACATATTAGATTATATACTCTTTGCAAGTCTATTTTGATATAGATCTTGGCTTAATTTAATTAATCAATAAATTCAAATATCAAAGATAGAGGATATTAATTTTTGATTGTTATCTTATTATGTCTTTGATAATCCATATACATCTAAAATAATCCATCTTTTTTCTTTACAAAGAAGATGGAGTTCTTGTTGGTAATTTTGAATGGTGCATTAAGTTTTTGGCCAAATATTTATTAACATATTTCTTGAGTGAAGCCAATATATTTTATAATAAGCTATTGATTGGTCTAAATGGCAGTTGAGTCCTTTCTTGAAGATCAATTTAGTAGTCATAAGGATGATGTTTTACTAGAATACCTTCATTTTTTTTTTCAAGCATATTTTGATATTCTTTATATTGTATTAGAAGGTTATTTGATATCTTTCTGCTATCAAAAATAAGTAATGTATAAATAATAAACAATGATATTTCTTTTGTGGCATATATAAATATTCTTGCTTCTAAAAACAAGAGTTTGATTTTCTAGACTTATGACCTATTATTTGGTTGGAGATATTTTTAAAAATACTATAAAAAAATCAAAATTATGAGATATCCAATTTATTTTAAGATTATATTTTTTAACCACAATTGATATATAATGATTGAATTAATAAAAGATCTAATGATATTAAATATTAATTAGCTATTATAACCATTTGTTGCTACATCTACAATAATGATTTGATAAGTAATATCTTTAAAAGATAAAAATTTACTATCTATGACTTCTATATGTATTGATTTAATTTTTTTTATTAATGATATTGTGGGATTATTAAGAAATGCTTCATTTAAAAATATAAATTGAGGCTATTGAATCTCACACAATAAAGACTTTATAATTTTTAGATCTTAAATAAATATCTATTGTAAAGCAAGAAAAGAATTATGAAAAAAGAATATGACCTTTATAAGATGTTGCATAAGAATTTAGCTACATGGTTTCTATTGTAGCCGGATAAATTTATTTTTATATATATTGTCTTTTTTAATAGCCATATTCATTATTATATAATTACATTACTTCTTAGGACAATGTTGAGCAATATGTTTAGATTCTCTACAATATAAATATAATCATTGTTGATGTTATTGAGAATTTTCTTATTTAATTAGAAGTTTGAAGCATATTGCATTAATTTGCATATCTTCTACTTCAAAATGTATATATTGAAAAGATATTGGTATAGCAAACAAATTGTAAAGATGTGACATACTTATACAATTCTCATATTGGAATTCAAAAAGTCAATTATTACGCTTTCCAACAAAATCAATTGTTTAACTAAATATTTGATGATCAACTAAGTTTAACATCAATATTTTTTTTTGTTATTATAATCTATAGAAAAATTGATTGATAAGTGTAACATCATCCTACTTAATATCAATTGATAATTACTAAAATTATAAAATATATAATGATACTAAATAATATTTTTATTGTTAAATCTGAATCTTATTAGTTGTAATACAAATAGTTGTAATACAAAAATCTATACAAAAATCTATACAAAAATATACAATTTGTATTACAACTAATAAGATTGAAGCTTAATCACTAATTATATTTAATTAATAATTCCTTAAAATTTTAATCTTGTACTATCAAATTTCTCAAATAAGGCAATTCTTGGTTCTTTGACAATGTGGCGATGCTTACAAAATGCTCTATCATAAGAGAAGTTTCTTGTACAAGTAGAAATATTGAAGTAGCTCCAATCATCTCTACATCTTCATTTCCAATCAATCTTGATACTGCTTGTGATGATAAAATGAGTTGATGCATTATAAGCACTAATTTTTTCATTTGTTATTGTATTTTTACTATCACATCTTTTATTTTTATAAATTCTAATATAATTTTATAATTAAAAAAAAACTTATATTACTTAATATAAAAGATAGAAAAAGATAAAATAAAATTCTAAAAATAATATTAATTTAAAAATAAATAATTTATAAATTTTAATATATTTATATCTTATAAAAAAAATAATATATTTTTAATTAAGAAAGATAAAGCTTTCATATTATGAGTATATTCTTATCAATCTATCCAAGATAAGAATTTAAAGAATGTAAATAAACCAACCAAGATGTACATTAAAAAAAATAACAATAGAAAATGAAAAAATGTGTATATTTAAAAAAAATTAGAATGACTATTGCCAAAGATAAAAAGACTAGAGATTCTTAAAACTATACTAGAAGTAAGAAAGACATTGACAAGAGTAAAGAGGGCCTCACTTTTGCATCTATATAAGCTATCTAATTAAAAAATTATATGACAATATCCTATAGGCTATATAATATTTGTCTAATTTGTTGAATATATGTATAATTTGTAGAGTAAGTTTCCAACATGTATATCACATGGTGATACAAATATCTATCTAAAAAATATTTTAGAAGGTTTTAAAAAATTCTCAAAGATTTATGATAGCTCTAAAAGATTCTCGAGATTGTTTCATACTAAAGCAATAATGAAGATACTCAAGAAGTAATGTAGGATGACTTGAAGGCAAAGTCTTCTATAAGAAGCTATTTGGAAGGTTCTTAATTCCTAATATACATAGGTATTAAGTCTAAGAAGATCTTTAGTTTCAATAATGTATGTCTTATGGTCTAGTTTGGACCTTATAGTCTTGTTTTTGTTCTTATATTGAATTGCCTTCTAATAAGACTCATGTATTCTATTATTTTGTTATAAGCTTACATAATTTGTTAACCTTGTTTGTGATAATTTGTTAAGATTGATATATCATAATATTAGAACTTGATCTTTATAAATAGAGAGCAAATTATCCCTCTTTTTGGAAGTACTATAATGCTTTAGAGATTATAGATTATTCTTTTTAAATTAATATTATTCTTAATTTTTAATTTTTTATATTTTATATTTTATTTCTATAGCATGAAGTAAAAAATATCATATAATAATTTTTAAAGAAGATAAATTGGATTCAATTATAAATACTTTTAAAGTATTGAAAGTAAAAATAAAGACCTTATCTAAGTAAAATAAAGAATTTTATATGACTATATATAATGGTCAAAGAATATAATCACCTCAACCACTATTAGAAGTCATTCTAAGAATTCCATCACCAAGATCTATTTCACTAGAAGATGTATGTATTTGAGATAGCAATTCCATATTAAGAGTAAAAGAATTAAAAATTAGCCTCCTGGAGAAGTTTGATGGAGCTCGTTCAAAGGTTTTGTAACTTTGTAAATCAAATATGGTTTATTATTTTATTCCAATCTGATGTCAAGAACACAAATTAAAATAGATGCATAAATTAGTAAAAAATTATGTCAAAAGAAAATAATAAGATAGAAATAAAGAAGTATATATATTCAAGAAGAAACTGGAATGGCTATTGCCAAAGACTAGATTATATATGAGACTCTTGAACTAGACTAGAAGTAAGAAAGGAGTTGACAAGAGTGAAGAAGGCTTTACTCTTGTCTCTATTTATATTATCTATCTAAGAGCTATGTGGCGATATTCTATAGGACCTTCTACATGTGTCTAATTTGCAAGACACGTGTTGAACTTGTAAGACAAGTTTCTCACATGTGCGCCACATACTTGGCTAGTTCCGCAAGCTACCAACATATGTGATACATGGTTAGCTTGTTCTATAAGCTATCAATATGTACGATATGTGGTTAGCTTGTTGACCAAGTTTCTAACCTACCAATCACCTATAGACATGTATAAAGATGATTCTGCATCTATGAAGCTTCTAAGAAGCTTCTTTCTAAGATATTATCAAATTAACTTATTTTACTTACTTCTATTGATCTATATTAATTAGATAATTATTGGAATAAATCTTATGTTTGTTACATTATGCCTCCTTCAAGAGATGAGTTCCATGAGGAGCAGTGATTACATGTTGAAGAAGTCCAAAATATGTCGAATTGTGCTTGCCACATACTCTGATCTTTATTCCCTTCAAAGATAGTTGATAGGTCCTTTCAGCCATTGATAATATCCTATACTAGGAGAAAAGGACCACCCTATTATTTAATCATTGTTGAGGCCTTCATAACTTCCTTCAAAAGAAATATTAAAAACACCATCAAGAGTAATTCTTACCTCTAAAAGTATCACCAAGCATTGGGAGTCTCTTCCAAGATTGTGATACCAAATACGTTGCATTTTTCTATTAATCCAAAGAATGACATGTCATTCTTGAGGGTCTTGATCTCTATTCCGTTGTCTTAAAGGTTGTAATAGTCATAATGTCTCATCTGATAAATGAGCAAACAATGGCTCTTGAGCTGAATTTGCTAGTTGTTGATCTTCTATCTTTTTAACATGAACAAATTCAAGAAAATAACAATAATGATACAAAGTAGGATGAAACCTCTATAAAACCTACTTTGCTTTATAGCAAAGATTTTCTTGATTCTTTATCTTGATTTTGACAGATGTCATCAACGAAATGCATTGACTTTTGTTGATGACATTAATATATATTAATATATTCATTAATATCGTATTCGTATTAATACACAAGATATTTCAGCCAATTTTGGCACTACCTTGAATCTAAAATTTCTTTGACCTTGAATTCTTTGTTGTTGTCCACTTCTATAGGAGGCGATGGCATTTGTCTTCTTCCTTGTATATCCACTGTCTTATATGGCTTGAGTAATGACATGTGGAATACAAGATGGATCTTCATAAAATTTGGTAAGCATAATCAATAAGCAACTGGATTGATTTGTTTATAAATCAAAAAAGATCCAAGCCTACAATAATCCAGCTTGTTCTACGATGGATAGTCTTGATATTATGGCAAAATAATCATATTTTATCGCCCATGTGGAATTGAGGTTGTTCCTTGTAATACATATTTGCATTGATTTTTTGTCATTTTTGAGCTTTCTTTAGTTGTGCCTTCATTGTTGCATGTAGCTTTGACAAACGATTTGCCAAATCTTCTACCATAGGATTATCAACTTTCAAAAAGTCAAAAGTATCAAATCATGGATGATAATTGTAATTTGTAAAGAATAGAGTTTGTTGAGTAGAAGAATGTATCAAATTATTATAAGCAAAATCTGCCAATGGCAAAAGAATTGTCCAATCATCTTAATGGTAGTTGATGGTACATCTCAAATATTACTCTAAAACTTAATTTACTTGTTCCATTTGTCCATCAATTTGAGGGTGAAAAATTGAAGATAATTTTATATCTACCTTCAATATTTTAAAAAGAATCCTCCAAAACCTTGATATAAGTTATGTTCCTCTATCTGATATAATATCCTTTGATAGTCCATGATAGCAATAGATATTATCAAAGAAGAGTTTAGTTATTTTGTCACATGTAATAGATTTTGTACATTATATAAAATATTCCATCTTGGTAAAATAATCTATAATCACAAATATAGAGTCATATGAATTTGACTTTGGAAGATCTGTCATAAAATCCATAGAAATAGAAGACCAAGGTTGTTCTAGTATAGATAATGATTGGAGAAGTCCATAAGGTCGGTGACGAGGAATTTTTGATCTTGAACAAATGTCACATGACTGTACAAACTTTTTAATAGCCTTTAACATATGAGGCCACCAAAAATCTCTCAATATTAGCTCCAAAATCTTATTATATCTAAAATGTTTTGCCACAAGGAGGTTGTGACAAGCTTCTAGAGCATGTAGTTGTATTGCACTTTTTGGAATATATGGTCATCTTTTAAAATAGAGCAAATCATTCTTAAACTCAAATTTGGAAGTATTATGAGACTTAGATGAATTATTCTTAATCTCATGGACAAGAGGATCTAAAGACATATTGGATTGAATTTGCTTGACAAAAGTAGAATCAACAGTTAATGTTGATTTCATTGCTCCAAGATAAAATTGCTTCAGCTTCAAGAAGATCTTTCTTTGTTGATTAAAAGCTGAATTTCCTTCTCTTGGTACAAGATAAGAATGTTTAGAAAGGACATCGGACAAACCTTCTTGTTTTCTTGGCCGATAGCTGATAATAAATTTGAATCTTGACAAAGACATGCTCCAACAAGCCTAGCAACGATTTAATATGTACACAAACATGAAATATTCAAGGTTCTTATCATCCGTATACACAATGACTAAACTAGAAGCGCCTTTAAGATAATGACGCCATTCTTGAAAAGAATCCACAATTGCAAGAAGTTCTTTATTATAGATTTTGTAATTGATCTCTACTGCCAAAAATTTTTTGGAATGGAAAGCTAATGGGTGGAATTTGTCATCTTCTCCCATTTATGACAATATTGCCCCCAAAGCAAAGTCTGAGACATCTGTTTTCATAAAAAATACTTTGGAAAAGTCGACGCGATACAGGATTGGTACAGAAGTAAAAGTTATCTTCAAAGCTTCAAACGATGCTTCTGCTTCTTTACTCCACTAAAGTTTGTCCTTACAAGTTAAGCATGTAAGTAGAGCTACAACTTGAAAAAAGTTCTTCATGAAGATTCGATAATAAATGACAAATCTCAAAAAATATTATACATCTCTGACTGTTTTTGGAGTCTTCTAATCTATGATTTTTTAGACTTTCTTAGGATTCATTTTGAGACCATGATTCAAAATGATGTATCCTAAAAAGTCAATTTGAATAGTATGAAATACGCACTTTTCCATCTTGACATATAATCCTATATCTCTAAGTTTTTGTAATACATGACAAATATAAAGTTCATATTCTTCTATGTTCTTAAAGTAGATCAGAATATCGTCTAAATAGCAAACAACAAAGTCATCGAGAAACTCACAAAAAACGTCATTCATAAGATGTTGAAAAGTAGCTAGTGCATTTATAAGTCCAAAAGACATGATATTATATTCAAAATGTCCGTACCTTGTTCGAAATGCAATCTTCCATTTATAACCTTCTTTAATACTGATTAGATTGTATGCTCCTCTTAGATCTATTTTTGTATAGATTTTAGCTTGATTCAATTGATTAACAAGTCCAGATATCAAAGATAGAGGATACTTATTCTTGATGGTAATCTTATTGAGCCCTCAATAATCTATACATATCTGTAATGACCCATCTTTCTTCTTTACAAATAAGATAGGAGCTCCTGCTAGAAATTTTGAATGGCGTATGAAATTCTTGGCTAAGTTCTCATCAATGTATTTCTTGAGTTCAGCCAATTCATTCTATGATAGATTGTAGATCGGTCCAAATGGAGGCTGAGTTCTTTCTTTGAGATTAATTAAGCAATCATATGGATATTGCTCTAGAAGAATGTCTGCATTCTTCTTCTCAAAAACATCTTGATAATCTTGATATTAGCTTGGAATGCCACTTGAAGTCCTTCCTCCATCAAAAATGGATGTAGTATAAATAATAAAAGATGATCTTTTTTTTGCTTCATTTATAAATACTTTTGCACCTATAAATATGGATTTTACTATATTAGGCTTATGATTTATTACTTGATTTATAGGACTCTTATTAATGCTTTGAAAAAAATCAAGTCTATAGAAAATCCAATCTATTCTAGGATTATATTTTTTTAGCCATGATAAACCTAAAATGACTGGATTAGAGGGAGATTTAATTATATTAAAGACTATACAATTATTATGACCATCTATTGTTATATTTATAGGAAGGATTTCATGAGTAACATTTCTAAAAGATAACGAGTAACCATCTATGACTTCTACATGTATAGGTTTAATTTTTTGTACTGAAGATATTCTACAACTTTTAACAAATTCTCAATCTAAAAAACATGCTAAGGCTCTTGAATCTAATAACGTAGACGCTTTGTGATTTTTAGATCCCAAATAGATATCTATTATAAAATAAGGAGAGGGTTGTGAGGAGAGGATAGGACCTTTATTAGGAATTGTACAAGGTTCTAATTGCATGGTCCGTATTGTATCTAAATAAATTTGTCTCCTGACATATTATATTCTTTGATAATCGTACTCCTTATCTTGTGGTTGTGTTGTTTCTTTGGACAATGCTAAGTAGTGTGCTTAGATTCTCTACAATATAAACACAATCCTTTTTGACGACGACGAGTATTTTCTTATTTAGTAAGATTTTTGAAGTGTACTGCGTCAATTTACATGTCTTCTACTTTTGAATATATATATTGAAAAGACGTTGATGTTGCCATTGTATTGTAGTAACGTTGGGGCTCCCTTTTATGACTCTTCGATCAAAATTCAAAAAGCCGATTGTCACACTTCACAGCAAAATCAATTACTTGACTCAATGTTTGAGGATTAGGTAAGTTGAGCATCAATTTCTTTATCTCATATTGTAATCCATAGAGAAATTGGCTAATAAGCCTAGTATCATCTCACTTAGTGTCAATTGCTAATTGTCAAAATTGTGAAGCATATGATATCACTGATTGATTGTGTTATCGCAAGATACGGATCTTGTTAGTTGCGATATGAATTGCATCATATTTTCCATACATAAATCAAAACTTTTTTAAAAATGCCTCCAACTTATCCAATACTAGATCACAACATTCAAGAAAGGACAAAAATCATGATAAAATATAACTTAACAGTAGTATTCGAATAAACCTGACTTACAATCCCTGGGTTGGATAACTTTGAGGTTGAAGTTTAATCACTAATTGTACTTGATTGATGAATCTTCAAAATTTACATCTGGTGCCATCAAACTTCTCCAAAAAACTAATCCTTGGTTCTTTGATGCTTGAATGATGTTCAATAGTAGGTGAAGTAGTATGACTTAAAGCAATTCAAATCATCTCTATATCTTTGCTTCCTGCTAATCATTTTGTTCCTTGTGGTGGCATTGTTGTGGTGAGAGTCTTAGTCCTATGAAATACATAATCTTTTGTGCCTCTAGTTAATCAAGTGCAAGATAAGATCCATAAAAGTTTATAAAATTGAAGAATTTACATTAAAATAAATATATTTTATGAACCCCAACATATTCTGCCTTTAGAGACCCACCCTCAATTTCACTCATAAATCCTAGGATATCACACTAATTGAAGCAAAATTTGGATACAAGGTACTTAAGGAAGTAAAGAAGCAAATCCTAGAAATTTTTTGATCATAGCTACTGTGGTTAGGGAGAGCCACGTTGTCAAAGTTACCCCTCCTTGTAGCCTTCAATTTTGGACCCTCTTTGCTTCACACCTTCATTGCTCTTCATTAAAGAAGACCTAAGTGCTGAAATTTGATAGGCTTATAGCTTCTCTCATGTTGTAAACACCTTCCAATTATTGCTCTAAAAGTCTTTTCTAAACTTGAGTTATAGGCTCCATCCTTCTTCTTTAATTTTGCCTTCTAACAACTCTAGAACTGCCCTCAATTTCACTCATAAATCCTAGAATATCACATCAGTTGAAGCAAAATTTAGACAAAAGGTACTTAAAGAAGTAAGGAAGCAAATCCAAAAAAAAATTGCTCAAAATACTACTCTAATCACAAAGATATGCTCCCTTGAACTTTACTAATTTGAAAATAGATCCTTGTCACTGTGAAAGAGCATAACATTTTATTTATAAAACAAATGAGTGTCTTATTTGAGAATGCATTGAATACTTGGCTATGGAAAGTAAACTTATATTTTATAACTAACTAAGAACCTAATAACCTTAATAAAATCCTAAATAAATTCCAATTGAATTGTGAGAATAAAATTCATCCCTCAACTCAAATTATAAGATGGCCTTACTTAAAAGTTACTTATAATTTGTGGTATAAAATATAAAGAGCAATAAATAAAATTAAAGGAGAAGAACAGCACAAAATAAATAAAATATGTGCAATTAAGCAATTATATATTATAAAACTAGTTATACTTTGTTCACTAGATTTTTATCTAATAAAAAGTAAAAATAAAAAATAAAAAATATATTTTTATAGAGATTTTTATTTTTATTTTTATCAATAATATAAAAAATATAAATATAAATTATAATCTATACAATCTATATGGGACTTATGCACCTCTCTTTTTATAAGGACTACACTAGCTACTGATCCTCCTATTTTTTATTAGTAGAACTAATATTTTTATATTTCTAACTTCACCATGGTATTCAAAAACATCCAATTAGCCTAGGATCCTTGTATGGCCTTCAAATCTTGCTCCATTTCTTTATAATGGCTCTCAAGGTGATAAAACTCAATTTTACCAAAATCTTGAAATCTTCTCTAATAATTCCTAATAAATTCTAAATAAATTCTAAAATCTCTATAATATTTTTAAAATGATAATATCAATTTGAAGCTATTTTATTCTATCTTGGTGATTTTTTATAATATTAAAATCAATTTAAATCAACTAAAAATTATATTTTCTATAAAAATAACTAAAAAGACATGAGATTTTTTTTCTCATGCTTCTTCTACCTATTAAGTAATATTTATAGGTTTTTAATGAGTAATACATATAAATGGAATGCCAATATAAACATTAGTCTCAATAACTAAGTATTAATTTTTATAATTAAGAAAAAATATTAAACCAACTAAGATAATTACCTCCAAAATTTATTATAACTCTATTTTTATGATTTTTTTCTAATAAAACTCTTGTAACTTATAAAATCTTCTAAATTCTAATGAATATTTAAATGATTAAATAGAATCTTTAATCTTAATATTTTAATATTTAAATAACTTAAAAACTATAATTTTAACTAATCCACTAATTAAGATTTATTGGTGGAATTCACATGAATCTTTAATAATCCTAATCAATTCCTAAAGTATTCTTAAACAAATCATAAAGAAATCTAAAAAAAAATACTAATGAAATCATAAAAAAAACCTTAAAGAAATCATAAAGAATCTTAAAAAAATTCTAAAGAATCTTAAAGAAATCTTAAAAAAATCATAAAGATACTTTAATGAAATTGTAACCAATTCCTACTCAATCCTAAAGAAATCCTAATACAATCCTAATACAATCCTAATTCAATTTTAATCAAATTTAATGAAATTTTAAAGAAATCTTAAATAAATCCTAATAAAATTCTAATCAAATTCTAATCAAATCTTAGTCAAATCCTAATAAAAACCTAATCAAATTCTTAAGAAATCTTAAAGAAATCCTAAAAAAATCTTAATAAAATCCTAACAAAATCCTAATTAAAATCCTAATCAAATCTTAATCAAATCTTATAGCAAATTTAAAATCTCAATAATTATCAAATTAACTATTAATCTTTATTCAAAATTTGGATGCCTTTCAATCTATTAAATAAAAATAAGAATACAAAATTTGAAGAAATTTGAACTTACAAATTGAGAGAAAAATATTTACAAATTGATGCAACTTGTTTTAAATATTTTTCTAAAGAAAAAAAAAATACAACAATAAGACTAAGATTTATGCTTATATTATAGAAAAATTGGCTACAAGATTAACAATTTTCTTGAGAAATACCAATGTACCTATTGGATGAGAAGTGTAGCTATATCAACAAATGCATTGCCAAAAAAAAAAAGCATCTAATTACAATTGGGACCGTATGGCTAGACTCTTTTACTTCTTAAGATAAAACATATTCTATACTATTTGCATATTCTTCTTGTTGCTTTATCATACTAATCTATTTATGCTTTCAAAAATTTAAAATCCTTATTTTATTAGACTCAAGAGTCTTTGCTTGTTTTATTGATTAAGAATTTTGAAGAAATTATAAAATTTCTATGATTAAAAAATCTAAATTTGTCCATATAGAAATTATAAATGATTGGTTCTTATCATTTGGAGATATTATTTATAAAACAACTCTATTAGAAATAATAATAGAAAATCATAGTAGCCAAGTTATATTTAATACTATCAATTCTTTATCTAATTCAATCACATTAGGATTTTTTTGGCTTAAAATGTATAATCTACATATAGACTAGACATCTTCTAAAATAATATTTTTTATAATAGAACATATTTTTATAAAATTTATTATAGGATCTCATAATCCTCATAAGTCTAAAATTATAAAATCTTTATTTATTAAAGTGAAAATATTTATAAAGATAATAAAAGAAGGCTCTTTTTTTGTTATTTATAAAATTTTAATGTTTGAAATAATGACTACATTGATAACTATTTCAAAGTGTTATAAGAACTTTTAAGATATATTTTCAAAAAAAATGCAGACATCTTGTTAAAGAATTGTCTATATGACTATATTATTTGTGAGTCATCAAATTAACTCATTAGTTATTTTAGAATAAAAGAATATATTTAGAATGCCAAAACTACAATTGTAAAGTGAAGATGTGTTTAGATAATGCTAAATGAAGGAAAATAGTATTAGTGAGAAAGAAATAAGATCCTAGTAAGTCTTGGAGGCAATTATCTTAGTTGATTTAATATTTTTCTTAATTATAAGAATTAGCATTTAGTTATTGAGACCAATGTCTACATTGGCCTTCTATCTCTATGTACTACTTATTGAAAATATATAAATGTTATTTAGTAGGTAGAAGAAGCATGAAAAATAAACGTCATATTTTTTTAATTATTTATGTAGAAAATAAAAATTTTAGTTGATTTAAATTGATTTTTATTATCATAAAAAATATCCAAGGTAGAATAAAATAGTTTTAAATTGACATTATTACTTTAAAAATATTATAAGAATTTTTAGAATTTATTTAGATTTTATTTAGAATTTTTAGGAATTTTTAGAAGAATTTTTAAGACTTTGATAAAAATAAGTTTTACCACCTTGGGAGCCATTATGAAGAATTGGAATAAGATTAGAAGGCCATATAAGGTTCTTAGGCTAATTGGATGTTTTTGAACACTATGGTGAAGTCAAAATTATAAAAATATGAGTTTTATTAGTAGAAAATAGGAGGACCAGCAACTAGTATAGTCCTTGTAGGAAGAGAGGTGCATGAGTCCCATATGGATTGTGGCACCTTGGATATAGGTAGGAGGATAAGACTAAGGCCTTGTGGCCCCTCTAGGACACTCTTATACACTACTTCTAAGCCTTCGTGAGGTTCAAACTCATAATCTCTTAAGTAAGTTATCCTTGAGGTAAAAAATTTCCACTTTATTTTTTTATTACTTACCTTTTATCTTTGAATTATCATAATTTATTCATAGTAACTTGGATTTACATGTTTTTTGTACCATTAGAAAGATAAAAAATTATCTAAGCAAAAATATAATTTTTATTTTTTACTTTTATTTTTTATTAGATAAAAATATAGTGAATAAACTGTGACATAGTTTTGAATTGTGTACTTGCTTGATATCCTATACTTCTCTTGTTATATAGTTATTATTCTTGTTGTACTTGTTATTTGCTCCTTTACTTTACACCACCAATTACAAGTAACTTTTAAGTGAGGTCACTTTATAACTTGGATTGAAGGGTGAAAATTTATCCTCGCATTTTGGTGCGTTTGTCGGGAGGTGGTGCTTCTAATTGAGTGGGTGATTGTAGACTGAATTAATGGTGGTTGATCCCTTTTGTGGACTTTTTAAGTGAGCATTTCAACTTTATCCTTCATCATTGGTAAGTTTTTTACCTTTCTTCATTATTTTTGTAAACAAAGCTTTTATCATCTATAGGTAGAATAAAAAAAAAAAAAAAAAAAAAATGCATTTTAGTAGAGGGTGATTTGCTCTCGGGTTTTTATTAATAAATTTTTATTTAATTATTATTTGCACTTGAAATTTTGCAAGGTTATGTATCTTAATTTAAGCTTTTTAGAAAGCTATTGCATATTTAATTTGGACCAAATTTGAATTTTTGGTGAATTTTTGAGTAGAAATGGATCCACTACCTTGAATGGTTGCTCCCAAGAATGAATTGCTCTCGGGTTTCCAAAAATCAGTTTTTATGTATTTATAGTTGATCTTGAGACTTTGTGAAGTTGTGTATCTTGTTATTAGCTTTCTAAAGAGTTATTACACATTTGATTTGGACAAAAATTGAATTTTTAGTAAAGTTTTTGATTAGAAGGGGATTCACTGCCTTGGCATTTTGTGTACTCCTTGTTTGAAAAGGCAATTCTTAGTGCCTATTGACTATTTTTAATTGAATTTTTTAAAAATAGAAACACTTAAAAGATAAGCTTAGAGTGGTAAAATTTTTATTGACTTTTCATTAATATTTGAACTGTGGCAATTTTTGGAGTAGAGCTCATCTTTAAAGATCACTTCTCTCCTTGTGAGTCTCTTATTGAAGGCCCATCTGTAGTAGTTGAGGGATTTAATCACCCTCTCTACTTCTTGTATCCCATCTTTTTATATGAGATAAATGATTGGTTATTCAAATAAGCAATCCTTTACTTTATCCTCATAAATCTTCTTGTAGGTATCCTTTCTCTAGTGGTAGAGGGATTTAATCACCCTCTCCACCTGCCATATTCCATCTCTTCATAGATGTAGGATAGGAAAAGTTCTCTATTAGTAGATTAGACAAGTTACTTCACTCACAACATAAAAAGAAGAAGAAGAAGAAGAAGAAGAAGAAGAAGAAGAAGAGAAGAGCAATCACTCAAGACACCATACTTTTAAGATAAGTCTTCAATTAAGTAATTTGGTTGAATTTTCATTTCATTAAACTAATACAGATTGTAGATTGAAGAGTGAAGGACACAATATAAGAAGTGGCACTAAGAAGCTAGGTTTTAAGTAAATTTTCTAGCTCTTATCAATTTATTTCAATTATTTTAAATTTTGTGGATACACGTAAAAGCAAGGAGTAAGAGCTAGGAGTTGGAAGGTAGATACAAGAAAGATAAGTCTTCAATCTCTCTTGTAGACATGGATGTAGAGGGTAGATAGAACCATTGATCCATTAGTTTTATATTCTAATCTTTATTAGAACGTTTAGTTCAGATTGAATAGGAAGACATTAATTATTTATTGGCCTTTATTAATAAGTGCCAAGTTGGCTGGAGATGCAACAAGGTGAGTTCTTCTTGAAGGTGGTGTGAATTGATTGCAAAGAATTTTTTTTGCAACGTAATCTTTATTGTTAACCAATATAGTGGATAATTTCCTAACAAATTTTGTGTGAAGAAATAATAATAAAAAAAAAAAGCTTGGGCTCCCTGCTATCCTAGTTTAGAACTTTCTTATACATTATTGTTAGTTAGGGTCACTCTTATATAGGGTTGTACTATATAATAAATAAAATTGAAAAAATTATTGCTTGAAGTGATATTCAAGCAATCATTCTTTGTTTATTTGCTTATGTTTTGTTTTTCTTCTTTGTTGAAAGATATTGTAAATGAATTATAGGTGGATGGCAAAAATACTTTTAAAATTAATTTTTTTAGAGATTGGTATGTTAAAATTATGAGCCTAGATGAACGTTATATCCATAGTCATGCTAGATGCATTATTCTACTACATCTAGATAACCTAAATTAATTTCCTTCTATAAAAAATCCAAAAAAATTCTTTAAAAATTCCACTTTGAAATTTAGAAGAATTGAAGTCCAACGGTTGGACAATCAAGACACACCTACAACATCATAAGACATATTTGTACTCAATCCTTTAGAACTAAATCCTAATCAAGTAGTACAAGAAAATAAAATAAATTTAGAATCTTTTAATCTTATTAGAGAAGTAAATCAAGAAGGAAAAAAATTAAGATCTAATATTCCTTCAATGGATTGTGATAGGAAAGCATCTTCCAATCCTATATCCATAAATCCCTTGGTCCAGCCAAGGGATTTGCCTATTATAATTCTAGAGGAATTACAAGTAGTTTCCATGCCTCACAATCTCTCAATCTTTAAAAGAACTAGGAATGATGATCCAACAACACATGTGGAGAGATTCATAGAACTTCTCATAACATATTTGATAACCAATCTTAGATATTATCTTGTGTAGTTTTTAAGCACGTTAAAAGATGGAGCTTATGAATGATATAGAAACCATCCTCTCAAATCTTTAAAAATTGGAACATGTTCATGAGAGCATTCCTAGAGAAATTTAGACCAAAAGTGGAACAAAATAATGCCTTCACGGCCCTTTCTTCTTTAAGACAAGGAAAAAAGAAGAGATTGATGAATATATTTAGCAATTTAAATTAATAATAAATTGATTTATATGAATCCTTATCACAAACAATATTCTTATCCATTTTTTTATCCAAGGATTCAAAAAAGAAGGTACGATTAGAGAAATCTTCAAAGGAAGGCCAAAAAACTTAAAAGTTGCCAAAAGAATAGCATAGATGATTGAACGCATTAACAAAAAATAAGAGATGATATAAAAGAAGCAGGACCATAGAATTCTAAATTTTATACCAATCTATGCTCAAAATATGAATAAGTCTCAAGGACCTGCTTATGAAATTATGAAAAATCAATTCCAACCTATAAACCATTATTCTACATAATTAGAGATTAGATTATTACTTAATCTTCTAAAATTGACATATCTAGAGGATAAAAATAGATAGAAGGAAGAATTTAAAAATAAAATCTTTCTAAGTTAAAAGAGATTCCAAAATAAGGTGACACAACAAATAAAAACCATGCAAGAATAAATGATCTTGTTAATTAAGAGCCAAAATCCAAACCAAATTCCACCTCCCATAGAATCTGATAGTTATTGGATAAAAAATTTGTATTTATTGGATATCAAAAGACATCCACTTGGTAGTTATTGGATAGAAAATAAATTTTTTTGTGGAAATTATAGGAAAAACCATCCTATAAGTATATGTATATAAATTAATAAGGTAGTTCTATTAAATTTTTCACAAGCAAATTATCATCAACAACCTCAAGATCATTTGAGGAAGGTAAGAAATCAAAATTTTAACAATACCTTAAAACCTCCAAATGTATTTTATGACCATAGCAATAACCATCAAAACCAATATTCTCTCAGATTTAAATATTAATCAAGGATTCATTCCTCCACATGGTGATCACTCTCAACATGGCCAATAATATGACGGTCAAGGCTCTGAAGATGTAAGATTTGTAAACCAAATCATTAGTGGAATGATTGGAAAATAACCTTCTACCTCCTCTATGATAGTCCAGCCTATACTTCTTTAGTCAAACTTGATTATGCATGAATTGCTCCAATGTAAGATGCAAACACCACCTATGATGCTAATGTTGGCAATTATGACAAGGTCTAGGTATTCTAGTTCTTTCCATCTTATTTCAATTAATAGAAATGATAGTTCAAAAGATTTTTTTTACTTTTTATATTTAAACAAAGCTATAAGAGAGATAATGGCTAAAATTAGATATTTTAAGGAATTATCTCAAGTCCTTGAATCCAACTCAAATAGATTGCCAAGGATCTTAAAAGAAAATGTTGAGACAAAGGAATTTTTTTCTAAAGAAGAGTAGAAAGGACTTAAAATTCTCGACCTTGAATTTAATTCTTTAATTCAATTTAAAGACAAGGATCAAGTCAAGTCATATGATTTATGGGAGGATTTAAAAAAAATTAAGGTAGATATCACAATTGCTCAATTATTGGAGGTTTCTCCTCTAATAAGAAGAAATTTTAAAATAAGCCTTTCTATTAAAAGATGGAAATGATCTAAAATAAAAATTCTAGCTCATATTAGAACAATTCAAGTAACATAAGAAATGAAGGCAATTGAGCTAGAGGTATCTATAATAGATAAAATTATATCCTATATGATTGTAAATGGAAATAGTAATTTGAACATTATGCCAATGAAAACTATGGAAAAATTAGGATTTAGTATTATTGGTCCCTCTCTATTTGTAATTAATATGGCTAATCAAAGCCAAGATACACTTCTGGGATAAATTAATGGTTGTAGGATAACGATAAAAGGTGAAGAATATTATTTTATTTTTTATGTGATTCATATGCATCTCAGCAAAAATTCATATCCATTACTTCTAGGTAGACCTTGGTTAAGGACAACTAACGTAAAAATTGATTAAAGAGGTAAAAAACCTCATATCATCTATGGGTCACCAAAAAACCTGATTAAAATCTTTATTCAATCTCAAAGATTTTCTTCAGGCCAAATCTCATCTCACTCATCAGAAGATGAGATTTTGAATCTCCAACCACAAAAAGAGTTCAAAAAAAGGTTAGATTTGTTGATTTAGTAGCAAGCAAGGGAATTCACTCAAGTATGGTCCAATCAACTCTATTAGGACGTATAAGCCCTAGACTATATGATTGAGAAGATGATGGAGAGTTCATTCACTAGTTGATAAAACATCCTACTTCAAATGAGAATGAGGTTGTAAGTATTAACTTCATAGATGGTTTTGCTACTTGGCAAAATCATGAAGAAGAAGTGAATTTAGCAATCTTGATAGATGATATTAAGTATGAAGATGCCTTTGAAATGAACTTTGATGGTATTTAAGTTCATAAGTTAGAATTAATAGAGGAAAACAACCTTATTCCACCTTTAAAATTTAAACAAACTTCTACTAGTCTTATATCCGGAATTGATGTGATCAACTACTGTGAGCTTAGGACTTATTGGCTTTTGGAGTGATTTTTTTTTATTTTTTTAATAACTATTGATAATTAGCTATTGGTAAAAGTAATTTAATATTTTGCTAGGACTAGTTATCAATAGTTTTAAATTAGTGAGGTTAGAGCATAAGTAGAAATGGATAGCAAGGGGCGCTTATTAGAATAACCAATTAAAAACAAGCAAGTATTGCAATTGGACAGACTGCCTTGTTTTATAATCAAAGAGGAACCGATTGAAAGTTAGTCTGCTTTGAGAGAAGGAGCTTTTATAAGTGAGCTCCGAAAAGGCCATACAATTTTTTTTATTTTATATAATACTATTGTAAATTAATATAAGACTAGAATTATATTGAAGTGTGATGAACAATTGTATGAGTGAATATTGCTATTGAATGTAGTCTGTGGTATATGAGTTGATTAATTAATGTGTGCATGTGATTAAATGCTTGATTGGAAAATATGAAGTTGTTGAGAGAATTTGTGGTGACTTGAGACGAAGCAATTGGTAAAAGATTATTACAAAAGTAAAAGTAATTGGTTACTTGAATGAAAGTAAAGAATGGTGAGGAATTGGTTAATATATGAATGAGCAATTGAGAGAATGAATAAAGCCTATGGATAAAAGAGAGAGCAATTGGAGGGAGTCAATGAAAAATCTACGCAGATGTTAGAATATGTATAAAACAATTAGAATCATGAGAGTATTGTTAATTGATTGGAGTGATGAGTACAAATTAAAATCACATAGATGTATGAAATAGGAATTAATGTATGACAATTGAAAAAATCCAATTAGCCTAAAGAAAAGTTTGAGTGGAACAGAGTGTAATCAATGAGAAATATAACAATTTGAAGAATGGATTATGAGAAATTAAGCAAGTCAATATTAATTAAATTACCAATTAGAGATTAAGTATATGTATAATACATCAAAGCCAAATCAATTGAACAATCTATCTATCGAAAAGAAGTGGGCTAAAGTGAAGGCAAATAAAAAAATGAGGCAACAAACCAATAGGTGTAGTGCTATACTAAAAAAAAATGATATTGTACTGATTGAAAAAGAATAGTGAATTTAAAACAATGCCAGAGAAGCTTTTGATCTAATTGATTAATTCATAACATACATTATAGATGATACTGTAGAGTTCAGAGTGAAGATAAAGTTTCCTCTTTAGTTTTAAATGTACAGATCCATTGATTAATTATATCTTAAATCATCTATAGAATCCTGAAAATAGTCATCTGCCTCCTTGCAAACAAACCTTTGCCATTTGAATTAAACTCCCATTGGTAGAAAACCAGTATTACAACTACCCACAAATACAAAATGATTATTATAGACAATCTATAGAGCAATCTCATATGCATGACCTTGATTACAAGTTGATGGATGTCTCTTTAAAGAAAGAAGATCCAAAATTAATTAAAGTTAGAATTTAGTTAAAAGAAGATGAATTATTAAGTTATAAATCACTAATTATGGAATTTAAGGATGTATTTGCTTGGTCTTACAAAGACCTCAAGGACATACCTCCAGAAGTAATTCAACATCATATTCCACTCCTTCTTAATTCAATTTCCGTGAGACAAAAGGAAAGAAGAATGAATGTCAACTTACAATTACTTGTCAAAGTTGAACTAGAAAAATTCCTCTAAGTTAGATTTATTCAACTTGTGGAGATTATGGATTGGGTCTTATCAATGGTATTAATTAAAAAGAAAAATAGAAAACTTTGAGTGTATATAAATTATAGAAAGCTTAACAAGTGTACCCAAAATGATCACTTCCGTCCCCCCCTCTCTTTTATAAATACCATCTTAGAAGAAGTAGCTGGGCATGAATTATATACATTTATAAATGGATATTCAAGTTACAATTAAATTTCTTTAGCCCCAGAGGATCACTACAAAACAGCCTTTATTACACCTTGGGGCACCTTCATCTATGTGATTATGTCTTTTGGACTTTGTAATGCTTCTTTGGCATTTCAAAGAGCAATGTCATATGCCTTCTCAGACTTGTTACACAAATCAATGACAGTATTTGTTAATGATTTTAGCACCTAGTCTTCTCAAACAATACATCATGATTGTGTAAAGTCTTATCTTCAAAGAGCTAGGATTGCTTTAAATCTTGACAAAATATTCTTAGTAGTTAAAAGAGGAGTCATACTTAAATATGTAGTCTCAAAAAATAGTAGGGAACCAGATCTAGAGAAGGTCAAGGTCATTATGGAATTAAAACCTCCTTCAACAGTGAAGGAGGTACAAAGAACCTTGGAGCATATTAAATGGTATCGAGAAGTGATACATGATTATGCTACCATCTCCATACCTATTACTAGACTTCAACAAAAAGATAAGAAGTTTGAATGGAGTGAAAAATACTTAGAAGCATTTGACATTTTTAAAGCAAAGCTTAACACATACCCTATTTTAAGACCACCAAATTGATCATTATCTTTTCATGTACTTTGTGATGCTTCATCCGTGGCCGTAGGAAGTACCTTGTATCAAGCAAGTGGAGAAGGAGGCAAGGACTATCCTATAGCCTTTGCAAGTAGACAATTAAATCCTATGGAGAGGAATTACACCACCATGGAACAGAAATGTCTTATCATGGTTTTTTCTGTCAAAAAATTTAGATACTACCTCCTTTTGAATCCAATAGTACTTTTAGTAGACCTTATGGCAATCAAATATCTTATCAATAAGGCAGAATTGAGTGGTAGACTCACATGATGGATACTTCTATTAGAAGAATTTGATTATATGATAAAATATAAGCTAGAAAGAATGCACATGCAAGCCAATCACTTATCCACGTTGTCAGAATATATGGGCATAGATCTAATTAATGATACCTTAATAGATGAAAGTATATTTATTGTTTCAATTATCCCCACTTGGTACAAATTGATTATCAAATTTTTAACCATTCAAACCTTGCCTTCTCATTTATGTAAAATAAAACGTTAGAAGATCCAAATTAATAGTAGATATTTTACTATAATTAGAGGCAAATTATATCAAGGCATAATAGATGGGATGTTAAAAAGATGTATGATGGAAAAAAAAAAATTCCTACCATTTTATCGACATGCCATGATAATACATATGGGGATCATTTTTTGAGAGCATTAACATGATAGAAGATCCTTAGAGTTGGCTACTATTGGCCTATTTTATTCCAAGACGCCCATAATTATACTAAAATATGTGATGCATATCAAAGATATGCTAGAAATGACCTCCAAATGAACTTATCTCTCTATGTGTCCTTATCGTTAGTCCCATTTGAAAAATGAAGAACAAATTATATCAAAAAAATTTATCCTAATTCTACTAGTAGAATGAAGTACATAGTTGTAGCAACCGAGTACCTTATCAAGTGAGTTGAAGCAAAGGCAATGAAGACCAATAATGCTAACCAAGTAGCCAATTTTCTTTATGAGTAGATTATCACTAGATTGGGATGTTCAAACATCTTAATTAATAATAGAGATAAGCATTTCTTAAATGAAGTGATAGAAGACTTGACTTCATGGTTTAAAATTGATCTTAGGAAGACTACTCCTTATCATCCTCAAATCAATGGACATACGAAGAAGGTGAATCAAACTTTAGTTAATATCCTTAGAAAAACCATAATAACTTCTAAACGGGGTTGGGATACCAAGCTTCTTGGAGCTTTATAGGCTTATGGAACCACGTTTAAGGTGACCACTCAAGCTACTCTATTTTCTCTAGTTTATAGCATAGAAGCCATTTTATCAATTGAATTTGAAATCTCTTTTCTTTGAATTATACTAACAAAAAGATTTTCAACTAAACAATCTTTGATGGATAGATTAGAATGCCTAAAAAGTCTACATGAGGCCAAAAGATAGAGTGCTCAACACACAAAGATTATACAAAGAAGAAGAAAAATTACCTTTGACAAATGATACAAGATCAGAACTCTTAAGGCTGGCATATTGATTCTCTTACAAGATGCTAGGCAATTAGATTTTCTAAGAAAATTTGATGCCTTATGGTTGGATCCTTATATAGTTAAAATAATCTTTTCAAATAATTTAATTTGATTGCAAACATTGAATGGAAAAGATTTTTCTATTAGAACTTCTAAAAATAGATATAGATAATATAAAATGTGATTTATATTATATTAAAAAAAATAAAAATAAAATAAAAAATAGAGTGTTAAAACTTGTGATTCTGTATATGATAAACATCTAAGAGGAATTGGAGCGGTGGTCATAAGAGAGGTTGTTATTGAAGCATCCCGATGTCATGTTGTGACACGATTATATGATGAAAATATGATTAAAAATAAATTTTCAATTAATACTCTATTATCTTAGTTCAACAAGAATTCCACATATTTTAACAAGGTTTTTATGAAAGCCTCTTAGTTTATTTTCTTCACTTGATAGAGTAGATAAGAATTAGTTAATAATTTTACCTTCTAGGTTGTAGTAATTCTTTTACTACCTTAGAAAGGCCATAAAATAGTAAAAACATAGTCAAAAGGATAAATTACTAGCATGATTGATACTAGGGTTAAGTTGAGGGTAGGGTCAGGCTATAAAATCCCTAGGATAGGTTGGATGGATATCCGAGGGTTGGCCATTTGTAGGACAGGGTCGAAATCAGACCTCTAGCCACAAAAACGGCTGCCTAGGGCAAAGTAAGAGGGTTTTTTCAAATCAAGTTTTTGAATTGAATAGCTAGCTTGAAGCTTATTTCAAGGGCATTAAGCTTATTATCATAGGATTTTGGATGACTTTGCAATTATTATTCAAAGTCAAGGTTTGTATTGATATTTTGGGTTTTATATAAGACAATGATGGTTTGTATTCTTAAGTGATTTGTGCAATTTGTATAGCGTCTATGGTTCAAAATTTGATATTGTCTAGATTGTTAGATGTGCTAAATATATACAAATTTTTGTATTAATCTAATAATGCAATCAGGAGATATTTGGGTTTTGATACAAAGGGTTGTCAGAAGTTGGCAGCTTAGGACTATATAGGATTTCTTTGATAACTAAAGATCTACAAACTAGATCAATGTAAATTTTAGCATGGTCATAGAAGACTTAGAGATCAAGCTATACACTAAGTTTGAGCTAAAGTTAATGATGGAAGAAGGAGAAATCACCACTGGAGTTTCTATATCAATCTTCAAGTTTGCAGCCGAGTGTCATCAGTGCGGTTTTTGGGCATTTTCTTGCAATCTATAAGTTGGGTTGAGCTGAATTTTTCTAAACATGTAGAAGGCTTATATCAAAATTTGTGTGCAAAAATTCACACTAAGTGGATGGTCAGATTAAAAGTTATAGCTTGTCAAAGCTCACTAATTAAGATTAGGGCTTGCAAAGAAAAATAAAAATTGCTTAATTATAAAAGAAACAAGGCTATTGGGGTATATGTATGGTTGATGTTATTAAGAGGAGTGTTTTTAAACACTTTTGAATTGAAGTTCAAATTATATTCCTCATACATGGATAAAACCTATTAGAATTTCTTGATTATTTGCAAACATTACTTTACCTTCTACAGCAAGCTGCCTGGTGCATTTCTAAACAAGACAACACGTAATACAACACCGGATTCAAATCCGGTTAGAAAAATGAGCTATCTTGATGAACTAGTATTAGTGCAGGAAAAGACTAACCTCAACACCCAATAGATATATAGGTCTTAGAAGGTTGATACTATATTTTTTTATATTGAAGAGGAATCTAAAACTTTTATTTTATTTTTTTTTATTTTATTTTTGCTTTGATTTTTTTTTTAAAAATAATTATTAATTTTTATATTTGATTTAATTTTTTTCTCTTCCTTCTTTGCTTCTATAAAAAAAAATCTACTTTTATTTCCTCAGATTAGTAGTAATTCTCTCATTCTTTTCTCGGGTAGTTGTTAAAATTGTTATAGATAATTTTTCTATTTATTCAATAGCATTTTAAGAGATCAAATTCTGGGTCCTTTTCCTTTGCAAGTCGTCCTAGATGGTTGCCATGTCTGAGTCATTAAATTGACTAATTAGTTATTTTAGGATAAAAGAATATATTTAGAGAGTCAAAATTATAATTGTAAAGTAAAGATGTATTTAGATGATGCTAAATAAAGGAAAATAGTATTAGTGAGAAAGAAATAGGATCCTAACAAGTCTTGGAGGTAATCTTAGTTGATTTAATATTTTTTCTTAATTATAAGAATTAGCAATTAATTATTGAGACTAATGTCTATATTGGCCTTCTATCTCTATGTACTACTTATTGAAAATATATAAATGTTACTTAGTAGGTAGAAGAAGCATGAGAAATAAACCTCATATCTTTTTTTTTTATTTATTTATATAGAAAATAGAATTTTTAGTTGATTTAAATTGATTTTTATTATTATAAAAAATCACCAAGGTAGAATAAAATAATTTTAAATTGATATTATCACTTCAAAATTATTATAGGAATTTTTAGAATTTATTTAGAATTTATTTAGAATTTTTTAGGAATTTTTAGAAGAATTTTTAAGACTTTGATAAAAATGAGTTTTACCACCTTGGGAGCCATTATGAAGAATTGAAGTAAGATTTGAAGGCCGTACAAGGTTCTTAGGCTAATTGGGTATTTTTGAATACTATAGTAAAATCAAAATTATAAAAATATGAATTTTACAAATAGAAAATAGGAGGACCAGCAGCTAGTATAATTTGTCAAGGACACCAGAATACAGAATAAGAGACTTGAAACTAAGACAAGGTTTTCAAAAGAAACCAACAAGAACTTGAATTAAAAAAATGAATACATGAACAACACTAAGAAAGGTGAATTAAAACTCCAAGAAATGTGTTGTCGAGACTGAAGAACTCTTCAGCCTAGACTCCTATATATACTCCTGTTTAAGACACTTTCTGAGTAGCTTCTATTAACTGGAAAGCTTCTTGAGCTCCTTCTATTAACTGGGAAGCTACTTGAGCTATTTCTACTAATTAAGAAGCTTCTTGAGCTCCTTCCACTAACTGGGAAGCTATTTGAGCTACTTCTATTAACTAGGAAACTTCTTGAGCTCCTTCTACTAACTAAGAAACTTTTCAACCCACTTTCATCAATTAAAAAGTTTTTAGAATATTCTAGAAGGTTCTCTAAATCTCCAAAGTATATGTTTCCGACATCACCTCTTTCTCTAGCGACAAGTCCTAAGAAGAGCTCAAACTTATTATATATATAAGAAATCAAGAATATATTATTTTAATGAAGCTATATATTTTATTTTTTATTCTTGAACAATGGGTTCTACTGGTCCTCAAAGAAATTGCCTATGGTCTTGAGCTAGTACTTCCATTATTGAAATATCCCATCCAAGGATCTAATCTTTGTTGTAGCCTTCAAAACATCCTCCAAATAAGATCTTAGGATTAAAAGGATTCTAAGCTCAAGCAATATCACTAAAGTTCGAGTATTAGAATCGAAACTTGCATGGTTGGATCTTGCTCCTAATGGCTACAATCAAGATTGTACTTGGCGTTGAAATGTATTGTCCTCACTTTGCTCAATTGAAAGCTATGAAAATTACACTGGTTCATTTGAAGATTGCATGGCAAACGAATCTTCTAAGTCTTGTTTTCTCAATGCTTGAAGGTTTGACATGGTGACTAACTTGTTTCTATCACTTCATTCTATCTTGGAATAGACAACTACATATTGATGAAGGCTTTAGTTTAACTTTTCTCCTCTTTATAAATATTCATTGAATCCAATCTTCACTAAAAAGTTATCATCAAATATATTTGGATTTGTGGAGATAGAATTGATAAAAATTTTATACCTTTTGAGACGCGTTGGCAAGATTTGCAGCTAGTTTTCATGTGCGCTCATTAATGTCATAGCCCTACTAGTGAATAAGATATTCTAATTTGTCCCATCTTCATCATGAATCAAATATCTTTTCAACGTCATATTTTTCATGGTCTTCAATTTCAATATTAGGTAGAGATTATTGTATCCTTCTTGAAATATGCGACTCTCTATAAGGCTCTAAAAGAGAAACATGAAAAATGGGATATACCTTCATAGCAGATGGTAATTCTAAGCAATATGCCATTGGATTGATTTGCTTTTGGATAGAAAATGGTCCCAATCTTTGATAGTCCAACTTATTGCATGGCCACTTAGTCTTGATATTTTGTCAAAGAAGCCATACCTTATCTCTAATATAAAAAGTAGATAGTTGATTTTTAAATTTATCTATACATGTTTTATAAGCATCTTGAGCTACTTGTAAAATGAAGCTTCAAGGTTTGATATTGCAATAGTTGCTTTGTAAATCCTTCAACTGCTGGATTGTTGTTCTTTAGTGTACTCCATAAATTAAACTTTGGATGATTTCCATAATTGGAATAAAATAGTATTTGCAGAATTGAAGTATAAACAGTATTATTATATACAAACTCCGCTAATGGTACATATAAGATCCAATCGCCTTGTTTATAATTAATACTGTATTATAAATACTACTCCAAAATTTGGTTAACTTGTTTTGTTTGGCCATCAATTGAAGGATGGAAAGATAAAAGAAGTTTAATATCCACTTTTAATATTTCAAAAAGATATTTCCAAAATTTAGATATGAATTGGGATCCTTGATCAAACACAATATCATCTGGTAGGCCATGATATCGATATATATTGTTGAGAAAGAATCTTATTGTTTCTTCACTAAATATAATCTTTTTGCAAGGGATGAAATGAGCCATCTTTGTGAGTTGATCAACCTTTACAAAGATGCTGTCCAATGAATTAGAAGGCAATAGATTTGTAATAAAATCCATTGAAATAGAGGACCATGATCATCTTGGAATAAGCAAGGGTTGTAAAAGTCTATAAGAATAATATCAAGGATTTTTTGATCTTGAACAAATGTTGCAAGAGAACACAAAGTCCTTCACTTCTTTTCACTTTGAGGCCACCAAAAATCTCAAGAAATAAATTCCAAGGTTTTGTTAAATTTAAAGTGATCCGTAGTAGGAAAGTCATAGCAAGATTGAAGAACACGTAGTTGTATTGGTCCTTTTAGGATATACAAACGTTCTTCAAAATATAGAAGGTTTTTTTCAAATTTGAATTTTTTAATATTTTCTTTCAAATGATGCTTGACATCAAGAGTCAAAGTATCAATAGTGATTGTAGCACACACCTCATTGAGAAAACTAAGATTGATAGACATCGATGTAATAGTGGCACAAAGGTAAAATTATTCTAATTTCAACAAAGTTATATATTGTTGATCAAATGCTACCTATCCTATCCTTGATACAAAATATGATCTCCTTAAGAGAGCATCAAACAATTATTGTTGCTTCCCAAGCTGATAAATAATGATAAAGTTAAATTAAGAGAGCAATATATTCCATCAAGCTTGGTAGCAATTAAGAATCTAAACTGACATAAAATATTTTAAATTCTTATGATCTATATATATAATAACAAGATGCATTGTTCCTTCAAAAAAATGATATCATTTTTGAAAAGAATCCACAATAGCAAAAAATTCTTTATTGTAGATTTTATAATTAATTTTGGTGGAGATGTGGCAAAGTGGAGTCACTACACTAGTATTACATGTGTTGAACCTTCACATACGAATGTAAAGGAGCTCAAGCAAAGGCTTGGCAATAATAAGAAAGTAAAGATCATACAAGCAAGAATAGAACACTTAAGAGGATTTGACAAGTCTATAACAACAATAGCTTGTTTCTTTTGTATTACGCTTATCGATATAAACAAGCTTGTCAAGATCATCCAAAAGGTATCATCTGATGAACATACTTGTATATTCTTGTGTATTGTAATGTCCAAGAAATATGTTATGAAGTTCTTCGAAGCAAAAAATAGCAAAGAGCACATATGTGAAGCATATACTATGAAGCTTAAAGATGACAGTAGTATGTATCAAACTCACAAAGAATGAATAAATATATGTAACATTAAAAAAAAAAAGTAACAGAGTGCCTACTTATATAGACTATTTTCTGTTGCTTTTTTTTTAATGTTATATAGTATTACATATAATACTTCTTTATAGTATCATACAGCCTAATCATCATCCAAACATCGATACGATACCCCCGCCAGGAAGAAGCTTGATTTTGTTGAGTATAATATTAATCTCTGATGACTTCAGGTCTCTCTTTAGCGGTTCGAATCCTTGATCATCTCTCTCGATAACGATAGACTGTATGATACTATAAAGAAGTATTATATGTAATACTATGTAACATTAAAAAAAAAGCAACAAAAAATAGTCTATATAAGTAGGCACTCTGTTACTTTTTTTTTTTAATGTTACATATACTTATTCATTCTTTGTGAGTTTGATATCCTTGCGGAAGATTTGTCCCTTCTCACACCTATTCTTATTAAACTTGTTGAACATATTAACTCTTGAAGCTCCTTAGTAGCCTTACCAACAAAGCCGTCCCCTAGAGGATGCAGAGATTTGAATCTTACTATTGTTTTATTATTTCTATCAATATCAAGTACACCATGAACATATTTGTAGTAGTTAGATTCTGATCTTTTAAGATGATCTGTAGCATAACAGCAAGGAAGAAATTCAAACATATCATTGTTAGATAGCCTGTTCTTTCTAAGTCCAGGATAGAATCCAGCATCACATACATATATTCTCGAATACTTACCATCTAGTGGATATCTCATAGTAGGTCGTCCTTCGGATTCATACTTTTCTTTCTCCAATTCTGTAATTATAACAAAATTATAAGTAATTATAACAAAGAACTTTCAAGAATAAAATACAATAAGATGGAGCTTGTCATCTATATCCATTTGTAAAAGTATGGCCCCTAGTGCAAAATCTGAAGCATCAGTCTCCATGTAGAATGCCTTTATAAAGTCTGGGTGCACCAATATTGAGGCTGTAGCAAACTCTATCTTGAAGTTTTGGAATGCCTTCTCCACTTGAAGCCTCTATTTTAACTTGTCTTTAAATGTCAATCAAGTAAGATAGGCGGTAACTTGAGAATAATTTTTAATGAAGATTCGATAGAAGTTAGCAAATTCAAGAAAATATTATACGTCTTTCACAATCTTTATACTCTTTCCACTAACTGGGAAGCTACTTGAGCTCTTTCCACTAATTGGGAAGCTTTTTGAACTCCTTCTACTCACTACAAAACTTCTCAACTGACTTTTATCAATTAGGAAGATTTTAGAATATTCTAGAAGATTCTCTAAACCTCCAAAGTATATGTCCTTAACATAGTCCTTGTAAGAAGGGAAGTACATAAGTCCCATATGGATTGTAGCACCTTGGATGTAAGTAGGAAGATAAGATTAAGGCCTCGTGGCCCCTCTAGGATACCCTTATATATTACTTATGAGCCTTGATGAGATTCAAAATCATGATTTCTTAAGCAAGTTATCCTTGAGGTGAAAATTTTCTACTTAATTTTTCTATTATTTATCTTTTATCTTTGGATTATTATAACTTATTCATGGTAATTCGGATTTATATGTTTTTTATACCATTAGAAAGATAAAAAATTATCTAAATAAAAATGTAATTTTTTATTTTTATTTTTATTTTTTATTAGATGAAAATATAGTGAACAAATTATAATGTAGTTTTGAATTGTGTACTTCTTTGATATCCTATACTTCTCTTGTTTTTTGGTTGTTATCCTTGTTGTACTTGTTATTTTCTCCTTCACTTCACACCACCAATTATAAGTAACTCTTAAATGAGGCCACCTTGTAATTTGGATTGAAGGATGAAAATTTACCCTCACACTATTAATCTTTAAGATGAGGTACAACCACCATTTGGTCTTATTTATAATTTATCACAAAATGAGCTTGTATAATTAAAGAGTACATCAACAAGAATCTAGCAAAGAATTTTATACAATATTCAAAGTCTTATACTAATACTCCAATATTTTTTATTAAAAAGAAGGATAAATCTTTACAAATATAATTCAACTATTGTGGCCTTAAGAAGGTGATAGTAAAGAATTGCTATCCATTATCATTGATATTTAGACTTTTCAATCAATTAAGACAAGCAAAGATTTATATAAAAATAGATCTTTGAAGAGTCTACAATTTGGTATACATTAAAGAAAGAGATGAATAGAAGATTATATTTTGAGTAAGGTATGGATACTTTGAATATAATGTCATGCTATTTAGACTCATATATGTTTTAAATTTTTTTTAATATTTGATGAATAATATGTTTTATAAAATAATATAACTAAAAAGTTCTATCTATTGCTTATTGATGGATCTAAAGAAGATTAAGACTATTAGTCATTGAACAATTTCAAAATTAGTTCATGATGTTTAATATTTTTTTGGATTTGTAAACTTCTATAAAAAATTTATCAAGAATTATTTTCAAATAATAGCTCTATTTATACAATTAACATGCAAAGATAAACTTGAATGGAGTCAAAGAGAAAAAAGATATTTTTAGAGCTTAAAAATAATCTTTATTATAGTATTTATTTTTATTCATCTAAATTTTATCAAACCATTTTTCATAGAAACCAATGCCTCAAACTTTGCTTAAGAGTAGTCTTATTACAATCAAGGAAAAAAGAGAGACTTTATCTAGTTGTATTTTACTCCAAAAAAATTTTAAATATAAAAATTAATTATAAAATCCATGACAAAGAACTTCTTGCTATCATAGATTCCTTCTGAAAATGGTATTATTTGCTTAAAGGCGCTTCATATTCAATGATTGTTTATACTAATTATAAAAAATTTGAGTATTTTATGACGACTTATATTTTATATCATTGCCAAGCTTGCAAGAATATGTCTTTATTATGTTTTGATTTCAACATCACGTATTGATTTAAAAAATAATAAAAATTATCAAATATTTTATTTAGGCACTTATATCTTATATCAAAAGAGAGAGAGGCAGTATATTATCAATAACAAATAATAATCTTAAAGCTTGAGCAAGCTTATCCTCAAGCAATGATTATATTAATTCTAATGAATTTTTTGGTTTTTTATTAGATTTGTACAATAATAGCTATAGATCTTCTTGTCCTTGATATTAAACAATTTACTAACAACATTTGAGATGATTTTAGCAAATTTAAGTTTTAATATAACTTCTTTTATTTTAAAGAATATTTATATATTTCAAAAGGACTAACATATCTTTGTATTTTACAAGCATGCTATGACTTTCTTACTATTTGACATTTTGGATTTAATAAGATGTTGAAATTACTTTTTTAAAATTTTTGATGGCCTCAAATATGGAAGACCATCAAAGAATTTATGCTTTTATTGAACATATGTTTTAGATCAAAGAATCTTTAATATTGCATATATAAACTTCTTCACACACTATCTATTCCAAGACAATCTTGGTCTTTTATTTCCATATACTTCATTATAGATCTTTGACCATTTAATTCTTTTGATATTAAATTTATAATTGTTAATTAATTTACTAAGATGGCACATTTTATTCTTTATAAAATAATAATGACAAATGAAAAAACAACCAAATTCTTCATTAATAATATCTATTTATATCATAGATTGCCAAATGATATTATATCAAATCAAAGACCTTAATTTATATCTAAATTTTTAAAATCACTATTTGAAATCTTTTAAATAGATATTAATTTATTTTTAACATTCCACCTATAAATTGATGGTCAAACAAAGCAAGTCAATCAAATTTTAGAGCAATATCTAAGATATACTATCAACTATTAATAAGATGATTAGACTTTTTACTTGCCACTTGCTGAATTTGCTTATAATAACATCATTCATGCTTCTACTCAATAAATGCCTTTCTATGCAAACTATAGATATCATTCTAAGCTAGATATCATACTACCTTCTAAATCTAATGATCTAGTGGTTGAAGAATTTGCTATTTGATTGAGAGAGTTATGTTTAACTATGAAATTTCAATTAAAAGAAACTAAAGAATAATATAAGAGAATAATAAATAGGTTTCAAAAAGAACAATATGCCTTTGCTGTAGGTGATAAAGTGTGGCTCCTTCAATGTGATATTAAAATCAATTGACCTTGGAATAAATTGGATAATCAAAGGTTAAGGCCATTTTTTATTTAAAAATTAATTAACCTTATTGCTTATTATTTAAAATTACTACCATTTGTGAAGATACATTATATTTTTTATACTTCTCTTTTGGAATCTTATAAAAAAATCAAGCATATCAAGAAAAATATAAGTACCACTACCTTACATTGAAGTTGATAATCATAAAGAATTTGAAATAGAAGAAATGATTGATTCAAGGATAAGATAAAAAAATTAGAGTATTTTGTACATTAGTGTGGTTACACCACTAATGATTGTATATAAAAGCTAATTCATAACTTAGTTAATGCACTTCAAAAGATATAAGAATTTTATCAATAACACCCTTTCAAACTCAAAATAGCAACACATGTACCAATTGCTTGGTAATGTTGCTATGTTATTTAAATTAAAAAACTTAAATATAATATTTTTTAAATTTTTTGAATTTTTTATAGAAAAAATAGAAAATATCTATAAAAGTTTTAAGATTAGTTTTTAAATATAATATAAATAATATATCTAATGCCATTCTATTCTACTTAAATTTTAAGATTTTTTTTTACTTTATATATTAACTATGGATAGTCAAGATGATAATATCTTATAAATTAAGCAATCTCAACTACGTACTTCATACTTTTAATTCCAAAAAGAAGAATTACTTGAGCCATAAAGGCATCAAAGAATATCTAATAGCCAAGCAATGTTAATTATCCTTGAAATCAAATATGCCCATAAAGATCATCTAGAAGTTATATTTGAAGGATCTTTTTGCAATGAAGATACAAAAATATAAGCTTGGTCATAAATAGAAGGTATTGGTTATTATTGTTGGTTATAAAGACCAAAGAGACTTTTAACTTGAAAAAGATATTTGAAATATGTTACAAAAAATATAAGATACATCTTTGATTATTTTTATTTTTAAATAATATTGGCTTTATTGCTCCTTGAAAAACTTGGAGCCAAAAAGAGAGATGAAATCACGGACATCCATCTAGGAAAGATTTTAAAATATTTTAAAAGATACTTAAATATTTTTAATAATTTTAGAAGGTTCTTGAAGGTTCTTAATAGCTCTAAAAGGTTCTTGAGATTGCTTCATATTGAAGCAACAAAGAAGCCACTCAAGAAGTGTCTATCACGGACATATACATAGTTACCTATATGATCAGATAGAACTAGATAAAAGAAGGTAAAAGCAAGTTAATTCCATAATATCTTTAGAGAAACTTCCTAGAAACTTCATAGACGCTGCTTTGACTTTATAAGTGTCCATAGTAGACTTTTGGATTAGAAACTTGGTCAATAAGTTAGCCACATGTCGTACATGTTGGTAGCTTGAAGACCAAGCTAAATACGTGGCGAACATATAGGAAACTTGCCCTGCAAGTTCGACACGTGTCTTGCAACTTGGACACGTGTCTTATAAATTGGATACGTGTTGGAGGTCCTATAGAACGTCGCCACTTAGCTCTTAGGTAGATAGTATAAATAGAGACAAGAGTGAAGCCTTCTTCACTCTTGTCAACTCCTTTCTTGTTTCTAGTTTGATTTCAAGAGTCTCTAGTGTCTTGTCTTTTGGCAATAGCCATTCCAGTTTCTTTTAATATATACACTACCTTGTTTCTATTTTGTTATATTTCTTTGAGAGTGTTTTTCACTTACTTATTTGCTTCCGTTGAGTTCTTGTCCTTGACAGATTGACAAGAGTACACTTACAATATCAGAGCTTTGTCTTTTCTTGAGTAAGAGTGGATTACCCCTTTCTCTTGACAAGACATAAGCGTGTTAGAAGTTGCGGATTACCCACTTCTAAACTGATATTGTTCTTAGCATTTTCTTTGTTATCAAGTCTTTTTTTTTCTTTTGCCTTGAGCAATATCACATAGTTCTTTTCTTCTTAGTATTATTATGGCAGAGCTTATCGAAATGAAGACTGCAATGGCACAAATGCAAGAACAATTAAGGGAGTTAATGCTTGCAATGCATCAACTCAATCTACCACCACAAGGAAGAACAAGAATAGCAGAAAGTGGAGATGTAGAGATGATTGGAGCTGCTTCAACACCTGCATCAAATCACATTCCTTCTCCAATTGTAGAACACCCTGTAAGCGCCAGAGAACCAAGAATTGCCTTATCCGAGAAATTTGATGGTACGAGATCAAAGTTTCGAGGGTTCATCAATCAAGTACAATTGGCAATCGAACTTCAACCGCAAAGCTATCCAACTCCAGGATCACAAGTCAGGTTTATTGGAACTCTACTTTCTGGTTCTGCATTATCATGGTTTTCGTCCTTTCTTGAACAACGAAATCCCATACTGGACAATTTGGAAGCTTTTTTGGTGGAGTTTCGATCTATGTATGGTGAACACGATGCAGCTCGTGTTGCAACAAACAAGATCCGAATTTTACGACAAGAAACCCGCTCCGTAACAGTGTATGCTTCACAATTTTGACAACTTGTAATCGATATCAAGTGGGATGATGCTGCACTCATCAGTCAATTTCTTTATGGATTGCAATATGAAGTAAAGAAATTGATGCTCAATTTACCTGATCCTCAAACATTGAGTCAAGCAATCGATTTTGCTGTAAAGTGTGACAATCGACTTTTTGAGTTTCAATCCGAGAATCGTACAAGGAAAACTCAACGTTATTACTCAATGGCAACATCTTCACCAAATGTACATTCGGAAGTAGAAGACATGCAAATTGACGCAATACATTTCAAACCTCTTACTGAGCAAGAAAAGATTCGTCGTCGCCAGGGAGGATTATGCTTATATTGTGGAGAACCTAAGCACACTGCTCAACATTGTCCAAAGAAACGACGCAACTATAAAATGAGGGGTACGGCGGTCAAAGGAGACAACATGTCGGAAAACGAATTTGTCCAGCTACAATAGGGACCGTGCAGCTGGAATCTTGTACAATTCCTAAAGAAGGTCCTATCCTCTCTTCAGAACCCTCTCCTTGTTTTATAATAGAACTATATTTAGGACCTAAAAACCACAAAGCCTCTGCTTTATTAGATTCAGGAGCCTCAGCATGTTTTTTAGATGAACAATTTGTTAGAAGTCGTAAAATACCTCTAGTACAAAAAACTAAACCTGTACATGTAGAAGTCATAGATGGTCGTCCATTGTCTTCTGGAGATGTCACTCATGAGACCCACCCTATAAAAGTAACAATAGACGGTCATAATAGTTACGTAACCTTTAACATAATTAAATCTCCGTCTAATCCAGTTATTTTAGATCTATCATGGTTAGAAAAATATAATCCTAAGATAGATTGGAATTCTCGTAGACTTCATTTTTCTCAAAACGTTATTAACACTTCCGTCGACCAAGTAAAAAGCTATAAGTCTAGTATAATAAAACCCGTACTTATAGGTGCAAAAGCTTTTATGCATGAAGCAAAAGGAGGATCAACTTTTGCTATTTATGCCACACCCGTCTCTGATAGTAAAAGCACTTCAAGTGGCTTTCCAAGCCAATACCAAGATTATCAAGATGTTTTTGAGAAGAAAAATGCCGATATCCTTCCGGAGCATCGTTCATATGATTGTTCAATTGATCTCAAGGAGGGATCTCAACCTCCATTTGGACCAATCTACAGTCTATCACAAAATGAGTTGGCAGAACTCAAAGAGTATATTGAAGAAAATCTGGCCAAGAACTTCATACGCCATTCCAAATCTCCTACAGGAGCTCCAATTCTATTTGTGAAGAAAAAAGATGGATCATTACGAATGTGTGTGGATTATCGAGGGCTTAACAAGATCACTATCAAGAATAAGTATCCACTACCTTTAATCTCCGGACTTCTTGATCAACTGAATCAAGCTAAGATCTATACAAAAATAGATCTACGAGGAGCATACAACTTGGTTCGCATCAAAGAAGGAGATGAATGGAAGACTGCATTTCGAACAAGGTATGGACACTTCGAATATAATGTTATGCCTTTTAGGACTCACGAATGCACCAGCCGCTTTTCAACATCTCATGAACGATGTTTTTCGTGAATTCTTAGATGATTTTGTTGTCTGCTATCTAGACGATATTTTAATCTACTCTAAGAATGTAGAAGAGCATGAAATACATGTTCGTCGTGTGTTACAAAAACTTAGAGAAACAGGGTTGTATGCCAAGATGGAAAAGTGTGTATTTCACACTACTCAAGTTGACTTCTTAGGTTACATCATATCAAATAATGGCCTCATGATGGATCCTAAGAAAGTCCAAACAATCATAGACTGGAAGATTCCAAGAACAGTAAGAGATGTGCAATGCTTTCTAGGATTTGCCAATTATTATCGAATCTTCATCAAGAACTTCTCTCAAGTTGCAGCCCCACTTACACATTTGACTTGTAAGGACAAGCTCGAGTGGAATAAAGAAGCAGAAGCATCATTTGAAGCTTTGAAGATAGCTTTTACTTCTGCACCAATCTTGTATCGCGTTGATTTTTCCAAGGCATTCTTTATGGAAACAGATGCATCAGACTTTGCTTTGGGCGTAATATTGTCACAAATGGGAATAGATGACAAACTCCATCCAGTAGCTTTCTATTCTAGGAAATTTTTGGCAGCAGAGATCAACTACGAAATCCACGATAAAGAACTTCTCGCAATTGTGGATTCTTTTCAAGAATGGCGTCATTATCTAGAAGGCGCTTCTAGTCCAGTCACCGTATATACGGATCACAAGAACCTCGAGTATTTCATGTCAGCACGCGTGTTGAATCGTCGTCAGGCTCGTTGGAACATGTCTCTATCAAGATTCGAGTTCATTATTACATATCGGCTAGGAAAACAACAAGGTTTATCCGATGCACTTTCCAGACGTTTTTTCGCACCAAAAGAAGGAGATGCAACTTTTGATCAACAAAGAACGACCCTCTTGAAGCCGGAGCAATTTCATCTTCGGGCAACAAAATCAACATTAACTGTTGATTCAACTTTTCTCAAGCAAGTCCAGTTAAGTATGTCCTCAGATCCCCTTATTCATGAAATTAAGAATAATTCTTCTAAGTCTCATGATATTTCGAAGTTTGAGTTCAAGAAAAATCTACTCTATTTCGAAGGGCGCTTATATGTTCCAGAAGGTGAAGCATGATTACGTGTTCTTCAAGCTCGTCATGACTTCCCGGCAGTAGGACATTTTGGATACAATAAGACTCTAGAGTTGATATCTAAAGATTTTTGGTGGCCTCAAATGTGGAAGAGAGTCAAAGATTTTGTAAAAACTTGTGATGTTTGTTCAAGATCAAAAACTCCTCGCCATCGACCCTACGGACTTCTTCAGCCATTACCCATTCCAGAACAACCATGGTCTTCTGTGTCTATGGAATTTATCACGGATCTTCTAAATTCAGGTTCTTATGACTCTATATTCGTGATAGTAGATCGTTTTACTAAGATGGCACATTTTATATCATGTAAAAAATCTATCACAGGCAAAGAAATAGCTAAGCTTTTCCTTGACAATATCTACCGCTATCATGGATTACTTAAGGATATTATATCGGATAGGGGAACTCAGTTTGTATCGAGATTTTGGAGAACGCTTTTCAAGATTCTAAAGGTGGATATAAAGCTATCTTCAGCTTTCCATCCTCAAACTGATGGACAAACGGAGCACGTAAATCAAGTCTTGGAACAGTATTTGAGATGTACCATCAACTACCAACAAGATGATTGGACAACTCTTTTACCATTGGCAGAGTTTGCTTATAATAATACGGTACATTCTTCTACACAACAAACATCTTTCTTTACCAATTATGGTTACCATCCACGACTTGATACTTTTGACTATTCAAAAGTTGACAATCCTGCGGCGGAAGACTTGGTAAATCATTTGTCAGAACTACATACAACAATGAAGGCACAATTAAAGGAAGCTCAAGAACAACAAAAGATAAATGCTGATGCGTATCGAAACAAACAACCACAACTCAACGTAGGCGACAAGGTATGGCTACTTCGTTGCAATATCAAGATTACGCGACCTTGTGACAAGTTGGACTATCGTAAGCTTGGACCTTTTCGTATTTCTGAACAAATTAATCCAGTTGCATATCGATTACACCTACCAGAGTCTATGAAGATCCACCCTGTATTCCACGTGTCTCTTCTTGAACCATATAAGACAATGAACATACCAAGAAGAAGATAAGTGCCACCTCCTCCTATAGAAGTGAACAATAATGACGAATTTGAAGTGGAAGAAGTCTTAGATTCAAGGCGGCGCCGAAATAGGTTGGAATATCTTGTTCACTGGCACGGATACGATATTAGTGAGCGCACATGGGAAAGCAAAAAAATTCTGGCAATGCAGCGAGGAAGGTGGAGACCTTTCATCAACAATATCCATCGAAACCAAGATGAAGACTTTCCCTATAAAAGAAACAAGATGTAGGCAAGATAACATTCAACTTTCTATCCTTGTTTGTAGCTTCTTTGTATTTTGTGACGCTAAAGAGATGGAGAATCAACAGCCAGCGGATTTGACTCAAGAGCCTTCATTTGCTGACCTACCGGACGAGACATTGCGACTGTCACAACCCTCAAGACGACGCAACCGAGATGAAGATCTTCAAGAACGACATGTTCTTCCTCGAATAGATGGCGAGATACAACGTGTTTGGTATCACGACCTTGGAAGAGATTCTTGATGTTTGGTGATTTTATTGGAGATAGGAACAACTCTGACGGTGTTCCAGATGTGATATTCGAAGGAAGTTATGAAGGTCACAACAATGATCAAATAACAGGGTGGTCTTCTCGCCCTGGAATGGAACACTATCGATGGCTGAGAGGACCCATCAATTACCTTCGAAGAGAACAAAGATCAGAATATGTGGCAAATACTATTCGCCGCATCTAAGACTTTTTACACATGTAATCACCGCTCCTCGTGGAACTCGTCCTTTAAAGGGGGGTAATGTCACGGACATATACATAGTTACCTATATGATCAGATAGAACTAGATAAAAGAAGGTAAAAGCAGGTTAATTCCATAATATCTTTAGAGAAACTTCCTAGAAACTTCATAGACGCTGCTTTGACTTTATAAGTGTCCATAGTAGACTTTTGGATTAGAAACTTGGTCAATAAGTTAGCCACATGTCGCACATGTTGGTAGCTTGAAGACCAAGCTAAATACGTGGCGAACATATAGGAAACTTGCCCTGCAAGTTTGACACGTGTCTTGTAACTTGGACACGTGTCTTGTAAATTGGATACGTGTTGGAGGTCCTATAGAACGTCGCCACTTAGCTCTTAGGTAGATAGTATAAATAGAGACAAGAGTGAAGCCTTCTTCACTCTTGTCAACTCCTTTTTTGTTTCTAGTTTGATTTCAAGAGTCTCTAGTGTCTTGTCTTTTAGCAATAGCTATTCCAGTTTCTTTTAATATATACACTACCTTGTTTCTATTTTGTTATATTTCTTTGAGAGTATTTTTCACTTACTTATTTGCTTTCGTTGAGTTCTTGTCCTTGACAGTGTCTTAGGATGATTTGAGAGCAAAGTCTTTCACAAGAAGCTATTTAGAAGCTTTGTAATTCCTAGTATATATAGGTGTCAAGGTTAAAAGATTCTTTAGTCTTGACAACACATATCTTGTGGTTTAGTTTTGACCTTTTAATCTTATTTTTGATCTTATATTATATTGCTTTGTAATAAAATTCATGTATTCCATTATATTGTTATAATCTTGTATAGTCCCTTAACCTTGTTTATTATATATGGCCACCTTGTAATACAAGTAGCCAATATGTGTGACATATGGTCAATTTTTTGGCTAAATTTTCAATCTACTAATCACTTACAAATACTTGTAAAGTCAAATCTACATCTACAAAGCTTTCCAACAAAATATCATCAATTTAATCTACTTTTACTTACTTTTATATGATTTTATTTATTTCTATTTATGCAAGTAAATATAATAATAGATATAATTATCCATGATAATATATTAAGAACAATAAAAGATATAAGATTGTATAATTTATTTAACAATGATGTTAATTTGAAACACTAATATGTATTTAGATTTTTTTGAAAGTATGAAATTATTTAATCCATTTGATAAAGATTTTAAGTTTAAAAAATTAATTATATCAAATATAATTTTAAAAATATATATAACTTATTTGATAATAATACCAAATTTAAATACTTTTTTATATTAAATATAATAAAAAATATAAAAATATCCAATTCAATTAATAATATTATTAATTTGGAACACTCATTAATATTTAGAGTTTTTAAAGATGTAAAAATTATCTAATTTCTTTGGCAATTATGTTATCTTTGAGCATTTATTAATTTTTAAAGTTGAAAGGTTGTATTTTTTTTTTAAATAATACCAAATTTAAACAACATTATATATTAAAAATAGTCAAAGATATAAGTTTGTCCAATTCACTTAGCAAAGATATCAATTTAGAATATCCATTGATATATAAAATATTCAAAGATAAAAGGTTGCATAGTTGATTTGACAATGATTTTAATTAAAAACACCCATTGATATAAAGTATCCAAAGATAAGAAATCACCTAGTTGATTTGGCAATAATGTCAAGCTTGAGCATTTGTTGATATTAAAGATAGTTGATATAAGATTGCGTAGTTGATTTGGCAATGATGAAAACTTTAAACATCTTATATCAAATATAATCAAAGATTTAAGATTACCAAATTCATTTGGCAAAGATGTCAAATCTGAACATCCATTAATATCTAAAGTATTTAAAGTTAAAAAGTTATCTATTTCTTTAGGCAATAATATTAAACTTGAATATTATTACATACTATAGTAATCAAAGATGTAAGTTTTATCAATTCATTTGAAAAAGATATCAATTTTGAATACTTATTGATATATAAAGTATTCAAAGATAAAAGGTTGTCTAATTGATTTGGCAATGATGTCAAGCTTAAGCATTTCTTAATATTAAAGATAGTAAAAGATGTAAGATTGCTTAGTTGATTTGGCAATGATAACAATCTTAAAAAATACTTCATATTAAATGTAATGAAAGACTTAAAACCATCTAGTTCATTTGTCAATGATGTCAAACTTAAATACCAAAATATATGAAGATTTTTTTAAGAAAAGAAGGCTTAAGGATTTAGGTAGTATTCTTAAATTTTTATAATTCAACATATTAAATATTTTTAATAAAATTATATATTCCATCTTATTTGGTAATATGATTAAATTTTAAAATTCTTATAAGCCAAGTCCTAACAGTGTAGGAATAAAAATACAATAATATATAAATAAAATAAAAATATCATATTTGTAACCCTCAAAAATTAATTATTTTTTTATTATAATTACTTCTATATATGTTATTTGAATAATAGACATTCACATTTTTTTTCTATAAATTTATAAGATAAATTTTTATTCATATTCTACATTTGTGTATACTTATATTTTATTTTAGTTTCAATAATATTTTGACCTATGTTTTGTAATTGATCATGTGTTCTTATAATTCCATACTTGTTTATTTTTATTAATAATTAATAAACTAATATATCCAATATAAATTCCATACCTTATTCTAATATATTTTTCTTATCATTGACCTATATTCACAATGCTCTATCTTTCAATATGCCTTGTGGACATATAATATTACAAAAGAAATAATAATGTCAAAAAATATGTTGTTTTCTTTAACTTATGAGTTGTCAAAGCTTATTCTTAATATATTCCAAATCTTGTGATTATTATTCTCTTCATCTCCATCCACTCTCTTTTCCTTTTCAATCTTTGTAAAACTTACTCTCAATATCTCAACATCTTTTTTCCTCTTAAAAATGCATCTAAAACTTTTAGATTCAAAAGTAGTCGATTACAAGATTTGACAATTCTTTTACCAACCTCAATAAGATCATTGGATAATTTTTCTTAGTATCTACAGTAATAAATGATAAACAATGTTAAATTTATTTCTTTATCAAGTTCTTTAATATTTATTTTATTAATTTTTATAGAATAATGATCCATTAATTTTAAATTTATAGTTATCACAATTAATATGTTATTACTAATAGTAAATAAATCATTTGTAGATATAATATCTTTAATTTGACTTTAATTCTTTATATCATCAAAGATTAAAATAATTTTATTTTAATTTTAAAAAAACTCAATATTCTTAAACTTCTTCTACATTCCTTGGTTTTGATTTGAATTTAAATTGTTCTAAAATGTTGCATAAGATTGTTTTGTAATCACTACTACTTTCAATGTACTTAATAAAACATGAGACATTGTACATGTGCTTCATATTATTAAATATAGTATTTTTTTATTGTTAGCTTGCCTATTCCATCCATTCTAGTAAAGATCCAATGCCTTGACTTCATTTTCATATAGCTATGTAATTTGCAATAAGCATTGTGTTCTATTCAATATCTCTTTCTTAAGTAAATTGACTTGTATTTAGAAATCAAATTATAAATCAACAAAAAATAATATATAATATATATATTATATTATAATCTAATTTTTTAAACTTATATTTATATTTAAATAACTAACCATTACCATAGCACATTAATATATATATTAAAAATAATATAATCAATTCAATACATATTTATAATAAGTTTTAGTGCACGTCTTGTTAATAAAAAATTTATTATATATTTATTGTGATTCTATATTTTGAGTAGTATTTTTCTTTAATAAATCAAAATAGAATATTTTAGCTATACTAATTTTTATTAAAAAATATTTTTTTAATATAATTAATCTTTCAAGAATAATTTTAAATTTTGGCCTTTGAAAGGATTAAGGCTTTAATATTCTTTAATAAGTGAAGTCAATTCATTACAATTTAAAGGTAAATTTAATCTTTTATTTATTTTTATTATTTATAATACATCTTTTAAATCATCAAAATTATAAAATAGATCTTTTTTTAAGAGAGAATTTTATAATATACCATTATAAATGAATCAATATTTGTTTTAAAAAGATTTTTTTATTTTTTGAATTTTTTTTAATGCATCAAGAGCCATGTATTTAATACTACTATAAACATGATTTTTTTTGAAGTTTTTGGATTCCTTCTAACTTCAATCGTAGACATTTTAAAATCAATCACTTTTACAATATCATATTAAATAGTCTTATTTGAAAAAAAATTTATCTATAACATTAAGTACAATATTATCAAGCTTTAGATCACAATGAGTAATGTAGGTGTCATGCAATAACACATACCTTGTGCAATTTGGTATATAATATCAATAAGAAAAATATATGGTATTTTTTATTAATTCTATTTTTAAATATAATATTTATTTTTATTTTTTATTTTTTAAGATTTATTACTTTTATTCAGGTCATCTTTTATAAATTCTATACTCTATCAAATATACTCTATCAAAAGATAGTTACTTTACACCACTTTTGTTTTCCATAATTTTTTACTAAATAAGTGCCTTTATTCAATAAGTAAAAGAATTCACTTAATAAATGCCTATATTTTAATGCATCATTATTGCAAGCTTTTAATTGTTAAAATATCCTCAAAAAAAGATTTATTTTTTTACATAGATCTTCACATTTGTTGATATATATATATATATATATATATATAAACAAAACTTTTAATCCTCTAACATAAATTTGATATTTTTTCCACATATCTAAAATGTTTGGTAATGGGTCATCATTTCCAATATGGTCTTTATATTCTCCTACAGTATTTACATATCTTTCCATTAAAAAACTATTAAAAACTTTCACACAAGTAATACTTATTCTATGAATAATTTTAAAAGATAATCCCTAATAAGTTGCAAATAAAAATTATAATTTTATCCTATCACCATATATGAAGAATTACATATTATATTTATTTCATTAAAAATCCTAATTACATAGCTATATGTAAATACTTTTAAGTCTTATTCAATAAACCTACAATCTAAAGCATAAACTTTTAATGCTAAGCTTTTTATTAAATTTAAAATTAATTTTTTTTATTATATTTATATAAGCTAGTTTTGATATATAATCTCAATATAAATCATATTGATAATAAATCCTAATCATAGCCATGTTATATTTATAATCCTCAATTACAATCCTATTTTATTTTTAAACCTTATACTAACTTTAGTTCACTATAAATTCTAAATTATAATCTTAATTATTCTTAAATATTGAATAAATCTTATTTATAACATTTGCCTCACAATTCTAGATACACCATTAAAACAATATGTTTACAAGTCACAAATATAATCCAAAAGTTTCATACTTGTAAAGTATCAACATAAAATAAAATTATTTGAATACACCCACCTACATTCAATTAAAAAAAATCCAAAAAAAAACCAAACAAATTAGATCTTGTACAAACATCAACCAACTATAATACACATTTTAGTAAAAATAACTTTTAAACAACATAATTTCCTTTTATCTTTCTAATTCCATCATTTCAAATATCATAAATGGAACTAATTTTTCTACTATACTCAACTTTATCCAAATTCTTACCAACCCTTCATACCTCAAATTTAAACTTCAAATTTAAACTTCAAATTTAAGTGTGTCACAGTTACTTTCTTACTTTATTAGACAGCAATACCCGAAATTGGTAGCACTGGTAGAGCTGATAACCCGGACTAGTCGCCACACTCTGATAATCTCCAGCTTTCCATGGGAAAATATAAAAAGTAAAATATAACGGAAATACTGACCTCTCCCCTGGTTCAAAGCTCTTTCAACACCAGTGACTCCCACAGTTCCTGCACCCGGGACCACTCATCGAAAAAACAACAAATGTCCATCAAACGAATACCTCTCTGTCTGTGAATGCATGCAATCCAAGCCCCAAATGCAGTAAAACATCGATAGTTGCAAATCAACTACATGCATGTTAAAGCACTAGAATCTTTAATTGGATAAGGTTAGAAACACCCCAAGTAGAAGATCTTTAGAGATCTTGTCACAAGACACCTCTCTTATTTGATCGAGATATAGCCGAACATTGCCTCCTCACTCACAACAATATGCTCGGGCTCTAAAGTCACTCCCCCACCAGCCTCACCCAAACCGCATCAAGCCAAGGGGCAGATGGATTGATGCGACGCTGCCCCCACAAAGCCGATCTCCCCCACCACGACAATACATTCACAAATAGTTTGATGTACACAGCCATGAACACGGCATTGATCCAGGTTGCTAAGCTAGGCGCAATCGCTACACTAATCATGACTGTCTTCCATTTGAGTCAAAGTTGTAGAGAATGTTGCCTTAGCTTATGCACTCTGCGACCAATATTGATGACTCACAAACCACTCATATCCTCTGAGGAACAGAAATGAAGAAGTATTCAAGCAGTTGCATCAGAGACCGCAAGAACAACCGGAGGTAGTATAATTGAGCTCAATACCTCAAACCGTGCTTGATGATCGACCAAAAACCACAATTAGTCAACACGCATCAACTTCACCAAACTTTACCTCCAATGCACTACGTGTGCAATTCACACAGTTCTGGGAATAATACAACAGCGTACATCCTCTCAAACATGTAAATGTGCAATGCATAACTGCCAACGCTTCGAACGCAACATCAGAAACGTGTACAAACACGGAAAACAGTGATCGCAGTGGGTGAGACACTTCTACACACAGCCCACGACGTAAACGTTGAGCACCAGCAAAGATCCTCACGGCCAAAACACAGAAAAAAGAGGCGCAACTCTAACGGATAGCTGCAGGAAAGCAACCGAAAGCTGCGGACCGGGAGATACACAGTGCAGAGCCGAGTAGAGCAATTCACTCAAGGATGGGAACTTGCGAATCAGGCCTACATTTAAACCCTTACGGACACATGCACACCAGCAAAGCAACTGTTCATCCAAACAGTCCAAGCAAACTTACTGTCATCTCAAACTACGGATCATCTCGACCTTCACGATAATCCCCAAACTCTTGTGCTCGCACTTCAATCCACTCAATCCACCGCGTCCTATGCAGACCACTCCTTGATACGTGCTAGTCTAGAAGCTGGCTATCTCAAGAAGAAGCACGCAGAGTGCAATGACCTATCGCAGCTACTAAACCACGGCGCAACTCGCACACAACAGAGCAACGTTAAAGCATGTGCACGTCCGTGAAGTGAGGAGGCACAAAGCTATTGGTGATGGCGAGGCGAGGCGAGCAGCAGTGGGCGAGCCACGTCACCAAGGGTTCACCAGTGCGCACTTTGCTTCCTCGACGCCTGAAGTTTTTTTCGCTTCTTCCTCGACGACAGAGCTTGTTGTTCCTGCCTGAATTTGTCTCTTTGAATTATTTTTATTTTTATTTTCTTCTCATGAGCTTAACTCTTGTCAAAAAAGCATGCCTTTGCTTTGCCTGAGATCGTGCAGGCTCACGGATTTCTTCGCCGGCATGCTCTTCGGTGTAGCTCCTGCACTGGGTCACTGAACAATCACTGTCACACGAGCATTTTGTGATGCTGCTGTTGACATCCGAAAAGCGAATCGATCATAGTGATGTTGGTAATTGTTCCACCTCGCATTGAGTAGGGACGTGTATGATTATTTCGAGACCAATTGTGAAGATATCAGAACCACTCTGATTGAATTTAAAGCATCTATCAATGCACAAGTGAGCCGTGCGAGTTTCACCAACAAATCCTGCTAGCGCTGGAACTGGTGTAGAACCTCCCGCATTTGGCCCGTACGGTAGCTTAGTATTGTGCGAGGCATGGGAGGAGCTCGCATATCGCGCCTTGCGACCGTAGTAGTTGGCTTTGGCGATTGATTAAGAAGCGTCACAAATCCTCTACAGTAACTTAACTGGTAACGTAGCGAGTAGTGGTACGGTGTGCATCTTTGGCTAAAACCAGCTTCTCTTGCAAGCACTGAGTTATACTCGAAGGGGTCGTCGATTGAACAACCGATGGGCATTGCAAACTTGTTCCCATCTTTGCTTAGAACACCCGGTTGGCAGTTTTCCAACGCTGTGGTACTTCAACGAAATCTTTTCTGACGCGCACATTTCGGTGTTTGGTGATAGATAGGGCTCATCTTAATGCTTGAAGAAATGGGTTCATCCGTCGGCACGCAAGCCTTGAGAGACAGGAATTAGAGAGCTACAACACATTCTAGCTCATTGCCAATCGCTGTGTAGCATGCAGAATCCAATCTCCCAATGTAGTGCAGTCGATTTGGAGTAAAATCATTTTTCTGAGCATTAAGTAGGAAGAAGAAAACCAGTCATGCCAAGGATGAGAAGGGGGCAGATTGGTGGTCCTCATGTGGAGGTAGAATGGAATATCGACATAAACATCTACTGCACTGCCGAGCACATGCATGGCTGACTCCGCATTGCAATCGAAACCTCTCATGTCCGATTCCAAACACGCCGCGTCCACCAGATTGTCAACAGCCACCTCACACCTGCCCAGCAGATGAAGCCACTCAATGCCCCCAAACTGTCTCTGCCCCTGAATGAAGATAACCTGGTATCTGCGCATACATGAATTTGATACCAGTTGTGTGTAAGTCACCACTTGCAGTGATAGTATTGAAGACACCATTACATCTTAGAAAGACTTTAATACACATATGTATATATACATATGTGTGTGTGTATATATATTCATCCATCACTTTCAAATTCAAAAGATCAGTCATTAATATTCAAAATCTACTTTGCAATGTTCATTGTTTGGATTTAGTTTATCTCTCCAACTGGTTTTCCTAGGCAACATGAAGCACTGTTTTGCTCATAACGTTTTCAGCAGCTACTGGATACCTTACGAGCCTCGGACTTCGTGTTGGCGGTTATTCATGCCTCATGTTGTTTGCAGAACTTGTAATTTCTAAGTTGGTATTCTGCCTTGCTTGGACGTACACTAAGCCGGAAATGAGACACCGCTTTGGCCTGTGACGGATTGTTGCCTCATAACGAATGTACTCCGTAAGCACATTCAGCCGAAGGTCTCATTAGGGTTGCTGCATAGGAGGCTGCCGTTGTTGTTGAATCAATATGGACCTCCTCTACCCTGTCACGATTATTGCGTAACCACTGCAATGAAGTTGATGGGGGAAGTGAATCATCGTAGCACTTGCAACTGCCGAGCACCAATTTGCTTGAGTCGGTTCGGAGAGGCAGTGCGTAATATCTGCGCCGAACGGGAACCAATATCCAGATTGGCGAGAGTCTGGACACCTCACGAATGCTCTCCTGCGCAGGACCACTCGGAAATTTGGTGATGGTGGCGATGTGCAATATGTTTTGTGTGATTACTAACAAATTCGTGTAACTGGGTGAAGAGAGTGAGTTATCTCTTAACCTACTCATAACTGATGCTGCCTCTTAATTAGTCACAACTGGGTTGAGGGGTGATTGATGGAAATCTATACCTCAGCAGCTACATCCTGAGACACTGCTTTGACATATGAACAGGAGGAATATGCTTGAATGGACCTTGCCATTGGGCATGACGGGTCGTTTCACCCACTTACAGTTCTTACGAAGATTAGTTACCCAAGAGCTAATTCAAGATATTCTATGACCGTATTTGAGTCGCGTTGACAATAGCGTCGGCAGTACTATTCCGCAAGCACAATGATGCAGCCTGCAGAGATTGCGAACCCAGAAGGCTACTGTCTTCTGAAGATCGAGAAGATTGAAGCTGTCCATGGCTGCCTCCGGCAGGCTGTCCAGACGGGTCGTCTCAATCCTGAAAGAAGGGATCAACTGAAAAGCAAGTATAGTGCAGATTCCTAAGCGGCGTCTCACCGTGGTTCTGGGATAAATACTTCACGTGATGTAGAAACAGTGTCTAAATTATCACTTGAACTGTTATTGTTTGGGCTGACATGGGTTCAGATTTGAAGATCTTCGAGCGGTTTTACGGCAAAAAATTATATCCGAGAGGAAGATCTTTGCTGAAAACACTGAGTTGACCATGGAAAGGGAGGTAAGTTGTTGCTATGTCCTGACATTATGCACCAATGCACTACCTATTAGACATTATGCACCAATACACTACCTATTATCCCACAAGTCAAAGCTGGTGATTGGCAGTCAAAAGCACATACCTACTTCGCCTACATATCTTATGCTCTGTATACTTCCTTTTGGTTGCAGCAACAAGATAAGAAACTCGAAAAGTGGCTTAGGGAGGCAAAGAGAGACGAAGAAACGGCAGCTATGATCAGTGAGGATGCAGAAGAAGCCGACTTCGAAGCATCCATGGCCACGTACTACAGCTCCGCTTTCTGATTCCAGCTTTTTATTCGATTATATACCTGTCTTGTGGATATCTTCTCTTATCTTCAACTGAAGCAGTAGGTAGATTACAGTCTAATTTATGCGGCAATTGCCAGCTTATATTGGGACCAATTCTTGCATGATCAGAGAGAGGGCCGAGAGAGCGCTGGTGGAACTCGAAGGTCTGAAGCATATGAGACAGAGCTATGGGGATAAAGTTGAAGAGATTAGACGGGAGCATGTCCTTGCCTTGGAGCCTGTCATTGCACGAATACAAGTTGGTGAAATTAGCCACTATAATTAATTAGCTATAACTTTTGAAGCAGCACTTAAATTTTCATCTGAATTATGTTTACGTCTAAGTGTTGCTATTATGTGCTACAGCTGGCTTTTGGTGGGTGCAGCAAGAAATCCAAACAGCTGGAGAAGAACTCAAGGAACGAATTAAGCAGCTGGATCAGAGTCGGAAGGAGGTGTGGTTACGCATGTACATCTTGGGCACCCAAACCTACTTACTTGATTTATTTTGTATCAAATTTCTCCTGGATTAAACTTGGAAAGCAGTTTAATTGAAAAAGTTGAAAAAGTAAAGTAGAGAAGAGAGTTAAATAGAAAACAAATTAGCTCAACGGTGGCTTACACAGTAGCAAACTGATAAATATTGAGTCCATTAACACTAGAAACACAGTAACATACTGGAGGTCACTGTAGGCACTCACCTAGAAAGACCTCATCGTAGGGGAGTATAACCCTCCATGCCTGAGCAGCGCCCCTAGACATATCTTTTGAAGAGGATATGCTAGTTTTAAAACCTGAAAGAGCCCAATTGTATAGAAATAACTTTGACCTCTGCACAAGGAGCTCTGGATTAAGTTTTGCACGCTGAAAATGCAGGCTCTCTGGAATACTCATGTTGACCTACGTATGACGGCCGAAGCTTGTTGTGCATATGCAGATTGAAGACAGCAAAGCAAACCACACGCAGCTAATGGAAGATATGAAACTTCTGAATGCTGCGAAGTTCGAATACCATAGCAAGATGGAGGACCTTACTGGCAAACCGGAGACACTGAAAAAACAGGTCCAGAGTTGGATCCAGACTTCACTCACGTTGTTGTTATTACAGTATTGATGAATGAATTAACGTTGGCAGTCATGAACTTCTGCCTGAGATGAATCATTAAGTCTCCACGTCTTGCAAAAACTCAAAGCCCCGACCTGGAGCAGGTATTGATTCCCTGATGCAATCATTAGACATTCAAACGATGAAACTACTCATGTATTTCAAAAGCTACTGTTCCTCCATTATGTGCTGTAGTCAGGATCTAACGAGTTGAATGCATCAGTTGAGAAATAATGCGAATTAACGTGTTATTGGTGTAGGTTGATATTATGCTTAATGCCATCAAAGTTTCTCGTGTGCAATTAGAGAAGTGGACTGGCAAGGTTCGACCCTCGACACTAAGTAGATCCCCCAGACCGTGACACTCCTATATTATGCAAACCATCAATAGACTCTTGCATATTATGAGCTGGCTGCGTGTCACAAGCTCTGTAGTCTTTTGTCATAAGAATCCTCTTGATTCAATCCCATGAATGTGGATCATTCGTCAGTATACACATCAGCATTCACAGCAGACTGAGAGATGATCAACATTCGCAGGTTGAAGAGTGTGAGAAACAGTTGCTCCACGCAAAACATTTAATTAAACTGAAGAAGGAAGAGCATGTCAACGCAGTTTGCGATTTCCACAAGACACAATTGCATGAACAAGAGCAAGTAGGACTTAATTGGTCACAAGATTGCTGTACTACTTTACCTTCTCCTTCATCTAGCTTGCCTTTCTTAAGCATAGATCGCCAGAAGTAGCTGAAAATTAGGACCTCACAAGGTTAGGGCTCCAACATTGTGTAGGAAAAAATGTCTCTCGTCTTGACCAAAGATCTGGAGACTGCAAAAGCTGACGCCGAGAATCACCTCAATGATCAGGTATCCATCTACAATGCATTACATGTCAAAAATTGAGTAACATCACGATCGCTAAACCGCTAGCCGGCCCACTAAATTGACGGCTTCAAATTGTAATCCTAATTCCTCGTGTGTAAATTGATATTGTTATAGATGTACCTGGACCTGCAGCTGATGGGCAAGTTATCGGACTTGAAGTACGCGCAAGATCTGCACACCAGGAGCTTGCGGCAGCGGGAGAGGGATCACACCAGACTTCAACAAGTCCATCAAGAGCTGGAAATCCTTCAAGCAAGCCTTCCCAGCTATAACCAAGAGAAGAAGAACGCTCAGAAGGAGGTTCGTTTCTTTAAAATGTGCCCAGTTCTATGTTCTGCTTCCAATGATATCGTGGTCACGGATTGAATATCTGCGGCCAAAATGCAGTTCATTTCTGCGGAAGAAGAAAGGATAAAACAGGAAGAGCTAGTAGTCGACATTCGCGGAGAAGTCGACTTCACGATGCGAAGCTTGAGAAAATCAGAGCTTCTAGGAGACAATATTCTCAAACAAGTGCGCGAATGTAACCAAAGGGTATGATCTATCTTACCCACTTTCAGCCTGATGCTGCAACTAATTGGCAACCACACCCTGTTTCATTAAGCTTTTTTTAAAGATTGCACCCACCAAAAATAGATCTGCAAGAAAAGGAATTCTGTGACATGACTTGCAGGTGCAGGTGCTGGAAAAAGAATTGGCAAAGTGCGTTGCAGAAGATCACAGTAATCAAAAGCGCCACAACCACTTGAAATTGACATGTGAACGTTTTCAACGTGTTGTGTCAGAAAAGGTTATTGCTCACTCTACTCTTCCTCCCTAATGGATATTTGAAATTATCTCCATCCTCCTCGCTAACATCATGTTCTCATTTCAACGTAGCAATGGAGTGGAACGATGCATGCTTATTTTAAACATACTTTATGAGATTGGAGCAATAAGCTGTTGTTCCGATGACGTAGCATACGATGTGGAAGAAAACTCTGAAGACAATCGAAACACAGAAGAGTTATCACAAGGGGTTCCTTAAACGAGTGGAGCAACTAAACAAGGAATACCAAGCCAACATTCTACTCTACAACGACATTCGCAGTCAACGCAACAAATATCTACGACTTGTCGATGTAATCAACTTTTCAACCATTCTGCCATTTGAAGACACAATATTACTTCAACCTTATCTCCTAATACTCTTGAAGCTTCCGAATTGAACAATTCCTCTTGGACGCAGGAAAGCAACATTATGTTGGTGGAGATGGAGGATAAGATTACCCCCGCACAGAAACAGGCGGAAAATCTTCATGATGATGTTACCCACAAGATCAAGATCTTCAACAGGCTTCACAAACACGTTCTTGATAGCCAGCAAGCTTGTGGCTATGTGAAAGTAGATATCAGCAAGGGCTTCATAGTTTTGGCGCAAAAAAAGGTCTCCAGCATGCCTCTAAGTTATGCAGGTGCAATTCAACAGCATGCAAATGTTTACCTCATAACTTAGAAATGGGTTGCTCTTGGATTTGTATCAGTTCATTGCTCGTGAACTCAAGCTGGAAAGGAAGCGGCTGAAAGAATCCCTTCAAAAAAAGGTCATTGCTCAGAAAAAGATGCAAGCTTTATACGCCGTTCACATTAAAGACCGAAATAAATATGGCCTCAATGTGATAGATCGGAACGACGAGCTGACAATTCTTTACGAGAAAGCGAATGTGCAGGTCCGCTGGCGAGCCACCTGCACTCTTCACAATGACCTGAAGTACATCAGATCTAATTGTGATAAGTCAGTGATTACCTTGAGCCTGGAGAGTAAAAGATGTATAGGAATCAACCAAGGGTGAATTAAGGGCTTTACTCGGTGGAAGTAGCAATCATGTTGATCGATGTTTCTGTTCTCATGATTTCAGGCTGATTTGATGAAATTTTCAGAGCTAGAACTGCAAAGACGGCTGGACGAAATTGCATTCCTCCGCCGTGAATGCAAGAGCGTCGCAGCAGACATTGCCACTGAAAAACGAGCTACTCCTGACCCCACGGCTCTCTATGACGAATTCAGGTCCCTCAAAAAGCAGGTGCACTTCTATAATGAGTCATGATCAATCGTCTTTACAATAGTCTTTAAGTTTGGTTCATACATTTCCGACTGAGCAAAGTGGACACAAATTACTCAACCGTTGGGTAGGTCCATACAGCACAAGTCACACGGGAGCAGCTCTCGGACTTGTGCGAGAATCCCTTGGAAAAGACCAAGCGATGGCGCCAGTTGAAAGGGCATGATCACAAACCTATGGATCTAGAACGTAAGGCCTGGATAACGCAAGCTTTCATCAATGAGAAAGAAAACCAGGCCACCGAGAAAGACATCATTCTGGAAGAGTTGAGAGAGTTGCTGGAGACCTCCACGAGACAGGGGGCTCTGAAATTGGTGAAGGGCATAGAACTGAGCAAAAAACTCAATGATACTGTGCGGCAACGGATCACTACAAGCCGCGCGCTGGTTGCAACCATCTCCGAACTCGCTCTTGTTCAGGTACTCCTATTCTGCACACAAAAACTGACCCCCCAGATTTCTGCTTCGTTTAACTGGTCTCTATTATTTCCTCACGCATACAGCAGTGAAGCTCTCTTCAGAAATGCTTTCTGCCATATGTTGCAGATTCTGTATAAAGTCTATTTTTTGGGTAAGAAACATGTGTAGGCTAAAGCGATGGCGATGAGTCGAGAGAAAGAAGACGCATGGAACCAGCTCGATGAAGCCCAATTACGACTGGATGCTGGAGAGCCCCCAACGGAAGCGGCAGCAAGGGAGTTAGCGTTCAAGAAAAGAGAAAGTGCAGTGGTTCGTAAGATTGAATTGCAACGGCAAGCTTTGCAGCAAGAGGAGCGGGACTATCAAGAAGCACTACATCACCCATCAATCGGGAAGAGACCGAAGTATAGTCCCACGATACTTGGCACCGTCTTTGCGATTGCACTAGTAGTCTTCGAAATTACAAAAAATAATTCGTCATAAGCTAGAACTGTATAGCGAAAGATGAGCAACTCACCATTGATGTGCATATGTGGGAGTGCAGGACGACACCCAATGTCACCTCTCGAGCAGAGAAACGACCCAATGTCTATCTGGGGGGACCTCACGGCCTGCCTCAGCCTTTCCCTGTCCACCTACCCTTCAGACCTTCCACAGGAGGCAGCGTCCTGCGACATTTTCGCAAGCCCAGCTCCGCCTCCACAGGCCTCCGCCGCTCACTTGTTGCTATTAAGTCATGAACTGTATTTTCTGCCCGACAAACTACATGATGCATAATGGTTTCTGTATCTCTTCTAGGCTTCTATCACACAACGGGCGAACAGAAAAATACCATTCCAGGGTTTCATTGTGGACGGCGTCAGCTTTGGGATGGCTTTGCAGGAGGTTTGCTTGTTTTACTAATAACCAATTCCTTCTTGCTACCCGACAACAACCAATCAAAGCAACAGCAAGGACTCTGGCAGTAAGCGAGACTTCATAGGTTCTTTGACCAAAATTATTCTTATCAAAGAGGTGCGATAGTACAGATCTCACACTAGAAACGAATTCCTTTCTTTTGTGTGCTTCCTCCCTGCAGTTCCTATCTTCTGTTCTACATCACAAGGAAGTAACACTCATGCCCCTTCCACCATGTGGCCCTATACCGGCCTTTGCTTTGAAGTCTTCGTCCCAATTCAAATCTCTATTGAATTTAACTGAGCTGCTAGATCTTCATATGTGATTGTCGAAACATGTGCTGCATTTGTCAACAGCACGACGTAGCAACGAAAGGCTCCCAACGGCCTGTCTTAGAATTGAAACTTTAGCCTCACCTTGCTAACTTAGCTCCAAAGGTATAGTTCGATCACCTTCTGAGCTCCTCATAATTGTAAATATTGTTAGAAGAAGCTGAGGGTCTGGTTATCTCTAAATCTAGTCAACCCCGACAACAAGCTCGCCTTGTTGACAGGGTCTTACAAAGATGTCGATCGTGTCATTCTTCCACGTTTCGACCCTCCCGCACAGTCTTCGCGGCTGGAATCACGAATACACATTGTGCAAGCAACCGAAGCTCATGAGAAAGAGGGAGAGGACTCGATCAACAAATCTTGAACCACAAACTGAAGGGAAGGTCACAGTAGCTATGCATTATCAGAAGTGAGCTGCAAAAACATTAAAATGGGTAAGAAAATCTTACCATAAACCAAGAATGATCTAGAGGGGTACTACGGACACGAATTCTCTCCACAGAGTTGATTCTCTCGTCGCAGCCAGTTGAGTTCGATTCGGACCGCCTATGCTTGAGATAGACGGTTTCAATGCACCCCGAAGCGGTATTGTTCAAAAACCTTTTGGACAGGAAGAATAGGGTGGGCTTCTCACAAGGATCGTCGGGAATCTCTCGGACATCAAAAGGAAAATGATCGTGGTTCTTGCTTCCATACCATGAGTAGAAGGTGCGCGGAGCTTCTTCGAGCTCCCACGGGGCCACGAAACCTTGGTAAACACGCACCACGTAACCGGAGGAAATTGAGAATGAGTATCGTCTCTGCTGGGCGTACGTGATGGTTTGCTGCAACATGCTAGCTTGCTCGACCCTGGCCGCTCTCATCAGAAGTCGCAGGGCTACAAGCCGGCTCTTCCTCGGGAAAAGCGACCCGATTATGTCCAAATGGTGAATCGACAGCACTGGCGTCAACGGGTGTGCCGCCAACAGCCCCATCGGATTTCCCCGAATGTCAAACTGCAAAATGCATAGACAGGTGGCGCGATCGTGACGGATTGATACAAATCTGACAATAGCGTTTGTCAAAACCTTCAAAACTCCATCAATCTGTGCAAGGAGAAATCTGAGTGTTACCTGATGGAACCCCTGATTCTTCGTAATTGGAACCCCAAGTTCTGTAATACACGCATGAATCCGATCATCACTCCCGAAAAGCTCCGGATATCTGGAAACAAGGTCGAAATGTAGTAGCAGCGAACAAACACATATAAAAAAGGGCATGATCAAATTCTCGAACTAATTGTATATCGCCTTCTCATTCCACACTTTGTCATCAGAGTGGAATCCCCAAAAAGTGTCCGAACAGGACAACAATGACAACCATTACGCTTACGAGAATTCAAAGCACGGGAACCTGTCAATAGAAATCTGCAGAACATCAATTTGGAAGATTCGATGCAGAATAATCGGCCGATCAATCGAAACCGTAGAGAGGAGCAGTACCGGTTTAGGCAGCCATCCTGCGTCGTAGCGAGGGCTTTGGCGAGCGGGTAGCTGATGGCGAATCCCCCGCCACCATAGGCCATGCTGTAGGAAAACCGCGTATTCTGGACATGGCTCTCAGAGTGACTGCCAATGTAGTGCATCTGCTTGGGGTCGTAATTTGACAGCATGCGCACAAGATTGTCTGTGAAAAAGATGGTGTCATCATCACCCATGACAAACCAATCCACGTTCTTCAGCCCCAGCTTGAATGTCTCCGTGACAATGCGCGTCAGGCGCAACGCAGCCCGGTTGCCTCTCCGACGCGAATACTTAAACTGGGAGGTGTTGGCGCTGATTTTGAAAGGGGGTGCGAATTCGTCCCACGTCCCGTTTATCGGCGCCTCTAGCCACACGTACCCCCGCATCGTTCTCTCCTGCCACCATTCTCTCACATAATACTTCCGCGATTGCCACAGCTTGGACGATGCCGCGATCCCGAAGACAATGTTTTTCAAGCTCGTGTTGTAGCTATTCTTGAACACATCGTCTCCCTCCTCGATCACAATTTCCTCTGAATCGATCTTCCTCTTCGTGCTAGGTGAGTGATCCTCGCTGCTGTTAAACGAATGCATTCGGTAATTTTGTGCCATCCTTTCCATCGAGGTAGATCGAAACGTAGACGCACTACTTCTTTCCTCACATGGGTTCGTGATGATGGACAACGCCGATAGAGCAAAAATACTGGAAAGCCCGCAAGCTACTGTGAACATCAAGCAAGGCCTCCTGTAACCACTTGGTTTTTCCTCTATCTGAGGCGATAATCTCCTAAACAACCCGCTAGTACTGGTCTGCCCACCATGTTCCCCTCTCGCCATAGCTGCAACAACGGCTTCACATTGTCACTGCTCAATCTAAGCGATTTGCAAACTCGTGCTTCTCAGATTTCCAACGTCGTCAAAGATCATTGAAAGAGTACGTCTCTACTATGATTTGGAGCTTCCAACATGCACCGTTCTTAATCTACGAGAGCCACGAACTCACTGGCAGGAGAAGCGTGAGACAAATATCTATATTAGCGCGCGATGCAATTCGATCACCTTAGCGCTCCTCAACGTCACCTGCAAAATGATCACATCTGTTCAACATAAGAACTAGCTGGCACAGATTTTCATACTTACAACTCCTCCCTCACAACCGTATCTCCACCACTAACGTGTATCGATGTCAGTACCGTGAGTGTCATATCCTACCAACACAAACGAACACTACCCACAAAGCTCCCCCTACCAAGCACCGACAAAACCCCAGTGATTTCCATCAATCTCACGGTCCAAACTCAAGCCATGGACCCCCCCAGCAGCTCAAGAGGCCTCCACATCATTTCGAATTGGAAAGTCAGACAAATTAACACATCTCAGCATCAGGTCCTACTCTTTCACCTCCGCATGGACTTCACATAAAATCTGCACTCAAGCAGTAGGCTCCATCCAATCAGCGAACAACCAATAAGGAGATGGATCTTGTCCCACTGTCCAGAACATAACCCCTGCCACAGCTTGACAGCCGTTACCATTTCTCAATTCCAGCGCGCCACCACAAACTCCACACAGAAGGCATTATCCTACCTAACGGATCCCTCCTTTCATGATCCTTCCTCCGAAGTAGCTCTTCGATTACACCCCATGTGAAATTATTACCCGATTCAACTGGCATATTCAAAAAATTCTCACATAATTCGTCGATTGCTCATCATAAATGATCACCGAAACAGTGGCATGGTTAACGAGATGCACAGCATCTACACAACAACACCCTGTTTGTAGCCTGGAACAGTGATGGTACGATGAGCAGGGAGATAAGAAAGTGGGAACAAAACCAGCCGTACGAAAGCAACCAGTTTCCGATTAAACATCGAAAAACGATTCGGGGGAGAATTCGAACCTAACATAGTAGATGCCCGTCAATGTGAAAGCAACAACCGCGACCCAACAGCAGCAAGCGCGCTGCCGCTTGATTGCGAGTAACAACCAGATGTTGACCGGTTCTACCCGCGATGTGATGTTCTCTCATTCCTGGCGCCGTGCTGGCAATTATTAGTGGAGGGACGTCACGAGATGGGGGTTGCAATAAGAGTCAGAGACTGGGGCCGATGCCGCAACTTGGCTGCGAATCCACGGCGCGGACTGATTGCTGCTGTGGGCGCCATGCAACTCCCCGCCCCCGCGACGCCTGCCCTCCTCTGCCCTGGAAAAAGCCTGCCGCCAGGCTTGCCTCATAATAACGCATGGCTTGGGTGGGAAGGATGGAGGACAATTTCAGTTGTCCGTCCTATGCTGGGGGACTGCAAAAAGACAAAACCACGAAACATAAAAAAACCAAAAAACAATCATAAAGGGGAGAGCTCGTTTTGGCTTGTGACATGTTGATGACGCTATTAATGAGAGTATTTTTTGGAACCATTGTTTAAATCTGGAGGAGGAAATGTAGCCAAAATTAGCTACTTTTTTAAAAAGTTCGAAATAACGAAATTATTCGCTATTTATTTTTTTTTAAATAAAAAAAACTATTCTTTGAGTTTTTGAGTTTCATCACTTGGTGTATGTGTTTTTTAATTGCTTATTTATTTACTCCTTTACTTGAATGTAATATTTTTATTGAATTAATGTATTTTCATATGAAATAATAGAAATTTTGCATAGAAGTACTTCAAGTGCAATTCGATGTCAGTGTATGAGTATTCAGAGCAATTGAGATCTGGTTATAAGAATTATCAAGAATTATCAATTTGGTATCAATTGGTATGCTCCATTTTTACTAGAACTGTATCATGCATAATGTATTTCTAATCAACATCTTTTATCTACCATTTTATAAATGTAGTTTATAAATTTATGGTAAGTAAAGGCTTTTTTTTATTTTGTCAAGCACATAAATGGCAATCAGAGCAGGTTTTTTGAATTTGGATTCATCAAGCTTGATAACAATACATCAATTCCGTACCTTACACCCTTAGATATATTTTTATCAAATAAAATATGTAAAGTTACTAATTTTGATATGTTTTCATTTATGAACTACATTTTATGATATACATATATATATATATATATATATATATATATTTGAATTATAGACATTGACACATATGACATGTCAAATCATTTGATTATTATGTGAAGATGTCAATTTTTGGATTTACAATATGGTACTCAAAACCCATCCATTTAAATTGTTGATTGAAGAATTGATAGAAATATTGTATCAAATTTATAATTTATTTTGTTGTCACAAACATATTCTTGTAAAGAAACTAAAACAACCAGAATAATGCATATTATGTAACATGTAAAATTTTGACAAACTTTTGACAATTTTTTTTTAGTTTACCTATTTATTTGTTTTCAATTATAGAATAAAGCATCTCAATGTTTCTACAGATTGTGCAACAAGAATACCTAATTTCTCCACTTCAGACAACTTGTAACCATTTTGTCAACTGTGGTCCATGCCAATGAAGCATAAAACAACAAAAAAAGATAGATGTAGATGATGAGTTGTAATATACCCCTCTGTGATTTCACCCCATTTTATTATTATATTTTTTATTTTTTATTTTATTTTATTTCATTTTAATTCGTGAGCACTTGCATGTAAAAGGAACCCCACAGACTATTTGAAATCGAAAGAATTGAAGGTGTGTTAGAATAGAATTTCGCATCAATCACTGTCAGAAGGAAAATCAGATGGGGAACAATTCTTTATGCCCGATGAGTACCACAAGTATTGATGACCATTGCGTGGATTTTGGAATTCACTATCTCACGAAACTCTCCAACGGACGAATGTAGAATTAAATACTTCGTTTGTTTGATGTTTCTGGAAGCGCGAGTTCAGTCTAATCACGGCTCCATGACACCGCATGCGAATCTTGCAAGAGTGTAGATATCCATATTTGCATGTGATAATCGAAGTTGGACTGAATCCATGTCCGATGCAGATCCACGTAGGACGAAACCCTTGAATCTGTTCATCCAGATAAATATGCCACGTAGGGAGGCGCACGTAACCATCATAATGGTCATGCGGTGTGCGTCTCCGAACCTCCGGTTGGCGGGGTCACAGAGTTAGTGAACTACTTCTGTCGGTATCTACTTCCTAATCAAACTTATTGTGCACTGTGGTTCTTGATGTGTACGGTCTAATATTTATGAAGATTTTATACTTAAAAATCCACTTTAGAAGTCTATGGTTTAAAAGTCTTATCAAGGCCCCAGTTTAGTGGAAAAAAACTCTCATTTGAAAACTTTAGCATTTGGATGTAGTGTAAGTGAAAAGAGGTTAAAAATGTATTAAATAATATTTTTATTACAAATTCAAATATACAAGTTTATATTTTGATTCTAAAAACTATGAGAAGTATTTTAAAAAATGATTTCTTGTTTCAAATATATTGTCAGCAATTTTTTAATTTTTTCTAAAAACTACCTCTTAAGATGAGCCCAATAGAAATTTTGGAGACAACACTATACACGCCATGTTGGAAAAAAAATTCATTTTACCTCATCTTTTCTTCTTGGGGAGTTTAAATTGATTTTTCTAAGTATAAATCCAACTAAGTAAGGTTTCTTAATTTCAACCAATCAATGAATTTAGAAATTGTGGCCTCTCACCTTGTCTCCTATGCATAAGAACCCTCTTAATTAATCTATAAATTAGATAAATTTTGTAATTGTTAAAAGTAAAGGTATCAACATAAACTACAAATGAGTTTTAAGAAACAATACTAATTTTTTGCTTATAAGTATAATATCAAACATTTAAATCAAATGCAATGTATCTTTAAAATTTTAATAATAATAATAATAATTTTTTTTTTTTTCAAAAATAACCTTAATTTCTTTCAATCATGTGCAAAAGTCCAAAACTACCACATCCTAATTGGTAATTTTATTTGAATTCTCTTTATTATTTTTAAAAACTATTTTATAATAACAATAATAATTACAGTAGAGACTGAAAATCACTTAAAATTGTGTTTCTAAAATCTGAAATATTTTACTATTATATTAATAATTATAAAACGTTTACTAAAAAGATTTAATGCTTTTGAAATTTTTATACCAAAAGATTTTAAGTTTTTCTTATTTATAAAAGAAATAAATCAAAGACAAAAATATATTAATGCATATAAGAATATGGTTTAATAACACAATGTGTTTCCTACAAATAAAATTGCACCTACATTTTTAATAAGACATAATTATTTTAATTATAATTGCTATTCTTATTAATCTATTAGTAAAGCATTAGAAACATTCATTTAATAAATATTATACAATCATCACACTGAAATTAACAAGCAAAAAACAAAATTAAATCCTTTTAGCAAATCACTACTTCAAGAAAAAAAAATATTGTAGAACCAAAATACTACAGAGTTAAGATTAGTGTTATTATTTTCAAACAAAATATCCAACAAAAAAATTTCTTCATAAACAATCTCAATATAAAAGTTATTCAATAAATTTTTATGAATCAATTTTACTCCTATGAGATTTTTTTTTACTTATGAAGTTTTATTAACAATATAAAGCTTTCATCAAAAAATTAATAATGAATATTATTTGATTATATTTTTTTTATCAACTATTATTAATTTAAAAATGATGTGCAAAATTTATTTGTATAAATTACAAATATATCCTTTGTCATTTAAGAAATTACTAAAATTTTGATATATAAATGAAAAAAAAAAAAAAAAAAAAGAAGAAAAAAAGAGCTTATAAACCAAACACATTATTATTTTACTAAAATACATAATGAATGTATAAAACATCAAAATTTTGTCTTTTTTTTAAAAAATTAATTAGTAATTTGATAATATTACATAAATTTTTTCTTATAAATTATTTATTATTTTTTACATTAATTTTTAGTATGTATATTCAAATATTATTATATTTTTATTTTAAAATTAATTAGCATTATAAATTTTAAAGTTTTTTATTTTTATTTTTCAATAAATTTAAATTATTATTTTATATATATTTCTACTTAAGTATTAATGAGTATTAATTATTTGATTTATGAATTTATATATTTTAAATTTTTTATATATTTTATTGTAATAACTTGTGATAATAAATTATTTTTATTTCAAATAAAGAGAATGCTTTGCTATAAATGATAGTAACTTATAATTATTTATATAAAGTTCTAATTTCATGTAAGATTGTTGTATTGATGTATGTATGTATATATATATATATATATATATATATATATATATATAGTTGAATATATTTGATAATTTAGATTTTTTTTAATAATTTAAATTAGTGATTATATATTTTATACAAGTATTATGACTTTTGAAAAAGGACCCTAAATGTTAAGATATCTTTAAAAAAAACTTCTCAGTGAATTAAGAGATTGATCTTTGAAGCTTATTTGAAAGTTTTACAATTATTAAAACCTTACTAGCTTGATTGAAGAACATACAATAAAACAATGTTTTAGAAAAATACTTAAAATATGATGATACTATAAAATATTGGAATATGAAATATACACTAACAATATATTATTTAGTTGATTTAGTTTTTTAGAATTGAATAATTTGGCCTGAATTTTATAATTTTAAAAAATAATTTGTAGCTAAAATATTTAATTTCCTATAAAAATACAAGTGAATTTACTATTTAATCAAGAAAAATACAAGAATCTTAGGAGATAAAATAAGTCTTGAATTTATACTCTAATAGGACAAGTATGTAATTTTAACACAATAATTTGTTTTAGTACAAACACACAAACAACTACCCTACCACTAAGATTTACTTGACTTGACTTGTAGACACTTGTCTTATTAGGCCACATAAAAAAACAAAAATAAAATTGTAAGTGACAAGGACTATGTAAAATTAGTACTTATTTATGGTGGTTCTGAATTGGTAACACGTTTTCAACCATCCATGTGGTAGTCAACTATACAGTACACAAGTGGTGTTACATGTGTATATAAATATCCTTTTGACATTATAAATATAAGAATTAATTTTATTAATCTTAAAAAAATATATACTTTCTTAATTTTTTATTCAAACAGATATAAAAAGAAAAAATTATATATGATCTTACATAATAATAAAATGTCTAGCACAAATTTTACAAATATGTATTATATTTGCAACAAACGGCAAAAAAATTTGAAACGTAAATTGAGTTAAATAAATTATACATATAATTAGTACAACTTAAATATCTAAGTAGAATTTTTTATAATTCTTATAAATTGAAAATATAAAACTACTTAAAATATTAAATTATTTATAAATAAAATAGCCTAGATGTAGATCACAATAATATAATAAAATATATATATATATACATACAATATAAAAACAATTGATAAGACTCACAATATATTCTGATGAATTTTTTATATAATTATATTCTTTAAAATATTATTAAGACAATTCAAAATTTATTGGTTTTTTAGGAGAAAATAATAAAAACCAAATAAAATTAAACCACATTTTATCCTAAGTTTTTAAATTACATTTGAAAAGACCAGGTATGATTAATACAAAAACTTAGATATATACAATATATCTTGTCTTATTACAATACAGCAAATACTTAGAACAGAAACTTAAAATACATAGATTGATGTGGGTAAAATTATAATAAGATGAACAAAAACTAAAATCTTAATTTCAAAAATTCAATAGATTGTTGTCTAATAGTTTTATGTTTGTTGAATTTTCTTATGCAAAATTAAAATTGCTAAACATAATCTCTTAATATGTCGTTTTTTTTTTTTTTTTTTTTTTTTTTGTTTATAACTTTTGAAAATATTCGTGTTGATAGTATTAATATATGTGTAGATGAACATAAATTCTAACTCAAGAATTTTATCCATGATGATAGATAATTTGATAGACGATTATGTCAAAAATTGACATATTAAGTTGCTCTTATTGATTTAATAGTTTTAAAAAAATAAATAAAGACAAATTTTCAAATTGTTTTTACAATATAGAGATATTTTTATTGTTTAATTATACTTATTATCTTTGAAAGTGCTTTTCTAAAAACGTGATGTGAAAAATAAAAAAATGTGAATGTCCAAGAATTTATAAAACAATTATACACATGAGTACATGCTGAATTCTATATAAGTTCATATTATTTGAAGTACATTGTTATGTATTCATCTATATATATATATATATATATTTATATACAAATATGTGTGTATATTTTATTTTTAAGTTTATGATTTTTTAGCAATAGTATTTAAATATGTAATTTGTAAAATATAAATCACAATATTTAAAACTTATTTCATCATTCTTTCATCATTCATTTATACAAATAATTTGCTTTAAAATCACATTGAATAAGAAAATCTAAAGAAATCATTAATCAAGAAACTTGTAATCAAATCAAAAATTTATTTTTATATACATACAAATCTATGTGTATCTATATATATATATATATATAAGGTGTCACTAATGCCACCAAAGTTTTTACTATTGCCACCACAACTTGCCATCCACTAAATATCATTATAATTTTTGCCAATGCTACCACAAGCTGCCTTAAACTTGCATTGCACACCACAATGTATTTTATGGAACATTGCTAATGCATACTACAATAGATAAAATGCACATTCTTTATAGATGGATATTTTAGTGTTCCGTAAAGTGCATTATACTGTGCAATGTAAGTTTAGGACAGCTTGTGGTGGCATTAGTAAAAATTGTAATGATATCTGGGGGAAAATAAGTTGTGGTGGCAATAAAAAAAATTGTTATGACATTTACAAAAAAAAAAAAATTAATTAATTAATTTTTTTTAATTTTTTTTTTAATGTTTTTGTTATCAGTATTTTCATGACTTTGCAGCAAATTCTGCTTTTTAAAAACTACCTTGTAGAATGAAATTGTAACCAGAAAACAATATGTGCTATCTAAGTTTTTGGTTTATAAGTGCCCTTGATAAATTTAATTTAATTTAGTTTTTTTTTTGACTTATAGTTACATATTTACTAGTGAAATCACACATGGGTTTTAGATATATCTGTATAAATGAAATTCTGTAGTTGCTAATTAAAATGTTTCAAGTTAATAATGTAAAGCTTCAAATTTCATCTTATAATAGTAGTTACATCTTATGACCAATTGATATCATAGCAGATGCTACAAGTTTATAAGAGTGAATCACACAAAGTATCTATACTTTTTATGGAATTTATATATTTTTTATCCATAAAATTAGAATTTTAACATGTATATCAAGATATTTGAATTTTAAAAAATAAAACAACCCAAACATCATGACATCAAAAACAACATAACTAAAAAAACAGTGAAACGTCATTTATTGAAAATTATAATCATAATTTGTGAAAAAAACCAATAAAAATACCTTAGTTTGTGCCATAAATATAACTTCTGTATGGTTATAAATATAATTCTTTAAAATTCATGGTTAAGGTGGTAAACATAAGGACAAGAGATGTCTTTACTTGAAACTTTCAACAAATCAAGAATAATGTAATAAAATAATATCACTTGGCAACAAGATTACTTCTTTCAACGTATATTTCAATTTCAATTTTAGAATTCTTTTGAGAAAGGCTATTGATATTTCCAACCCCTCTATATTTCCTTGCAGTGTATCTAGAATATTATTATTCTTATTATTATTGTTTCTGTTGGCACAGCCATCAAAATTGCTAATAAAAAATACGGAATTTTCATGTTTAATTGCATATATCTTTAGATATTTGATTAAAAGGAGCACCAAAGGGCAAGTCTCCATCATGTTCATAATGTTCTTACATTTTTTAGTTATGTTGTTCTTACATTTAGTCTCTTACATTAATAATTTATAATTATTAATATGAGCACCAAAATGTAAGTCTCCATCATGTTTGGCTAAATGTAAGAGACTCTATTGCCCCCCACCCCATATTTATAAAACATTATATGTGTACTTTTACTGTATATATAGGTTTAGAAATAGTTTAATTTATCTTAGATAGTATACTCTTAGTTAATATAATTTATAAATGATTGATCATTTTGTAACGTTTTTCAAGATACTGTTCTATGATTTCATCGTTGTACAAGTTAGGATTTCATTTTTCAACATTCATACAGAAAATTTGCATGAGAAGGTACAAACATATTTTTTTGGTTTCTTTTAATAACAAAGTTTATGTAATTTAAATTTATTTTATACATTTGAAATTTCTCATCTCATACCAGTAGAGCAAAAATATTGCATGTTCCCTTGAAAGACAAAATACTTCTGAACTTCATTAAAGGAAAATGAAATTTTGTTTGCAAAATTCTGATTGGAAAAATAGCATTTTCAGTTGTCGTAGATCTTAATCTAATCCCTGGAAAGACATTTTGTCACAAATTGTTTGTTCACAGTAAACAAGTAAATCTCAAGATTGATAATCTCAATGACTATAGAATGTTTTTATTAAACTTCTTAAATACATATGAACCAATTCATTCTGCTAATCTTTGTCACTACAAATTAATTCACTGAAAATCATAAGTTTTAATAATTAAAATAGTCTATAGTTATTCATATAAGTTTTCAAAATGATTTAGTTCATTTTCTCTGAACTTCTTACACTGATTTCGTTTCTTTTAAAGAATAGGATTCATTCATTCATTCATTCATTCATTCGTTTTTTTTTTTTTTTTTTTTTTTAAAATTTTTAACACCCCGTTTCTGCAACATAAAAATTAGAATTGTGGGTGGATATTTTTAGAATGTTAGACATTGCACCTTGTCCCAATACAACCTGTTAAAAGATCAAAGAAGGTGTTTTTTTCAAAAAAATGAAAATAAAAAAATGCCACATGAAAGGAAGAATAATAACAACATATCCACTTTACATATATCAAAAAAATAAAAATAAATTGGTGTCTGCTTAAAACTTCCTGATTGGCTGAATTTCAACTGCTTAAGGATGATTATTGACTTCAGTCAATTCCCTCACTGACTGAGTTCCACCTGATATGTGATTTGCTGAATTTTTGAGACATTCTTTTTCACGATTTTTTGAGATATTCTTTTTCACGATTTTTTGAGATATTCTTTTTCACGATTTTTTGAAATATTTGCTAACCAATGTGTGAATTTTTTCGAAATATTTTGAAATACATGGCAAATATCATGAACAAGAATATTCTAAAAAATTCAACCAATCACATATAAAAATTATAGTATATCTATGATAAAAACTTCCTAATTAAATTCTTCTTGGACTAAGCAATCATTTAAGTTGCTAAATGGGTCTCTTTCTACTGTTGTGCATATATATATATATATATATATATATATAATTCACACATTGTTTTGTGGAAGCTTAAATGTACCAAAGAGCCCATTTGACAATTACTTATAAAACTGATGATGATGATGAGCTTATGTAGCCATCTACACAGCAACATTTTACATGGTTTTATTGATTTTTCAAAAATTGATGTTTGCCTTGTTGATGGGTATGAGGAATTCTTGAAATGGTGACCAAGGAGCTTATCGAAATGCCAAATGCAATGTCTACCAAAGAGTTCTGAATGCAGTTCCGTGTTGTCTTTCAACACAAATATCTTGCTTGCAATTTCCTCGTGCTAAATTGACTTATGACTAGAATTCATGACTTTTGACTTTTTGTGGTCTAACTTTTTAGACATGTGGTCAAGGACTTATGTTCAATATGGAACCGCCAATTCTTTCTTTAACTAATTAAAATATACACAATTGGCTTGCTTTCCAAGGGTTTTGTTTTACATTGGAGGGCATAAGAGCACAAGAATAATATTTGTGGAATTTGTTACAATTTTTCACAAAATTGTATTGTCTATAGGAAAGTTGAGGAAATTAATTTTGTTTGGAAATTTTCAAATAAATATTTTTCATTTAATGAAGGCTAAGACTATAATTTAGGATATCCATGCTTTGGATCCCATATTGGTTGCTATTGGGCTCTAAATTTTTATATAATTTAAAGTGTAAAAAAGAGGAATCTATGAAGACTCAAGTGATTGGAAGGGCATTAGACAATGTTTTTTTTTTTAAGATTTTTCTTAACCCATTCCCCTACTTTGATGCCCACAATGACTAGTCTAATGCCATATGACAATTCAATAAACTCACATCTAGAATACACAAAACTCTTTGTCTGTATCACTTGCTTCCAAAGTCTCTCTTCCCATGAAAATGCAATGCCACAATGTAACAACTTGCCAAGAAAAGATGATGATGTGGTGCATGTCAAATAAAGATTACTATAAAAACCATGGAATTTTTTGACAAAAGTAATACATATAAGTCTTATTATAAACTTCTAGATCACTATGCTAAAATAATTATTTTCACTCGTTGTGTATAAAATAAGTAATTGACTTTATTCTTGGAAAAATATAATCTAGTGAATCTTACATATATCAATGCATTCAGAGTATTCAGAGTTCTTAGGTTACCCTAGAACCTCATATTGTGTTGTAGAAGTCATAGAAAAAATTACAACCTAAGTGTAAAATGCAAAAAAAGAAAGAAAACAGTTTTTGTTCTGTTCTTATGTGTGTAATTTATTTTATTTTTAATTATTTGCAATGAAAAATTATTGCAGTCCTGAAAATGAAAGATAAAAAAAGAGAACAAATCATTAAAGTTTTCTGTAAAAGAAAATAATTTCCAAGTAAGTTTATGAAATGATAAATACCTAATTGTATTGTGTAATCAAACATGATGCATATATTAATCACAATTAAAATTTGGAATAAAAATGCTATCTGGGATCTGTATTGTTTACATCATCTTCATGTGCTTAGTTGAAACAATTAAATTGTGACAAGAAGGACCTGTAAAGATTTTAATGAAACTAAATGCTTAACAGTTGCTAATTTTATCTTCAAAAATAAAAAACTATGTTAGTTTCATCATTTATAATTATTTCTATTAATGTAATCTAAAAATCAACAAATATGCAAAGTTTTAGAAATAAAGATCTGAAAAAACATATTAAGGTAGACTTTAAAAAAAAACAAAATTATGGTATTGTGCAATGATACATGGCTGTTAATCATGTTGGTTAATGCCTACAGATTCTTCAAAAAAAGTTCCTTTACATGCCACACTAAATCTAATGAAAAATAAATCATCAGATGAATTTGCTTGCATTTGAAACACATTGAAATGATAAGAGTAATTTCAGTGTTTTGAAGTCTAATATAACCTATGCTTATATGATTGTATAGATATAAAAATAGCTTAATAAAAACAAAAGATATTTTCTCATTTGAGTGAAAATACAAGTTTTTTAAAATTACCACGTACAAGATTTTCAGTTTAATGAGATGACTGATATTTTAGCTTTTGAACCCTTTCTTGACAATTGATTCAAAACAATCTCAAAACCTGCAATAAAAATTACATTATATGACATGTCAAAAACATTGACCATTAGTCTTTTTTAAAGGTTTTTTAAATTTAAAAGAGAAAAATGAAATTAGACTCCAAGTCTCTGGATAAAATTTTCATTCAAGATACTTTTAGCATTAAAAATATACATATAAATAGCAACAAAATTAAAAATCCCTTTATTCACATGAAACCGTCTTTTAAGGATTATTGTCTCAGGAATTATAGATAATTTTGTGCTTTTGATATAAACATTATAGTTGTGCTACAATTCAGAGTACTGTGAATTTTTGTACTTATCTATTGTTGTTTCTACAAAAACGCCATATGATGAATTTATAAAATTCATTTTTAGTAGCTACTAGAAAACATAAATATAAAAGATAGATATTTTTAATTTTTTTTCTGATGAAAATTTTACAAGAGATTTTTGGAATTCAAGAACTTATTTGTTCATTTCTAGAATACACATCCTAATACCTTATTTCGTTTCCCTATATTCAATTCTCACTTCTTTTTTTCTTTTTTTTCATTGTATGTAGTTAATAACTAGCTTATTAAAAAAATAAAAAGAATCCTTTTGACTCAATCAAATCAAAAAATTAAAACATGCAATGACACTTTGAATATATTATATAAGGTATTTAATAACTAAATAAGGTATTAGGATGTCTATTCTAGAAATGAAATGTGGTATTGTATTTAATTTTGTAGTTATTAAATTCTTAGGTATTTCTAGAATAGACATCCTAAGAATTTAATAACTACAATACCACAAAGTAGGAAAAAAAAATTATAACAATAAAATGCATATGTATATAAGAGTATAACCTGGATGATATATGTATATATATACACATGTATTGACACTCACACATTTACATTACTTGGTCTCAATATGTTATCTATAGAAATTAACAATTCTACAAATTCATTATTGTTGTTTCAATTCTTTATTCTTAAACCTAGAGAGTTATTTCAACATCCAGTAACTATAATGTGCAAGTTGCAATTACAAAGTTGCTGTCATGAGGGAACATTGACAGGAGTATGTTCCTCCACTCCCAACTTCTCAACTTTGTGCAATATTCTTCAACTGCTGATGCTGTGGCTTGCACTCATTCACTGCCCAAGTAAATATAATTTGGGGGATTAGGCTTCATAATCTTAATCCCCTAGCTAGGTTATATATATAATGAATACTAATGAAAATGATAATCAGTGCAAAATGCCATTTAAAATGTCAAGATTCTAATCGGCTTTTATCAAGCAGTGAGAGAAAACACCAAGCAACCAAGTTACTCACATGAGCTACAAGAGAAAGGAACTACACCTGATGAAGCGATTTTTCTCACAAAGTTGTTGATGAAGACATTCAAGCAGTTAAAGCTTACAGAACCAAAACATGTGGCTAAACTGTTGGCACATAGTTGGAGGTCCATACAACACACGGCAGCAACAAAATGATGAATGCCATGACAAGCAGCTGGAATGAATCGTTGTTGGTAAATTCTCATAGAATGAAATGCCAGAAAAATGAACGCAACTTCCCCATTTAGAGACAATTGCTTATTGAACATCTCCAGTGATTCTGCAGAACAAGTAAGATAGCATCCATTCTAGCATCTATCTGTAACGGATCCTGCAGGAGAAGTGGGTAATGGGCTAGTCTCTGCAACCTAGACAGGAACAGGAGATGGGAGTGAAAGAGCAGAGGCCAAAGGGAAGGTCTCGAACTCCACAGTTGATGTGGTAGCAGCAGACTGTGGGTAAGCACCATCGCCGGCTGGAGTCACAGCATGTACACGGCGAGCACTCCCTGAAATCGCCCAACTTCCGCCTGTGAGTACTTGCGAGGCTTACATTTCTGTGGAGGTTGTAGAGTGGAGTTGGAACTGGAGCAATCCGGAGTGTCGTTCCATTTGTGAGTCTGATTGTAGTGCTGGTGAGCGTTGTAGTGTCCATTTCAGAGTTTGCTGTGGTCTGCATGACATGTCGAACAGGACGAGGTCGGTGAAGATGAACTTACTTTAGATGTTATTTAGGAATGAGTACCTGCTATATCTCAGGGGTTGAGTAGAAAACAAGAGTAGAAGAAAGGAGAAGAGAACACACATAATAATCATAGGTTCAGATCATCACTATTGAAGGGTCAACTTTTTGCAAGGTATTTTAACTGCCTGTGAATTAACCATTCCTCAAAAGAGATTGATTAGTCTTCATGCTTCCATTCCAAGATCATACTGTAACGTGTTCAGGGAATTCTAGGGGTTGCTTGCTTATGCTTCTCACATGTCGTTGTAAGCGTTTTGAACCCCGTTCTATCACAGTCAAGCTTACCAGCAAGTTGCAGACGTATAAACTTGCTCAGATTATGGGTGAAATGACCTGATAATTGAAGTTGGATGTTTATGTGAGTGAGATTCCGATTACATGATTCACAACGAGCGCTAACCGTGCTTCTCTGGCGTCTCATTGTTTGGCGTAAGCCAAGTAATCCCAGCCTGCCTCGCGTTTCGATGGTTTGTGGGGGCAAAAGGTATGGATTCATACAATCAAGAAGACCAACTTGCCCACGAAATCGAAAATTTGCATGTCAAAGTAATTCAAATCGTTCGTGAAGCATACAACATTGCCACCAATATTTATCATGCAGATAAAATACTAACCTGAGAGTGCCGAAGTCCAATACCAAGCGCAGCCTCGCCTAAATTCACAGAATATGTGTAAAATTAGTGACACTAGTCGCAGGCAGCATTCAACTGTAAAGAAAATATACATGTGTTACAAGGACGTTATCACCCAAAGGTTAATGTCCTAAAGCCTTAAGCTTCTATTCTGAGTCGCAATTTGAACAAATATGATTTCTGACGATGATTGGAGGGATTAAATGAAGAATGTGGGCAAAAGGTCACCTAATCTTATGCATACCTGTAAAGAGAAACACCAGTAGCATCACGTACATGGCCTCCCTCATTGCTCGGCAATTCTGAGTGACACAACAGAGCCATTCACAGAGTAGAAATTCATTGACGCACCCAAAAGAAAGAAAAAAGGCAGTTTTTATTTATTATTATTATTTCAAACTTATTTTATTTTAAAGAAGGACTACACTGCTATCACGTCACAGGCTGCTTGAAGGAGTGTGATGGGATACGAAATTCAATATAAAACAACCGCACTGTCTAAGTCATTAGCTGAAGCTATATTCATGAGAGACGTTGTAGTATATTTTCATCAGAGTAGCAAACGCCGTTCATACCTTAAAGTATATATCTACCAAGGAGGTGGGAAGTTTTAGTTCACATAAGCGCTACATCCATGAGAGAAGGGGAGACAAAAATGTCCCCCAAAACAGACAGTTCCGTGCCTAACCATTACGATTAACTCACCACACGTTCATTTTACTAAAACAACTAGAAAAAGCCGAGAATTGATAACAGAATAGTTGAAATTCAACCAACCTTGGCATAAGGTAGCTTCTTTCTGACTCGCAACACCGGAAGTCTATCAGAGCAAAAGAGAGAAAAAGATCTACGGAACTGCTACTAACGGGAAACGCATACTTAATATTAAGAAAGTCATACACGCAGTCCCCAGCAATCAGCGCAGATACTACCTAGACACTCCATCCGAAACGCAAATTGAAATCTACTCCTCTCAATGGCCAAGTGATCAACACGCTCTCAGAAACTGCTCAACCGGAAGAAAACTCCAAGAAAAGATCCCACCCTAGCTGCATCCTCTCCTCAAAAACCAAAGCCAAGAAATGTCACCACCCACATTGTACATACACACGTACAGGAGCAAGAATCCAAGATATCCCTCCGCATGCGCACAGGCGCCGCAGTACTAATTACAGTGATGGGTACGGTGAGCCAACTGTAATGCTCCAGCACCAAACAAGCCTGCCAGGATAATATTCCAGCTACCAATCCACTCGAGCAAGCTGGGTACAGAGACTTTCGATCGAGACGAGAGAAACCTGCGAGCCACGACAGAAACACTGGAAAACGCAGGAGAATGGACGTGTTGTGAGGTAGAGAGGCCCGAGTGAGTCTTGTGAGTGTGTGTAAGGTGTAAGACGGGTTCACGTTAGTTGACGGCGTTAATGGGAGCCAAGCTTGCTTTGTGACCACATTCTCTCCCTGGGATGCGACAAACGGGGACGACAAACACGCAACTGAACCACCAAGTAGCTTCTTCTGCAGTTGGGTAAGATGCTTGATGTGATGATACACCTTTCTCTCTCTCCCTGTCTTTCGCTCTCCCTCCATCCCTCGCTCTCTGTCTGTCTGTCTGCAACTGGCAAAAGGGGGCCACATGACTGCTCTGCCACGGCACTCCTCCTGTGAAGTTACTGATAGACGAGGAGAATCTACCCAGTCACTCTTACCACATCCTCCCCCATGATGCCACCCTTTGCACTGCAGCCGCTTCCCCCTGCCACACGACGCTGTAACTAACGCAATTGGCCTCCAGGGACTGTCACATCTCCACCTGCTCGTTCCAACTTCTGAACATGGAAACCACAATCAGACCGTTCTCGCATGGTCTGAAGCGGTTTCTCAAGCCAAGGGAATTTGCTCCAACTCTCGGATATGATCCACCACGCTGACACTCCCACTCGGCGATGCAAGCGATGGGTGCGCTATGCTTGAATATCAATGCTGCAACGCATGATACGCTTCCCCTGGGAAACAAGCTCCAGGATGTTAAAGCTTGCCACTCATGAAGCGGGATTCATTTCTCGAGCAGGTAATGAATTATCTGTATGAGACAGTGTGATGAGGACAAAGGTTCTGATGTTTTTACTGATTGTGTGTTAAGATATGATGAGGAATGCCCAGGCTTTGGATAAATTCCCACACTGATCCATCTATCGCTTCCCAGGTCGTGTTGAATTGCCGTGTCAAAAACCGGATCATGTTTCATAGCCTCTCACATTTGGGGTTCTTTTCTTTTCTTTCATTCTTTCTTTTAATGTTTTCTTCTTTTTTCTTTTTGGAGTGTATTTTGAAGAGGACTATGAGGTCTTCAGATGTCTATGCCATTGTTTCTAGAAGTTTTCCATCTATAATAGATGACTTCTTCTACCACTTGTTTGATGCCAAAAATAAGTTGTAAGAAATTATTATTTTGTGGATGAGTTAAAAATAACAATAACATTAATAATATTATTTAAAATTTAGATGATGAAAAGTGAAAAAGTGAAAGATAAGTAAATGGTAAGGACAAAGCATTGGCCAAAAGACCATGAAGAAGCAACACTGGAGGCAAGATCCCCTACAGATGCTATCACCCCCACAACTTACAGAGCCAGCAAAGGCGTCCAACTCCAGAAGAACACAAGCCAGCTGCAAAGACTCCCAGTTTGGATGAATGCAAATGGCCCTTCTACACTGAGGCAAGCCTCCCAGTTTGGATGAATGCAAATGGCCCTTCTACACCTGAGGCAAGCCTCCCAGTGGACATAGTCACCACATTGGATGAGTGCAAACAGCCCTTTCCTCACTGGCAGGAGAAGCAAGCAAGCTCTGATGAGGATGAGGAGGAGCAGACTCCACCACTCAAGACTGGGTCTTCACTAAGGGACTTCAAGACCCAGTCTTGAGTGGTGGAGTCTTGACTGAACCCCAGGTGAGAAGAGAGATAGAGAGAAACTGTGTGTGTGTGTTGGGTGTGTGGGCTGGGTCTGCCTGTATTGCTGACTGGAAATGAAGAAGGGGATGAAGTCAATAGCAGGCAGGCAGGCATTGTTAATGTAGAATAAAATGGAGCATGGAAGTTGAAGTGATTCTTGATTTTATCATCTGTAATTTTAACCCAAATATGGTGAAAGTTTCTACTTTTGATTGATATGGGGTAATTTGATCAGAAGAAGTGTTTCACAACCAGAAAATCACACTTGGAAAAGTACAAGTGCATCCCCAGCTTTTACCTTGTACCTCAGATGAGCAAAGGTAGCTGAAAGGTGCAAGTTATGCAATCTTTTGTAATATATATGAATATATATGTATTTGGTGGGAACTTGATGAAGACTGTCGTTTGATGTGAACTTTTCACAATACATCATCACAGGATTATACTTCTGCAAAATATGATGACCAGCCATGTCCAATTTACGATCTCCTATTCTCTTATCCTTCAAAATTCAATGTGTTGATAGTTTAAGATTGAATAATTTTGAAGATCTGTCTTTTATGATAAATCTAGATCTCCAAAGCACCATTTGAAGATGTTTCAACATACTAAATTGAAAAAGTCTATGAAGTACTGATACGTTTTGTTTATTTTTTAAAAGGGAGTTGTAAAACAATGAATACTATCTTTCCCAAAAAGAATTTGTTATAAATTCATTACTTCAGAACGATTATTATTATTATTTTTTTGTTTGAAGAAACTTAAGATATATTTTACATTGAGAAGTAAGCTTATCAAGGATCCTGTCACATTCACAGTACTTCCTTGATTCAAACCCTTCAAAAATCTTCAATCCTCCTACCTTCCAATTTGTTATAGTAGAATGGCTATTTAGCTTGTGAAGTGCCGTTGAGATCCGGCCTAGTTGCCGACTTTATAGTCTAGATGGGTAGCACATTGAAGACAGAAAGACATTTAGGGTTTGAGTGCACAGCAAGCCATAGCCCATTGTCTGCATTGGTGTACTTTGAACAATGGCCAGATTTAAAGCATGGGGACCTGGATCCAATCAGTTATCATCAAAGACTACAACCTACATTTGGAAATTATTCATTGGCTGTGAGCATTCTGAGCATCCAATTTTTCATGACAGAGAATGCTGAGTGATAGCCAGCAGTAACTCAACAGCGGATGTTGGCTGTACTTGGAAGAGGTGATGAAAACGCATGGGTTAGTGACAAACAAAAGTGGCAGAGAAGGCAAAGATCCTGCACAGATTCTGCAACAAGAATAAAAAAAACTTACCTCACTGTCCCAAAAAGCTGTGCATATGACCTGATCGATTGTTAGAAAGCCCAAGGTGGAGATCCTGGACCTCTAGTACGAAGTCCCTGCTGTCTTCAACACCAAATAGGAGGGCCTTAAATCTTACACAAAAGTAACAACCTGAAACGGTGAGCCAGTTTGATCCACATGAAATGCACAGTAAATTTTTGTATGATCCATTAGTCATTTGAAGAGCGATCACTTCGAAGGCCTTTCAAGTACTAATTATTCCTCTTGGAAACAGTTTAAATTGGTGATGGAGGATTCGGGACCATTTGAGGCAGTAGACTCACGAAAAAAACTCATGGTAACACAAACGTCACGTTCACGCAATGAGAGGTCTCAAGTCCAAGAATATCGAAGCTTCTATATTGTCTGAGTAGGGCTGGCTTCAAATGCTGGTTTCAATCTAATGCAGACCAACATGGTTGTAACACTAAAGCTACTTTCAAGCCATACAGTTAGACTAAGATCCATATGAACGCAACTTGCAAAAGACGGATTTCACCATAATTTAAAAGTTAGCAACGCAGACGGAAAACCGCGGTAAGCAAAAAAATCGGTTGGTGATCAACCTGTTAGTCACCAAATTTACCTGTAAATCTCAAGTAGTACCAATATTCATAGGGGGAAATAGTACAGTTTAGCACACCCTGTGAAAGAAAACTCAGCAACTCGTCAAGACCGACTCATCTGGAAAACGACAAATCTATCAAAGTTGGCATAAATCGGACAATGGAATTGCCTATCAGATAAAGGGAGGGGTACAGAAAAGGAAAAAGGAGGGAGGTGATTGGAAAATAGTAAGAAAAGTAAACTACAAATTTTAAAAAATTGAAAAATTGAAAAATTGAAAAATTGAAAAATAAAGTATCTGGTAATGAGAGTCAATCTGAACTGTTACACGATACTGGGGGCATCACCGGTCCAGTTACAAGTTGCGCGCTGCCACCGTGTGCGTATGCAATCAACAAGGGGTGCATGCTGGGCAGGTTCTGGAATTGGAGCCCCCGCGACTGCAGAGCCTTGAGAGACCTCACCTTGCTGCATCGCCTTGTACTCCTCCACCAGGGCTGTGTCAGGGGTCCATTTGGGAGGGACAGATACCCGAATCATGGTCAATCGCGGCCGTTGCTGCGTCACATCTCCACTAGAGGCCACTGTCTTGGCAATTCCATTGAAGTGAAAAACTTCAAACTGTCGCTTGCCAAGAACAGCACCGGGGTCCTTCAGGCCACCTTTGCTCCTATCAACTTGCAGAAGGGCTTGCCATAATTCACTCCATACTACAATGTCACTGCTGCAAAGGTTGTTCAGCATGTCCTGCGGCACTTGGATGCCGAGGTCAAGAAAAATCTTTTGTAGAGCTTCAGGGCTAATGAACCCTCCTCCGCCACTCTGGTCCTGAGCATCAAATGCCTGACGCACTCGTATCTCGTGATCCTCAATGTCTGATTCCTCTTGCACAGAAGGATCGAGAGCAAATAGAATGCTGTAATGAGATTCACTCCCAATCACCCAAATAGGCCACTTTGGATATTTCAAGTTGCGGCCAACTTGACATAAACTGAGTGATTCAAGGAGAGTGAGGAACCCGACTTCAACTTTAGTTGAAATTCCCTTTATACTAACACCCCCCAAGTCCATGTTATTATCAAAAACATTGGAAACGGCCTGTCCGCACAGGAGGAGATTCACAATTTCCTGCATTAGACCAGTCCACACAGAACATCAGCATGATGCACACCCTATGGCAACTATGATGAAAGCTACTCAGATTATGCAGTCATGCAAATAAGTCACCAAATTCAAGTGTTCCCAAAAAGTTCGCATTTGATACTCTCCTCTTTTTTAGTTCTTTTATTTGCCACTCTAACTTGCATGAGACAATAGCAATTATTTACTATGCTAAAACTAGCGTCCTACACGACAATGTTGAAGTTCAAATTATTGTAAGACATGATCGACAATTCAATGGAAGTAATACAAATGTACGTGAATATGGAAATTATAATGAGCAGGATACCTGAGAGGCATGACCAAATGGAGATGTCACCATTGGCTGAACGGGATCATCCCTGTCAGAGCAAACCAAGTCCTGGTATCAAACCCGTTGTCAGAAGCAGCCAAGAACCACAGAAAAGCCCAAGATATTTAAAAAAAAAAAAAAAAAAAAAAAAAAAAGCACTACTCCAAGTCCAAGAATGTAAGAAATTAAACCAAAAAAATTCTTTTTCTTTTTTTTCACATCAGCCAAACCCCTTGAGTGGTAGAGCATGCAGGACATGACACTCCCCACAAGCGACAGGAATCAAATAAATACTCACAAGGCCTCTGGACAGAAGAAGTGAGAACAAAAGTAGAAGAGCTCCCCATGGACTTCTGAATTCAGGTAGAAAACTGCAGAGTTGTTGGTGAAGAGTGGAAATGGATGTCACTGTAGACACTCTGATCAATCGGTGCAACTCCTTCCCAGAGCTAAGACAGAGCACTTCCAACGCCTTTGCAATAGCCTAATACAGCAACCAGTCATGCCTAAGTAAACAACAAACCTCCTCGTACAAATAGATAACCCAAAGGTTCAAACATACATGAAAAGTTACAACTGAAATACATACGCTAAGACTTAGCAGCTGAACTGGAAGTAACGCATTTTGAAACGTGAAGAAAAGAACTAAAAAATAAACTAAAGAGGAGCAGCAATAAATCTTGTACGCTAGTGTGACAGATTCTATACAGATAAATCTTGGAGAGTTTAGATGATAAACCTCATCCTGTTCTTGCTCATTGCTGCCATACTCGCAATACATTTCAGGGATATCTAACACAGCAACCACAGCTTTTCGCTTACCTCCAGCACGCCAAAGTGTCTCAGCCATAGCCTGAACAAGGGCCCTGCAAGCCAATCGCAAGGAGAGCAGAAGTGTAAACTCTTCATCCTCTGTAATCTTGCACAGATTAAATTAGATTTAAATTTAAATTAAAGATAGAAACTAGAACAAACGATTTTCAAGAACTTTAAGGATCTAATCCCAATTAATTTGACCCATGTTATCTTAGCAGGCAAAAAATAGAACAAAATATAATGTACCTCAGAATAAATCATAGCTATTGTCCACTTCATATTGAGTCGCTAAAACCCGCTTCAGAAATAGCAATCAACTTTTGCAAAGGGGTTTCTAAATTGCTAGTTCGTAAAGAGAAAACAAGTTTAAGCAGGGATCAAGTTCAAACTAATACTGTAATGAGGGCTTCTAAGGGCTAAAGCTGAGACCCTGGCTAAAGCTTATTACCTCTGCCTCCCAGTGAAATACAAACCATTTTCAAACATGCCTACATCAGAGCAGATCGTTATTTGCAACATAATCATCACCATACCAGGTTCTTTGGGTATCTGAAAATATCAGCTTAACGTCGGCTGCATCACTATTACCCGTCAGAAGTGGCTTTAAAGGAGAGGATCGCAGGGCAGGTTTGCTTTTCATACCAATGTCCTTCTCATCTTCCGTTACAAATAAGAGATACTTCAAAACCAAAGCCTGTTGTCAAAAAAAATGAGACCCCTTAGAATTTTCAGACTTTTGCCACTAAATAAAAAACCGTTTGTCTGCTCCGAATGCAAATTGCTTCACAACGATCTAAAACTTATCAATCCCTAGTGCAGATGTCCGACAATTTGGTAATCTAACATTCCCCAAGTGCAGCTACGTGCATAATGAAACATCAGATTTTTATTTTCTGCTATTCAGATGGTCGACTCACTGCATCAACATTTTAGATTAATATGTAATCTCGGTTCTTTTTGTGTAAGGCAGTCTTCAACGAGTCTTTGTAACGACTTTTCAGTACAACAGTTCAAAGTGAGGGATGTACCCGCCCTTAGTAGTTCTAAGGCATCAAGACCCCTGAAAGGAGAATAATGGTGAGGTACACAAACTCACTTGAATTGGAGCCAACACTCCACAAGGACCCCCTTCCCGTTGCACAAGGCCTAATGATGTCTCTGCATCAGGACTGAACCTGCAAAATCCCAGAGCCTTACGACCTTGGAAATTTCCTTCGCTAATCCTTGTGTAGGGAACAGTCCCAAATGTAAAATATGTACCCTACGAGGTTAATCTATGCCTTACTTTAATTTTCAAACAGAAGGACACTTAATCACAACGAACACAATAAACATGAAGATTCCTAAACACAGTCAATTAGAAGATTAAAAACCGCAGCGTCTACCAAGCTAAAAAATAGCGATATAACGGGGGAAGGATGTAGGTTTAGCTAGCCTGCACGTCTGGACAAAACGCTTAACATGAAACGTGAATGAATTATCAAACCCCTTTGAAAACAAGCTAGCAGGAACTGCCTCAGAAGATTGAACCAACTGGACTTAGCAAATCATCGTCAACATCGATTCTGTGATGTGGCAAGCAACCTTCCAGGAACTTAAATTATGTCCCTGAATCCGTAGACCAAGATTCTGCCCACCGTTTTCTAAAACTTCAATACACCTTAAAGGAAGATATAAAAAATAAAAAAGAAAAAAGAAAAAAAAAAGGCAGGACATATCTGGATTCAAACCTAAAGCCTTGGTGACACCACTGGCAGAGAACATCCTTGGAGAAATTGCCACCAAATACCATCATGTGCAACTGTTCAGCCACTCGCAACGGCAGCTGTTGACGCTCGTCCTCCACTCTCCTCTTTGCTCTATTCGAGTTCGTTTTCTCTACGGCATCTCGCAATGGCGCAAGACCTTCGAATCGATCCGTCGGCTTCGTAGACGTCCTGAGTTTATTCAGGGGTGAGGCAACAGTATTGTCAACTGACACAGAAGAAGATGGATCGAGGGTCCCGAGGGCAGACAATCTTCTTTGTTCCGCTGCAGCAGCTCGAAGCTCCCGCTGAAGTCGCCGGTCCATGGCTTCTGGTGATTCAGTAAAACCTGTAACATCGCGAGGTTTACTGCGCTTGGCATCAGGAGCAGGCTGCAGACTCATTCGAAAAGCCCGCTGGAGCTCCTCATCATCATGCTCCCCCATGGTAAACCCGGGGTCCTCCGTGCTATCTATTTTGACTGTGATAGATGTAATAAAATCACAACGCAAGCGCTGCTACAACACTGTAACTACACCTCTGTATACCACCAAGTCACAAAGCATATAGCCCTTGCAACATGTGAACCCTACACACCATCCCGTTCGTAATTGGAAAAGTTACAACCGCCTACTGCACGGAATCATCACAGATTGACGAGGTCATGATGATTATTACCACCACAAAATTCAGAATCCTCCGCGCAAGAAAACGCACCCTAAACCTTCTTTCCAAGGAATCTCAGTACAGCAGCTTCCACAGTTCAGGTAATCACAAACCCTAACTCCGCCAGGACGAATGTAACCAGCGAATCCAACCTCAGCTTCCACACCCCCAGCCAAATAAGATGACGGCATCAACAATAATCACCGATCCACAGACACCATGCCTGCAATCTTCACCGGGAATGCCAGGACTGTGGACTCACATCACAGCCGGATCGTACCGCAAACTTTTGCAAGCTTTTCTGTACACCTCCTTCCACCAATTTCCAAACTCGGCACCAGATCTTGAGGTCCAAAATGTTTAATATTTCGCCTACTCGCGGCTAATCGACACAGACACGAAATCGAATCAGGCCATTCTGGGAAAGCTCGCAACGGACACTAATTCCTGATTTCGGAGTGAAGAGGGTTTCTAGTACGATTGACAGCCGCGCCTCGCTCGCTTGACCTCCTCGCAGGATGACGGGGCTATCCATGTCATCGGGAGAGGGTGGTTCGACCAACCAACTCAGCGGAGGAGCTTTTGCCAAATCATCGAATAACTTTCGGCATGTGCCACATAAGAAAAGGATCCGCCCAGATGGGACGCTTTTTACTGCAGGGGGATATGAATTGACAGGACATCCTCTGCGATTCTGTTGTCCCACAGATGGTCCTCTTCCTCATCACGTCCATGCACTCAGCCAGGGTTCACCATTCCTTAACCCCACAGCTGTACGGACAGTAGGCAGAGGGGTAACAAGTTATTGCTTGATGTCAATGAAGGGAATAAATTCCGTCTTCCCCCACAATAATCATGCTTTGATGCATAGGTCCCCAAACTCAACTTCAGGATAAAAAACTGCCTAGTAGAATTTCAATTGCTGGTTGAGATTCTAAGTTCAAGGTTTTGCTCTTAGGCAACAAATTGGCAACAAGCCATGCTCGAAAACCTTTCTTTATTTTTATTTTTTATTTTTTCACATGATTGACCCAAGTTCAAAAGGCTTTGCATAGTTGGTCCTCACTTCTACACTTTTGAGATTTGATGTCTAAACTTAGCTAGCAGCAAGTGTAGCATGCTGTCACACCTTCTAATTCTTTATTTTTAACACATTTTTAATTTTCCTCCCACTCCTGGGCCTTTAGGTTACACATATGACTTTTCTGCCCTTTGGCTCAAGGCAAATCTTAAATCTTAAAACACACCCCTTGTCTAAACCCTTAAAACTAAATGAACAACTATTTCACAAAATCATATTTTGTAATGCCCAGTTTGGAGGTGGAATTGCTCTAGCATTGTAGTCACTCTTCTTGAGTCTTTACAACATTATCTAAAAATTAGCATTTAGGAATGATAAATGTTTTTAATGTCAAGGACATAAATCTAAAAAAAACTTCAAGACAATATATTTAAGTGTCACTAAAAAAAGAAAAAAGAAAAAAGAAAAGATCCAATCTATGTATAGCAAACTTCTTTTAATTTTTTTAAGAAAGATATTATCTATGTAACATGTTTTATCTACTTCTATTTACTACTATTTGCTTAAGTAATATAGATACTTGTTATATTATCTCTCATTCTAAAGACAAGTTCTACAAGGAATAATCAAGTTGTTTTATAAGTTGATGAAGTCCAAAATCCCATGAATGGTAATAGTAACAAACTTTGATCTTTGTTTTCTATAAAGGTAGTTAATAGGTCCCTTCAACAATCCATAAAATTTTATATCAAGGCACAAAGACCACTTAGTGATTTGATCATAGTTGAGGCCTTCATAACTACTTTCAAAAAATATATTTTGTATGCCATCAAGTATAATATCCATATTTAGTAATATCATTGGGCATCAAGAGGTTCTTCTAAGTTCCCAATACCAAACATGTTGTATTTCACTATCCATTCAAAGAAGGACATGTCTCTTTTAAGGATCTTCATTTTTATTCTAATATTGTGAAGTTTAAGCCAACCTAAGTGCTTTATGTAGCAATTTTGTAAATAAAAACTCTTAAGATAAATTTGTTGACTATTAATTCTCTATCCTACAAAGAAATTATAAAACTTGAATCTTAGACTTGTTCTTCCATGTTTTATACCATCTTATTGTTAATGGTTGATTTTTAATTTTAATCAATGTCATTGATAAAAAAATAAAAATAATTTTTGATGCATTTGTAAGATTTTTACATAGCTTCCATATGTATTTATTAATATTATATTTATACTAATTTCCAAAAAAATTTAATTTATTTTGGTATTGCCTTGAATCCAGGATTTCTTCTATTTCTAACTCTTGGTTTTTATCTATTTTAACAAGATATAATAGTAAATATTTTCTTCTTGGTAAGTTGATTGTAATATAAGGCTCAATAAAAGACATATAGAATATAAGGTGAATCTTTATTGACTATAATAATTACAATCAATATGACATTGGATGATTTTTTTTTTTTACATTTTAAATATACAAAGCCTTTGATAATCTAATTTTTTACAAGATTTATTAGTTTTAATATTATGCCAAAGTAACCATATTTTATTACCAACTTTTACAAATAACAACCAAAAGTTTGAAATAGCTCTACTATTTTATTTGTCAAATCCTATGTTAATAGATTCTTAATATTTAAAAAATTAAAAGTATCAAATTCTAGATGACAATCATAATTGGCAAATAAATAGAATTTATTAAATAGAAAAATATCCTGTATTATTATATAAAAATTATTATTAATAATAATAAAATAATAATTATCTTGATAATAATTAATATTATATCATAAAGACTATTTTAATACTTGATTTATATATTTTATTTGTCTAGTAGTTTGAAGATAAAAAATTAAATATAACTTAATATCAACCTTTAATATATTGAAGAATGTATTCTAAAACTTAGGTACAAACTAAGATCCTTGATTATATATAATATCACTTGAAAATCTATTATATCAATAAATATTATCTAAAAAAAATTTAATTTCTTTTTTTTATCAATAATATTTTATATATATAGTATAAAATATGCTATTTTGATTAGATAATTTATCATAACAAAAATAAAATCTTAAGAATTTGAAATTGAAAGATTTATAATAAAGTCTATTGAAACAAATAATTAAGATTTCTTTTAAATAGGTAAAGATTAGAGAAGTTTGTAAGATCAATGATGTAGAATCTTTGCTTGAAAATAAATGTTACAAGGTTGAAAAATATTTTGACAACTTTCTATATTTGAGGCTACCAAAAATCTCTTGAAATAAGATCTAAAGTTTTGTTATATAAAAAATGTGATATTGTTAAAAAGTCATATTGTGCTTGAAATTGAAGTATTATGTTTGACCTTTTACAATATATAAATATTCTTTATAATAAAGATTTTTTTTCTTAAAATCACTATAAAGATTATTTTTAATATAAAAAATAATTAGATTTATTAATGTGCTTGAACAAACTTCATTAAAGAAAGTAGTGTTAATTGAAAGTTTCTTTAAATAAAATTTATTAGGATGAAATCTATCATTTACATCTATTTGTAATAAAATTAAACCTAATACAAAGTGTGATGCATTTGTTTCAATAAAAAATAGCTTAAAAAAATCTAAATAACATTAAATAGAAGTTGATATAAAAGCCATTTTTAAACCTTCAAATATCCCTTCTATATCTTAATTCTACTATAATTTGTTCATGAAAGTAAGTCATGTAAGTAGAATAGCAACTTGAAAGAATTTTTTTATACATATATAATAATAATTTATAAAATTTAAAAAATATTTAATATTATAATTTTTTTTAAAAATTTCTAGTCTATAATGATTTGTATTTTTTTAAAATCTATTTAAAAACCATCATTTAAAATGATATATCCTAAAATATCTATTTATGTTGTATAAAATATAAATTTTTTATTTTGATATATAATCTTACATCTTTAATTTTTAATAGTATAAAATAAATGTGTTATTTATATTCTTTTATATTTTTAAAATAAATCAAAATATTATTTAAATAACATATAATAAATTTATTTAAAAGTTTTTAAAATATATTATTTATCAAATTTTAAAAAGAAATTTGATCATTTACAAGTCTAAAAGACATGACATTATATTATGAAGGACATGAATTATAAAGGAAAAAAAATATTGTTATATCCTCATATCATTCAAAAGAGTAGAAAATCATTCAAAGATGGAATAATTTTAAAATTAGAATGGCTATTGCCAAAGACAAGGAGACTAGACACTTTTAAAACAAGATTAAAAACAAAAAAGGCATTGATAAGAGTAAAGAAGGCTTCACTCTTGTCTCTATATGTGTCACGGACATAGAATACAAAGAGGAAATCTAAACAAGAATTTCAAAGAGAATTGGTAAGAACTAGATTGATCAGATGAGTACAAGAGCAACACCAGAGAGGTGAGTTAGAGCTCCAAGAGATGTGTTGTCGAGACTGAAGAACTCTTCAGCCTCGACTCCTATATATACTTCTAAATAAGAAACTTCTTGAGCGACTTTCAACAACTTAGGAAGCTTCTCAAGCAACTTCCATGAATTAGGAAGCTTCTCAAGCAACTTCTACTAGCTAGGAAGCTTCTCAAGCAACTTCTACTAACTAGAAAGCTTTTCAAGAAACTTCCACTAACTGCTAGTGGAAACTTCTAGAAGGTTCTAGAGACTTATTTCTAGAATGTTCTAATTTCTATAAGGTTCTAAGACTATGTCCCTAACATCACCCCCTCCTTTAGCTTCGAGGTCTCCGAGAAGCAATGTTGTTGTCAGTCAATACCAACGCAAAAAAAATGAAGATCTATCGCATAACGTCTGCTATGAATTCCAATTGTCTTTCACGAGGCAAGTGGTTCATCGGTCCTTGAAGCCAACGGTAGTGGCCCACGCCCTCAACTTCCGACCAAGCATGAACTTCCGTGTCCTCATTGTGAAACTGTCCTGCAAACACACCTTCTGGCTGACCATTGTAAGCAGGCTCGACTTCAAATACAATCACCAGTGATCGGTTACTTGGTATCCTCCGTCGTCGTCGTGGTGCAGGTGGTTCTTCATCTCGAGGTCGCCTTCGTGAGCTAGTAGGTTGAGATGATATGATTGGCATGGTATCTATCTCTTGGCTATCCATGTCGAAAGACCAAACTATGGCTATCAGAAAAGATCTACTCTATCTTGGAGAAAATAACCACATCAACTATGAATTTTGGTAGTGTTTTCCCCTCCTTTTATGTTACTAGATGAGCAAGCTTCAGAAAGAAGTTATCCTCGAACCGGCTTAGGTTTCTGAGGATATTGTTGATGAAACTCTTGTACCTTTTGCGGCGCATTGGCGAGATTTTTGGCCAGCTCCCATGTTCGCTCATTGATATCGTAGCCTCTCCAATGTACAAAATATTCCAATTTTCTCCATTTACGCCGCGAATCTAGCACCTTTTCTACCTCGTATTCCTCGTGGTTCTCGATTTTGATACTAGGTGGCGAACTTTGCACTCTTCAGGAAAAGACGATTCTCGATAAATCTCCAACAAAGAAACATGAAAGACTGGATGTACCTTCATAGCAGCTGGTAACTCCAGACAGTACGCCACTGGATTGATTTGCTTCAAGATGACAAATGGTCCCAACCTCCGGTAGTCCAACTTATCACACGGCCGCTTGGTCTTGATATTCCGTCGAAGTAGCCATACCTTATCTCCAGTTTTGAAAATAGGTGCTTGATTTTGAAGTTTATCTGCGGATGTCTTATAAGACTCTTGAGCAGATTGCAATTGCATCTTTAACATAGTTTGAAGCTCTGATAGCTGCTTCACAAATCCTTCAGCTGCTGGGTTGTTATTCATTGACAGACTTAACAAATCAAGCTTCGGATGGTACCCATAGTTAGAAAAGAATGGTGTTTGTTGAGTTGACGCGTGCAAGGTGTTGTTATATGCAAACTCGGCTAACGATAGATATGCGGCCCAATCATCTTGCTGATAGTTGATGCTGCATCTTAGATACTGTTCCAAAACTTGATTCACCCGTTCCGTTTGGCCGTCAGTTTGAGGATGGAAAGCTGAAGAAAGCTTGATATCCACCTTCAATATTTCAAAAAGAGATCTCCAGAACTTTGATACGAATTGAGTTCCTCGATCCGACACAATATCATCTGGTAGACCATGATATCGATACACATTATCAAGAAAGAGCCTTGCTATATCTTCACTTGACGATGTCTTCTTGCAAGGGACAAAGTGCGCCATCTTTGTAAGTCGATCTACCACAACAAAAATGCTGTCAAAAGAATTCGATGGTGGCAGGTCTATAATAAAGTCCATGGAAATTGAAGACCATGATCGCCGTGGAATTGGCAATGGCTGTAAAAGTCCGTAAGGGCGATGCCGAGGATTTTTAGATCTTGAACAGATGTCGCAAGTGAGGACAAAATCTTTCACATCCTTCCACATTTGAGGCCACCAGAAATCTCAAGAAATAAGTTCCAAGGTCTTGTTGAATCCAAAATGTCCCGCAGCTGGAAAATCGTGACGAGATTGAAGAACTCGGAGCCGTACTGGTCCTTTCGGAATATACAACCGCTCCTCAAAGTATAAAAGATCTCCCTCCACTTTGAACTTGTCATTATTGGCACATTACTTGATATCAACTGCTATTGAATCTTCAATGGTCGCGGTACGTACCTGATTGAGGAAGTCAGCATCGATTGGTACAATGGCAGCGTGAAGCCGAAATTGTTCTGGCTTCAATAGCGTCGTACACTGTTGGTCGAATGCTGCCTCTCCAAGCCTTTGGTGCAAGATACAATCTCCTTCGATAATGCGTCAGATAGTCCTTGTTGCTTTCCAGGTCGATAAGTGATAACAAAGTCGAATCTGGATAGCAACATATTCCACCGAGCTTGACGCCGATTCAAAATTCGAGCCGACATGAAATATTCCAAATTCTTGTGATCCGTGTATATGGTTACCGGATGTGCCGCTCCTTCGAGAAAGTGACGCCACTCTTGGAAAGAATCCACTATAGCAAGAAGCTCCTTATCGTGGATCTCATAGTTGATCTCAGCAGCAGAGAACTTTCGAGAATAGAATGCAACTGGATGGAGCTTTTCATCAGCACCCATCTGTGAAAGTACGGCTCCCAAAGCAAAATCCAAAGCATCATTTCCAAATAAAAGGACTTTGCAAAATCCGATGGACCAAGATCGGAGCCATTGTAAACGCCATCTTAAGATCTTGAAATGCCAGGAGTCTCCATTGAGCTGTCGTAGAATCGAAAACGAGTGGGGCCAACTTGGGAATAATTTTAATAAAATCGAATAGAAGTTAGCAAAACCAAGAAAACATTGTATGTCTCTAACCGTCTTCGGAACCTCCCACGATTGCTTCCACTTTCTTGGGATCCATTTTCAAGCCTTCTGTAGTTGCGATGAATCCCAAAAACTCCATCTCAGTTTGGTGAAATAAACATTTTTCCAACTTGGCGTAGAGTCCTTACTCACGTAGTTTTTCAAGGACGAGATGAACATGCTTTTCATACTCTTTTTTATTCTTAGAAAATATCAGAATATCATCCAGATAGATGACAACAAAATCATCAAGATGCTCCCGGAAGATGTCATTCATCATGTATTGAAAAACTGCCGGAGCATTGATAAGACCAAAAGGCATGACATTATACTCGAAATGGCCATACCTTGTACGGAAAGCTGTCTTCCATTCGTCTCTTTTTTTAATTCGTACAAGGTTGTAGGCTCTTCTTAGATCGATTTTTGTAAAGATCCTTGCCCATCCAAGTTGTTCAAGAAGACCAGATATCAAGGGTAACGGGTAACGATTCTTCTTTGTTACCTTGTTGAGACCTCGATAGTCCACGCACATCCGTAGCGGCCATCCTTCTTTTTTACAAATAAGATTGGTGCTCCAGTTGGTGACTTCGAATGGCGAATGAAGTTCTTGGCTAGATTCTCATCAATGTACTTCCGCAATTCTGCCAACTCCGTCTGCGACAAATTATAGATTGGGCCAAAAGGGGGTTGTGCTCCTTCTTGCAAGTCTATGGCACAATCATATGGTCGGTGCTCCGGTAGCATATCAGCATTCTTCTTTTGAAACACATCTTGAAAATCTTTATATTGCTCCGGTATACTTGCTGTCGAAATCTTCTCTTCGTTGGTTGGAGTCGCATAAATGACAAATGGTGTACCTTCCTTGGACGATCTTATAAATGCTCTTGCTCTAATAAATAAAGGTTTTTTGATTCGGGGTCTTCTAACTGATTTACTCTCGGAACGTTCTATTGGAAATATTATCTTTCGTAACCTCCAATCTATGGTTGGATTATACTTTTCCAACCAGGAAAGACCAAGAATAATAGGACTTGACGGAGTCTTTATAATGTTGAAGATAATATAACTACTATGGTCCTTAAATGCTATTTTTATAGGTTCTGATTCATGAGTGACACTACCAGACAGTAAGGGTCGTCCATCTATGACTTCTACATAAATAGGTTTAGATTTCCGTACTAGAGGGATCTTATGATGTTTAGCATATTCTTCATCTAAGAAACAAGTAGATGCTCCTGAATCTAATAATGCTAAAGTTTTAAGCTTCTGAGGACCAAAAAATAAAGGGATTGTAAAATAAAGGGCAGGTTGGGCAGAGAGGGAGGAACCTGATTGTTGTTGAGATTTTTGATTGTCTAGCCGCATGGTTCCTATTGTGGCTGGGCATTTTTATTTTCTTGAAAAAACGTGCCTCTGGTCTTGACAATGCGTCGATTCTGCTTCTTGGGGTAATTTCCAACCTTGTGGCCTTCTTCACCGCAATATAAGCATAGTCCTTCTTCCATGCGCCGCTTCTTCTCTTCTGGAGTGAGGGATTTGACACGTACCGCATCAATTTGCATGTCGTCCGTCTCGGAATGTGAATTCAAACTGCTTGCTGACATGGTTGAGGCGTGACGAGTCACATGTTGTCTTGAGTGTTGGTCTTGGCGACGCTGAAATAGGCGGTTGTCACACTTCACAGCTTGGCTAATGGCTTCGTTGAGCGTTTGTGGATCAGGAAGAGATAATAGCAAATCCTTCACATCATCCTTCAAACCCCAATAAAATTGACTCGTCAATGCTTCTTCATCCCAGTTGATGTCACATGTTAATTGTCTGAAGTCTGATGCATAAACTGATGCAGAGCGTGTCCCTTGTCGTAGTGATTGAATCTTAGTTGTAGTCCATCGAGCCTTGTCATGCTTGCCAAATGCTTCCACAAACGCTTCCAAAAAACTTTCGAAGTTGTTCAAAATTGATGATCTCTTCTCGAATAAAGGATCAAACCATGATAGAGCTGCCTCGTAAGTAGGGTTCCAACCAATCCAACACGTGACTCCTCCGTTGGATAGCGTTTGGGTTGTAAAATTGTTATTAACTTGATTTGATTGACAAAACCTCGAAACTTGGAGCGTGTACCATCAAACTTATCTGGAAGGCTAACTCGAGGCTCCTTTTGTTGTAGAACTAGTGGTTCTTGTCGAATTACAAGCAAAGCTGTTTCTTCTGGTGCAGAAACTTGAGGTTGATGAATTCTAGATTGTGTTACTCCAGATGCTCCATCATTATGAAGTCTTGCAAACGCTCTTTCAATCTCCGCAGTTCTTTGCGATAACATAGCAAGGGCATTCATAATGGCATCCAACTTGGACTCCAAACTTTCAGTCATACTAATCCCTTGATCTCCAGCCATTCTAAAAGAGAGAAATAATTGATTCTACGAAGAAGAAAATATTGGTTTAGAGGAGGGTACTCCGCAACCTCTAAAACGTCTAAAATCCTTCAAGAAGAGGGGTAATCCACTCTCTCCAGGAAGAATAAGACTCCAATATTGTAATGGGAGAGATATCAATTTAGAGGAGGGTAATCCGCAACCTCTAAAATACTAGTATACCTTCAAGAAGAGGGGTAATCCACACTCTAATAAGAAGGACTAGCTCTAATATCTGAGATGAGAGCAGTCTCGACAAACTGTCACGGACACAGAATACGAAGAGGAAATCTAAACAAGAATTTCAAAGAGAACTGGCAAGAACTAGATTGATCAGATGAGTACAAGAGCAACACCAAAGAGGTGAGCTAGAGCTCCAAGAGATGTGTTGTCGAGACTGAAGAACTCTTCAGCCTCGACTCCTATATATACTTCTAAATAAGAAACTTCTTGAGCGACTTCCAACAACTTAGGAAGCTTCTCAAGCAGCTTCCATGAATTAGGAAGCTTCTCAAGCAACTTCTACTAGCTAGGAAGCTTCTCAAGCAACTTCTACTAACTAAGAAGCTTCTCAAGAAACTTCTACTAACTGCTAATGGAAACTTCTAGAAGGTTCCAGAGACTTATTTCTAGAATGTTCTAATTTCTAGAAGGTTCTAAGACTATGTCCCTAATAATATGTACTATCTATCTTAGAATTATATGACAATATTCTATATAACCTTCAGTTTGTGTCTAATTTGCAAGATACATATTAATGATACAAGAATATAAAGCAGGAGATTTGAACTAGAAAAAAAGTTTTAAGAAGAAACCAATAAGAACTTAAATTAATCAGATGAGTATACAAATAATATTAAAAAATGTAAGCTAGAATTCCAAGAGATGCATTCTTGAGACTAAAGAAATTTTTAGCCTCAACTTCCATATATATCTTTTTTTAGGATACTTCTTAAGCAGCTTCTATTATATTAAGAAGCTTCTTGAGTAGCTTCTATCAACTGGGAAGATTTTTGAGCTCCTTCTACCAACTTGGAAGCTTCTTGAGCTCCTTCTAGTAATTATGAAGCTTCTCGAGCTACTTTCACCAACTAGAAAGCTTTTCAACTAACTTTCACTAACTTAAAAACCTCTAGAATATTTTAAAAGGTTTTGTGAACCTCCAAAGTGTATGTTCCTAACATCACCTCTTTTTTTAGTGGTGAGTTCTAAAAGGAGCCCATACCTTTGAAAATCTTTTTACATATGTAAAAAATTTAGAATATGCTGTACTAATAAAGCTATATATTTTATTCTTCATTCTTGAGCAATAGGTTCTATTAGTCTTCAAAAAAATCACTTATGGTATTGAACTAGTACCTCTGTTGTTGAAACATTCTATCTAAGGATTTGATTTTCATTTTGGTCTTCAAAACATCATCCAAACAAGATCTCAAGTTTAAAAGGATTTACCTTTTTAAGCTTAAGTAATATTACTAAAGCTCAAGTATTGGAATCTAGACTTGCATAGTTGGGTGTTGTTCCTAATGGCTCTAACTATGATCATACTTGATATTTAAATGTATTGTCTTCACTTTGCTTAATTGAAGGCTATGAAAATTGCATTGGTTTATTTGAAGCTTGAATAGCAAGTGAATCTTTTAAATTTTATTCTATTAAATCTCTCAATATTTGAAGGTTGGACATAATGACTCACTTGCTTCTACAATTCTATTTTATCTTAGAATAGATGACTACATATTGATGAATATTTTAGTTTAACTCTCCTTCTCTTATGAATATTTTTTAGATCTAATCTTCACCTAGAAATTATCATCAAACATGTTTGAATTTGTAGGGATAGAATCAATGAAATTCCTATATTTTTTGAGGCATATTAATGATATTTTTGGCTGATTTCTATGTTTGCTCATTGATATCATAGCCATGCTAATGAACAAGATATTCCAATTTCTCCCATCTTTGCCATGAATCCAACACTTTTTCGACCTTATATTCTTCATGATTTTTGATTTTAATATTAAATGAATTCTTTTTGAAATATACAACTCTCTATAAGCCTTCAAAAGAGAGATATAGAAAATTAGATTTACTTGCATAGAAGATTGTAGTTCTAAGCGATATGCCATTGAATTAATTTACTTTTAGATGGAAAATGGCCATAATCTCCAATAGTCCAACTTATTGCATAGTCGCTTGGTTTTGATGTTCCATCAAAGAAGTCATATTTTATTTCCAATATAAAAAATAAGTAGTTAATTCCTAAATTTATCCATAGATGTCTTGTAAGTATCTTAAGCTGCTTATAATTGAAGCTTCAAAATTGTTTGGTGTTATGATAGATGCTTTACAAATCCTTCAATTACTAGATTATTATTTTTTAGAATATTCTATAAATTAAGCTTTATATGATATTTATAGTTGGAATAAAATAATATTTGTTGAATTGAAGTATAAACATTATTATTATATGTAAACTCTACTAGCAATAGATACGAGACTCAATTATCTTGTTGATAGTTGATATTGTATCATAAATACTGCTCCAAAACTTGATTCATTTGTTTAATTTGGCCGTCATGTTGAGAATAGAAAGTTGAAGAAAGTTTAATATCCACCTTTATTATTTCAAAAAGATATTTTCAAAACTTAGATATAAATTAGAATCTTTGATCAAATATAAGATCTTTTGATAGGCCATGATATATATATATATATATATATATATATATATTATCAAGAAAGAGTCTTGCTATTTCTATATTAGATATAGTCTTCTTGTAAGGAATAAAATGAGCCATCTTTGTAAGTCAATCAACCTCCACAAGGATGCTGTTGAATGAATTGAATGGCGGTAGATCCATGATGAAATCTATTGAAATAGAAAACCATAACCGCCTTGAAATAAACAAAGGCTGTAAGAGTCCATAAAAGCAATGTTGAGGATTTTGGACCTTGAACAAATGTCACAAGAGAGCACAAAGTCTTTTATGGCCTTCCACATTTGAGACCACCAAAAATCTTGAGAAATAAGTTCTAAGGTCTTATTAAATCCAAAATAATCCACAGTTGGAAAGTCATGTTGGTCCTTAGATATACAAATATTCTTCAAAATATAGAAGGTCTTCCTCAAGCTTAAACTTATTAGCATTTTGATTGAGATGATGTTTAATATCAAGGATCAAAGTATTATTAGTAGTTATAATATGCACTTCATTGAAGAAACTAGAATCAATAGGTATTAATATAATAGTGGCACAAAGGCAAAATTGCTTCTGTTTTAACAAAGTTATATATTTTTGATCAAACATTGTCTCTCTTATCCTTGGTATAAGACATAATTTCCTTGATAAAGTATCAAACAACCTTTGTTGCTTTCCAAGTTGTTAGTGATAATAAAATTAAATTGAGATAATGACATATTCTATCAAATTTGGCAGCAATTAAGAATGCGAATTGATATAAATAATTTAAGTTCTTGTGATTTGTGTATACAATTATAGGATACATTACTCCTTCAAAAAAATGATATTATTCTTGAAAAGAATTTATAATAGCAAGAAGCTCCTTATTATAAATTTTATAATTAATTTTGATAGCAAAATTTTTTTAAAAATAAAATACAACAAGATGGAATTTATTGTCTATATCTATTTGTGAAAATATGGCCTTTAGTACAAAATCCAAAGCATTGATTTCCATCTAAAATTCTTTTATAAAGTTTAGATGTATTAAAATTAGAATTGTAATAAACGCCATCTTGAAATCTTAAAATGACTTTTTTGCTTGAAATCCCTATTCTAACTTGTCTTTGTATATCAATCAAGTAAAAGAGATGGCAACCTGAGAGTAATTTTTGATAAAGATCCGATAGAAGTTAATAAATCCAAGAATATATTATATGTCTCTCACAGTGTCATGTAGTAATACGACCACTAGGTGAAAGAGGGAAGGAGTGATTATATTATAGAAGAGCTCAAATGGAAATATTTGAGAAAATTATCTTAGAAAAATAGATAATAGACAAGGAGGTAGTAAAAATTAAAAGGTGCTAATGCTGCCTTTTATAAAAGGGATTTCTACTTACTTTATAAAGCCATAAATATGGTAAAACAAGGAAGATTAGAAAAATAATTGGTATAGGTATGTTCAATAAGGAGTTAAGAGTAGGTTTTAGAGAAATTTACCTCAAAATTACAAGAGTTGATACCCGGAGAGGGCCGGTTAAGAACCTGGGTCGAAACCAGACCCCAGGGCACAAAACCGCATGCCTACGGCGGATCCGGGGTCTTTTTGCAAATCGGAGAGTGGGGTTAGAAGGCAGACTTGAAGAAATTTGTATGTGTTTTGGTTGTAAATGATTTGGATAAAAATTGAGTTTGTAAGAGCTTTGGAAAGTCAGAGTTGTTTTGAGAGACTTTAGAGTTTATGAAGTATATTGGGGTTTATATTTTTGAGGATTTTGTGAGATTGGATATAGATTGTCAAGTAAAACTTTGTGGGTTTGTGCATACGGTTGTGCTTGTAAGGTGTTGTGAATTTGAGATTGATCTAACGGTTCGATCAAAGGTTATTGAAGTTTATGTGGGTTGGGGTCTCTGGAATTGGGTTTTAAAGGTCAGTTAGGGATTCGTAGATTTTGAGCAATCTATCCATTGGATTGGGGTGAAATTTATGTGTGTGTGTAGAAGACTTAATTTTCTATATGTATGTGAAATTTGGAAGCAATTGAACGGTGCAAATAGGAGGTTTAGGCACTGGAATATTGGCGTGAAGATTGGAGAAGGAGGCCGGCTGATACCCGAGCAAATTTGTAAGTTTTTCTTCCTCTTGGTAAGTTGGATCTTCTTCAAACTTGGTGTGTGTGTTGTTAACTTAATTGTTAAGATGTATAAAAAATTTCAATCAAGATCAACGGTTTGTTTGGTAGTTATTGTGGTTCTAAAACTGCCTTAGAAATTGCTTAGGGCTTGGCTAGGACTTAGGGTTTAAGATTTTACTAGGGTTTGATTAGGATTTGGATTTAGGATTTGATCAGGGTTTGACTTAGGGTTTCATTAGGGTTTGACTAAGGTTTGACCAGGGTTTGAGTTAGGATTTCATTAGGATTAGGATTTGATCAGGGTTTGACTTAAGATTTGATTAGAGTTTGACTAGGGTTTGACTTAGGGTTTGAATTAGGGTTTGACTAGGATTTCATTAGGATTAGGGTTTGATCAGGGTTTGACTTAGGATTTGACTAGGATTTGACCAGGGTTAAACCAGGGTTTGACTAGGGTTTGAATAAGATATGATTTAGGATTTTAAGATTCTATTTTTAGTATTTTTTAAATTTAGTATTTTATATATTATTTTCTATTATGATTATTGTATGACTCATTTATTCTTCTTTTATAATTTCTTTAAGATTGAATCAAGCTGAAAAATATTGTTAAGGTTTAATAGAAGTTATTTAAGATTCTATTAGAATTGTTAGGATTTTATTGTGGCGTATTTCCTTTTTATCTTCCACAGCCAGGTGCCCGGAGCATTCTCAAGCAAGACTTCACATATTACGACAACGGTCTTTAAAATGGCCCATTGCATAACTGCCTCCAGTTTCTTGAGATCCATCATTAAATGCTCAGTAGATACAATGTATTCCAAAAATTCCATCTTTGATTAATAAATATATATTTCTCTAGCTTGACATACAAACATGCATCTCGCAGCATTTGTAATATCCATTTGACATGTCTCTTATGTTCTTTTAGATTTTTTGAATAGATCAAGATGTCATCAAAATAGATCACCATAAACTTGTCTAGGTGCTCTCAAAAGATGTCATTTATTAAATGGTGAAAGATAGTGGGTGTATTTATTAGTCCAAAAGACATGACATTATATTCAAAATGTCTATATCTTATCGAAAATGCGATCTTCCATTTGTCTCCTTCTTTGATCCATACCAAGTTATATACTCTACAAAGATCTATCTTAGTATAGATCTTGACTTGCATAAGTTGTTCTAAAAGTCTTGAAATTAATAATAGTGGATAGTAATTTTTTATTGATATTTTATTCAATCCGTAATAATCAATGGACATACATAAAGAACTATCCTTCTTCTTCACAAAGAGTATTGGTGAACTTATTAGAAACTTTAAATGCCTGATGAAGTTCTTTGCAAGATTTTTATTAATATAATCTTTTAATGCCAAAAGCTTATTTTGAGAAAGATTATAAATTGGGCCAAAAGATAGTTGCATTCCTTCTTGAAGATCAATGGCACAATTGTATGGTTGATACTCTCATAATATATCAACATTCTTCTTTTGAAAAATATTTTAAAATTTACTATACTGCTTTGGAATATTTGCTAATAAAGTTATATTTTCTTTAGTTGGAATCGCATGAATAAGAAATAGTGTATCTTCTTTAACCAATCTTATAAAAGCCTTTATTCCAACAAATAAAGATTTATTAGCTTGTGATTTTTTATGAAGTTTTTTTGTATGGATTTCTATTAAAAATATTATTCTTTACAACTTTTAATTTATAGATGGATTATATTTTTTTAATCAAGAAAGTCCAAAAATAATATGATTTAAAGGAGTTCTAATAACATTGAATATAATTTAGTTGCTATGATCTTCAAATAATACTTCTATAGGCATTATTTCATAGGTAACACTATTAGAGGATAAGGTTGTCAATATGTTTTAAACCTCTTAGTCCATCTATTACCTCTACATGAACAAGTTTGGATTTCTATACTAGAAGAATTTTATGAAGCTTAGCAAACACCTCATCTATAAAACAAACAAATGCCTCTGAATCCAACAAGGCATCATTTGAAGCTTTTGAGGGCCAAAGTACAAAAAAATTATAAAACAACGAGAATAAAAAAAAAAAACTTGAATAGTTTTGCAATATTGAATTATCCAGCCGCACAATCCCTACTCTGATTGAACATCTTTGTTTGTTTAAATGATTGCTTATTTGATTTTAGTGATGTGTCAATTTTATTTTTTTAAATAATTGTCAATCTTGTGGCCTTTCTTACTACGATATAAGTATAGATTTTTTTTCATCCAACGTTTTTTTTTTTTTTTTTGAGTAGACTAAGAGGTTTAAAACATAGTGTATTAGATTGCATATCTTTTACTTTTGAATGTGAATTTAGAATGCTTTTCAATGTAATAGGAGGGTGTCGGATTGTGTGTTGTCTTACTGAAGCCTATGAACATTAATCTTGATGACATTGGAATAATTGATTATCACATTTTACAATTTAATTAATAGCTTTATTGAACAATTATAGATCTGAAAGTGATAATAATAAATCCTTCACATTATCTTTTAGTCTCCAATAAATTGACTTATTAAAGCTTCTTTGTCCTAATTGATGTCGCATGCTAGTTGCCTAAAATCAGATGTATAGATTGATGCAGAGTACACCCCTTGACGCAATGCTCAAATCTTAGTTGTTGTTCAATGAATCTTGTTATGTTTTCTAAATGCTTGTACAAATACTTCTATGAAAACTTCAAAATTGCTCAAAATTGGTGATCTCTTTTCAAACAAGGGAAAAAATTATAATAATACTTATCTTATAAATAGGGTGTCAATCAATCCAACCTGTGATTCTTTTATCACTTAAGTGTCAAATTATAGAACCATTATCAATTGAATTTGGTTGATAAATCCTCAAAAATTTGAATGCATACCATCATATTTCTTTAGAAGATTAACTTGAGGCTCCTTATATTATTGAATAGGTAGATTTTTTTAGCATATCATATGTAGTACTGCATCTTTAAGTGTAGAAGTTAGAAGTGGGTATAGTCTAGATTGTGGTACTCTAGATGTTACATCGTTATGAAGTTTTATAACAATCTCTTCAATTTCGACAGACCTAGAAGATAATATAATAAGAGAACTTATAATGGCATATAATTTAGTCTCAAAAGATTTGATTATACTAATATTTTGACCTCCAGCTATTTTAAGAGAAAAAAAAATGAATCTATAAGAAAAAAATATTAGTTTAGAGGAGGATAATTCACAACCTCTAAAATTCTTTAAGACCTTTAAAGAGAGAGGTGATTTATTTTCGTATAAGAAGAATAAATCTTTGATATTGTAATGAAAAAAATATCAATTTAAAGGAGAATAATCTACAACCTCTCAAGCATTGGTATACCTTCAAAAAGAAGAATAATCTACTTTCTAGCAAAAAAGATTCAATTTTGATATTTAAGATGAGAGGAGTCTCTACAATTTGTCAAGAATATAAAAATATAAAGCAAGAGACTTGAATTCAAATAAGGTTTCAAAAAGAAATTAATAAGAACTTGAATTAACTAGATGAGTACACAAATAATATTAAGAAAGGTGAGCTAGAATTCCAAGAGATGCATTGTTAAGCTTGGCTTCCATAAATATCCTTATCTAGAATACTTCTTAAGTGACTTCTATCAAACTAAGAAACTTCTTGAGCAGCTTCTACCAACTTGGAAGCTTTTTGAGCTCCTTCCACTAACTATGAAGCTTCTCAAGCTACTTTCACTAATTAGAAAGCTTCTCAATCAAATTTTATTAACTCAAGAACCTGTAGAATGTTCTAGAAGGTTCTGTGAACCTCCAAAATATATGTCTCTAATAATATGTGTCAAACTTGCAAGACAAGTTTTTTATATATGTACTACATTTTTGTATTATGTGTTGTCATATTTGGAAATGTTCCATGCACCTGGCTATGGAGGTTGACGTTGCAATTCACAAATCTTCAAGAATCCTTAATAGGTTTCATTTATATAAGAAGAATATGATTTGAATTTCAATTTTAGAGTACTTAAGTAAATATAAAGTGCTTAAAAATACTCTTCTTGGTAACTTCATCCACATATAAAATCCAATTGCTTTGTAACTTGTTACAATTAAGTAACTTAGATTTCTCCTTGCAAGTCCTAACCTTAGTCAGTAAACTTCAATAAGCTATAGCTCTTAATTTGACTATTAATTTGGTATGAAATTTTATACACGAATGAATATACAAGTCTTCTATATTCTTAGAAAGTTTTAGCCCAATTCTACTTACAAATTGTCAAAAATTAACCAAAAACTGCATTAATGTCACTCAGCCGCCAAGTGAAAGTTGATACAAATATTCCAGTAGCAATTTCTTCTTCTCCAACTATTAACTTAAGTTAAAAATTAGTGTGAAGCTTGTCCTTGAAGTATTCTAATATTGTGCCAAATTTTGCCTTGATTTTATTAATAGATCTTTAAATATCATAGAAATCTTAAATAGCCAATTTTTAATATCTATTTGTACTAAAGATCAAATAAATCTTGATTCCACTATTAGATTGTTATAAATTTTTATTTTATCTTAGTACACTCAATCATCCATACACTAAAAAAATTTTCAACCATATATATCACTTCAATTGCACACAATAGCCAAGAATGTTGATCATAATTTTATTGCATAAAAACTTAATCCCCCATACAAACCTTGACTTTAGATAGTAATTGCTAAGTCCTTCCAAACCTTCTAAAAAAAGCCTAATTTTTCTAAAATGAACTTCAAGCTAGCTTTCCAACCCTAATTGCTAATCTCCAATTGATTTAATACCTTGCCCTTGGTGGCCATTTTTGTGGCTAAAGGTCTGATTTTGACCTTGTCTCATACATGGTCGACCCCTGGGTATCAATCTAACTTATTTTAAGGATTTTATAGTTTGATTCTATCCTCAATTTAATCTTAGTATCAACTATATTAATTATATATCTCTTCTATCCTATTTTTATTAACTTATGGCTTTTTAAAAGTAATAAAAGAGTTTGTACAATCTAGAAGGGAAATTTAATAACTAACTTTTATCTATTAGCTATTAAAATAAGAAAATGATCTAAGAGGCCTTTATAAATCTTTTCTTAAGTATCTTGAATTTTTATTGAATCAATATAATTGAATAATAATTAAAAATTATTCTTGTATATATTTTTCACCACATAAATATGTTACAATACAACAGCATACATGGCATACATAGCCTTGATATGATTCTTGATATTCTTAGCACTAAAATCCAAAGAAGTAACAAACAATATTATAAGATAGAATGAAATCTCTATTAAATTTGCTTTACTTTATAGCAAAGATTTTTTTGTCTCTTTATCTTTGTTTTGATAAATATTGTTAATGAAATGTATTGATTTTAATTGATGTATTTGTTAGATTTTTAAATGGCTTCTATGTTTGTTCACTAATATCATATATGCGCTAATGTACAAGATATTCTAATCTATTATGGTATTGTTTCAAATCTAAGACCCCTTCTACCTCAAATTCTTTATTATTGTCTACTTCTATAGAAGGCAATGGCATTTATCTTCTTCTTTGTATATCCGTTGTTTTATATTATTCAAATAGAGACATGTGAAATAAAAGATGGATTTTCATAGACTCTGATAGATTTAATCAATAAGCAATTAGATTGACTTATTCACAAAACGGAAATGGATCAAGCCTCCAATAATCTAACTTGTTATAAAGATAAATAGTCTTAATATTTTGATAAAGTAGTCATACCTTATCACCCACTTGGAATTGAAGTTATTCTTTATGATAGGCATTTACGTTGGTCTTTTGTCATTCTTAAACTTCTTTTAATGTTGTCTTCATTATTCTATGTAGTTTTGACAATCAATTTGCCAAATCTTCCATTACATAACTTTTAAAAAGTCAAAAGTATCAAATTGTGGATGATAACCGTAATTGATAAAAAAAGATGTTTGTTGAATAAAAAAATATATTAAATTATTATAAACAAATTTTGCCAATGGCAAAAGAGTTGTTTAATCATCTTGATGACAATTGATGGCACATCTCAAATACTACTCTAAAGTTTAATTTACGCATTCCATTTGTCCATCAGTTTGAGGGTGGAAGATTGAAGATAATTTTATGTCCACCTTCAATATCTTGAAAAGGGTTCTCCAAATCTTAATACAAATTGTGTCCTTCTATTTAATATAATATCCCTTGGCGATCCATAATAGCAATAGATATTATCAATGAAGAATTTAGTTATTTTTTTACTTATGATAGATTTTATACATGGTACAAAATATACCATCTTCATAAAACAATCTACAATCACAAATATAGAATCATATGAATTTGAAATTGATAGATTTGTGATAATTCCATAGAGACAAAAAACCATGGCTGTTCCGATATAGGTAAGGATTGAAGAAGTCTATTAGGTTGATGATGAGGAGTTTTTGATCTTGAACAAATATCACATGATTGTATAAACTCTTTAATTGTCTTTTACATTTGAAGCCACTAAAAATCTTTTGATATTAATTCCAAAATCTTGTTGTATCCAAAATAGCTTGCTGTAGGGAAGTTGTGATAAGCTTCAAGAGCATGTAGTCATGTTTTTTTTTTTGGAACATATTAACATCCCTTGAAATAGAGTAGATTGTTTTTAAATTTGAACTTAGAAGTATTATGAGACTTAGATGAATTATTTTAAATATCATGAATAAGAAGGTCTAAAGACATATTTGATTGGACTTGTTTAAAAAAAGTTGAATCAACAATCAATGTTGGTTTCATTTTTCTAAGATGAAATTATTTTGGCTTCAACAAGATTATTTTTTATTAATAAAAAGCTACATTTTTTTTATATAAGATAAGAATATCTAAAAATATTATTAAATAAATTCTATTATTATTTTAGTCAATAAATGATAATAAATTCAAATCTTGACAAAGACATATTCCAACAAACCTAGTGACAATTCAAAATACTTGTTGATATAAAATATTCAAGGTTTTTGTGATCTATATACATAATGACTAGATTTTAAGCGCCTTTTAGATAATGGTACCATTCTTGAAAAGAATCCATGATTGTAAGAAGTTCTTTATTGTAAATCTATAGTTAATCTTGATCGTTGAAAATTTCCTTGAATGAAAAGCTATTGAATGAAGTTTATTATTTATTCCCATTTGTGATAATATTACATCCAAGGCAAAATCTGATGCATCTATTTTCATAAAAAATGCTTTAAAGAAGTCAATACAATACAAGATTGGTACAAAAATAAAAGCTATCTTTAAAATTTCAAATGATGTTTTTATTTTCTTATTCTATTCAAGTTTTGTTTTACAAATTAAACATATTAGTGGAATTTTAACTTAAAAAAAATTCTTGATGAAGATTCTATAGTAATTGACAAATCCCAAAAAATATTACATATTTTTTTATTGTTTTTGGAATTCTCCAGTTTATAATTATTTGAATTTTCTTAAGATCCATCATTAGATTTTCATTTGAAATGACGTATTCTAAAAATTCAACTTGAATAGTATAAAATATAGACTTTTCTATCTTGGCACATAATCTTGCATCTCTATATTTTTATAATACACAACAAATATGAAATTCATATTCTTTTATATTATTAGAATACATCAAAATCTAGAGTAAATAACAAATAATAAAATCATCGAGAAATTTACAAAAAATATCATTTATAAGATGTTGAAAAGCAATTTGTCCATTTGTAAGTCTAAAAGGCATGACATTATATTCAAAATGCCTATATCTAATTCAAAATGCAATCTTCCATTTATCACCTTCTTTGATGTAGACCAAGTTGTTTATTCCTTATAGATCTATTTTTATATAGAATTTAGCTTGATTCACTTGATTAAACAGTCCTAAAATCAAAGATAAAAGATACCTATTTTTTATACTAATCTTGTTAAGTCCTTGATAATCTACGTATATCCACAAAAATCTATTTTTTTTCTTTATAAATAAGATAGGAGCTCCTCTAGGGGATTTTGAATGGCGTGTGAAATTCTTAGCCAAGTTTTCATCAATACATTCCTTCAATGCAAGCAACTCGTTTTGTGATTAATCATAGATTGGTCCAAATGGTGGTTGAGCTCTTTCTTAATGATCGATTGAGCAATCATAAGGTCGATATTCTTGAAGAACATGTGCATTTTTTTTATCTTTAAAATATCTTAAAAATCTTAATATTAGCTAGGAATATCACTTATAGTCTTTTCAGCATCAAAAATAGGTATGGCGTCTATAGCAAAAGATGATCTTTCTTTTGCCACATATATAAAAAAATTTGCACCTATTAATAAAGATTTGGATGTATTAAACTTGTATATATCTACATAACCAATGAATTTCTAGATTAAATTACAAAAAAAATCAAGATTATAAGAAGTTTAATCTATTTGAAGATTATATTATTTTAACCACAATAATCCTAAAATAACTGGATTGAAAAGAGATCTAATCACTTTAAATATTATTGCGCTATTATGTTTCTTAGTTGTTACATCTAAAGAAATAATTTCATAGATAACATCTCCAAAAGATAATAAATGACTATCTATGACTTCTACGTATATGGATTTAGTTTTCTTAACTAAAGATATTTCTTATTTCTTATTCTATGAAACAAGTTGAGGCTTCTAAATCTAATAAGACAAAGACTTTGTATTCTTTAGGTCCTAAAAATACATCTATTATAAAATAAGGTGAGAGATATGAAGAGAGAATATGACATTTATAAGGTGTTACACATGATTTCAACCACATGGTGTCATATGATATGTTGTCTTGTTTGGGAATGCACTCGACACCTGGCTGTGGAGGGTGAAGTTGCGATTTACAAATATCCAAGAATCCTTAATAAGTTTTGTTCGCATAAGAAGAATATGATTGAATATCAATATGAGAAAGCTTAAGTCAATACAAAGTGCTTAAGTCAATACAAAGTACTTAAAAATACTCTTCTTGATAACTTCATCCACATATAAACTTCAATTGCTTGTTACTTCTCACAATCAAGCAACTAGATTTCTCTTTAGAAATCTTAAATTTAATCAGTGAACTTCAATAAGCTATAATTTTTAATCTAATTGTCAACTTGATGTGAAATTTTACATACAAATATAAATATAAGTCTTTTATATGCTTAAAAAGTTTCAATCAAATCCAATTTATAAATTGTGGAAAATCAACCAAAATCTAGACTGATGTCACTTGGCCATCAGCTTGAAGGTTGATGTAGATATCTCAGTGGCAAATTCTCCTTCTCTAACTATTAACTTCAGCTAAAATTTGGTGTGTAGCTTGTCTTTTGAATCTTTTATCATTATGCCAAGTTTCATCCTAATTCAACAAATAGACCTTTAGATATCATAGAAAATCCAAATAATCCTAAACTGTTAATTTCTGGTATCACTTTGTACTAAAGATCACATAAATCTTGATTGCACAATTAGATTGTTACAAAAGTTCAGTCAATCTTAGCACACTTAATCAACCATACACTACCAAAATTTCAACTATAGATGTCACTTTAATTGTACACAATAGCTAAAAGTGTTGGTCCTAATTTTATTGCATAAAAACTTAACCTCCAGTACAAACCTTGATTTTGGATAGCGATTGTAAAGTCTTTCCAAATCCAACAGAAGTAAGCCTCTTGTCTTTAGAATCAACTTGAAGCTAATTCTCTAATCCTAGTTGCCAATCTCCAAAAGACTTGACTTCTCTGTCCTTAGTGGCCATTTTCATGGCTAGAGGTCTGATTTTGATCCTATCTCATACATGGTCGATCCTCGAGTATCAATCCAACTTATTTTAAAGAATTTTAAGCTTAATTCTATCTTCAATTTAATTCTAGTATCAACCATATTAACTATTTATCTTCTCTATCCTATTTTTATTAACTTATGGCTTTTTAAAAGCAATAATAGAATTTGTACAACCTAGAAGGAAAATTTAATAACTAATTTTTATCTATTAGCTATTAAAACAAGAAAATAATCTAAGAGGCTTTCATAAATCTTTTCTTAAGTATCTTAAGTTCTTATTGAATTAAGATAATCAAGTATTAAGTAGAAATTATACTTATTCATATTTTTTATTATATAAATATGTTACAACATGACATCCACCTCCTCTAAACCTACGCATTCTTTGATATGAGCCAAATGAACCATATATTATAATTGGCATCACACCATCTCTTTATTTTTTGCACTAAGTTCTTCTTCATTGTATTCATCATCCAGTTTAATATAATTATCTTTTTCAAAGTCATTGATATCTTCAACATGATTCTCCACATTTATTTTTCCATCTTGTCTTTTAAAAATCTTCACTCGCTTCTTAGCAATAGGTATCTTCAAGCATGTACCATCCAATTCTTTCAATAAATACATGGCATTGTCATAGACTGTTATCACTACATATAGTCCAAATCAACATTTTAAAAACTTTCATAAAATACTATGCTGGTTATCCAAACTATTGTCTTAAATAAGTATCCAATCACCTTCTTCAATTGCTCTAGGCCTCAATCAATGTCGTTTATCAAACCAAGCCTTATTCTTTAACCTTGCCTCTTGTAATCATTTTGATGTTAATTCCACATCTTTGTTCAAGTTGCCAAATTCTAATAGCCAACAACTCTTCTCTTGTTAATCCATCTTCCTAAGGTAGCATATTCCAAGTTAACACATATTATTCAATTGGCATAATATGTTTTTGACCTATCATAAGTTCCACTGGTATATATCTTGTCACTAAACTATGAATTATTTGATCAGCCCATAATACATAAGATAAAAGTCGAGGCCATTCTTTTACTCTTCCATTACATGCTTTAATTAAGACTTTTATAATTGGTAGGTATCCACATTCACTTTTTGTATTCTCCTCTGGATATTAAATAGTAGTTTTCAATAATAGTTTAATTTTGCATCTCTTAAAGAAATCACAAGCTTTATGTGCATCTAATTCTCTACAATTTGTAGTGATCTTTCCTACACATCCATAACAACAAACAACATCCTTAAGTAAAAATCTGCAAATTCCTTTTGTAGACTTTGTTCTTAATGCCTTGTCTTCTACTTGGTTTGATAAATCTTCACGAGCGAAAAATTAAATATCTCAATTGCCATAATCCTATTGGCATAATAACCAAATCCACAATCAATTTAAAATGAATAACTAAGGGATACGTTGAATGTAGACCATCTCAATGATATATATTCAAATATATTTGATAAGTTATACAAGATTCTATAAATGAAGCCACATCTTCATACATACTCTTCAACCAATATTTTTCCTTCAATTTAGCAAAAGTAGCCAAAATTCTTCTATGCCCCATAGTCGTATGACGTGGTCTTTTATCTGGGAATACATTGGGTACTTGGCTGTAGAGAATTTACTTGAAATCTGATGGCAAAAATTCAACAAGTGATTTGTCCTCAATAAAAAGATAAATAATATAATAATCTCACAAAAGAAAAGTTATATATATAAACTCTCTTATATTCAAGTAAGTTTGTATAAAAAAGGTTCAAATTTCCACAAAAACCCTTCAAAATTTTATTCATCTGCAAGAACTTATTTCTTGTTGAATTTTAGAGTTCAATAACTCTTGATCCAACAATTTGGTTTCTATAAAATTTACTTCAAAGCATAGAAAATCTTCTTAAATTTTACCACAAGAAAGAATCAACCATAAATTTATTTTTGATCGTCCGATATCTCAAAACCCCTAGCAGGTGCTTAAAACCCTAGCTTAGAGACACCCGAGCTTTATTTTCCTTATATCTCACAAAACCAAAATTTTAATGCTATAAAATTTTTATACATAGTCTTATGACATAAACATATATACTTTTAAAAATTTTGAGCCAAAATTCTATCAAATTGCTTAAGATATAGCTCAAAATGTAACTACTAGTTAAGTAGGGTCACTTATTGCCCTTGGCTTACAAGCACTAATTTCAACTCCTAATTTCTCCTTTATTCTAACTTGGATTTTATCAAGCCATGTATAAAAAGTGTAGCTGTGAAAGTGTTCTCTCTGACCCAAGTTGCCAATACTTGATTGCTCTAAGTATGCACGAGTTATATCCAAAAGAGTGACAGTATGTCCAAAATCAACACCTTAACTTTGAGCGCCTTTAACTTCTTCATAAAAAATGCAAATCATACAAAATTTGAACCTAAACCACATCCAAAAATCTAAACCTTAAGGTCCTAGCCTCTGATATTTGACTCCTCTCGAAACACAAATCCTAACTCCTAATAAATCCTCAGACAACCTCCTTGAAGCCCATTGGATATGATTTTTGGCCAATTAGAATAGAGGTTTCTATCATCCACCTCTATCTATCTACATGGATGGCCAAACTACCCTTTTTATACTAAAAATCCTTTTCTAACCCTTCTTCTTATAAGATTCACATACTTTGTGCTTTAAGCACCAAATAAAAGAAGTAAACTAAGATTTTAAGAGTTAGGAATGTCTAACAAAGGTGACTTAAGATATATATAAGTTATCATCAATATAAATCAATCTCAAAATCATTATCAAAAGAAAAAATAAGGTTGTATAAACCTCAATAATAATCCTTTTAATAGATCCCTTTTAAACTAGCAATCTAACCACATCCTATAACCAATACATCCTATTGTTATGGCTTTTATGTAATTGTATAATAAATTATATATTAAATATACATGTACTATTTTTTCACATGGTAGCCGAATCACAACATGACACCGCCCACAGACAATTATGAAATTCCTTGAGTAGTTTTTGTTGATCTTCTTTGGTACCTACTACTCGTTATGGCATTTCAATATTTGATTTTGGCCTCTTCCATAGAAATCCTTCTTGTAATATGAACTTGTATGTATTTTTTTTGATTTGTTTAAATTTTTTAATAGACCAATCAATATATTTGGTTAATGTGCTCAAATAATATCCAATATCCAATAATTCTCTTTCATAATTTTTTTCATGAAATAATATATTTTTCTTGTTCAATTGTGAAATTGAATAAATTTTGTACCCACATCATCAATATCCTCAATCATCTCATCTTCTCCATCATATTTTGCTCAAAATATCATATTTGCTATCAAATTAGTATTTTCCGCAATATGTCTAAATCCTGGATTTAATGATTTAATATAAGCAATCTATCTCAATATTGTAATATTTGGTATTATACAATTAATAATCATTCTAAATAAAGGCAAATAATTTGTTTCAATTACCACCATTGTCCCAATTAAATAGTCCTTTTCAGCTTTCATAGTTAAAACAACTCCCTATAATTCATTTTTCGCTTGTGAATATGCACATTGGCAAGTACTTAAAACCTTAGTCCAAATCAAACTGCAAATATGTGTCCATTCAAATCATCTTGACCTACAGCCCATCCAATAGCAATTAGACTAGTATCCGCTGTAAGAATCACTGGTCTATTGTACTTATAATCAACTTTTCTTAACATTGGATATGATATCAATAAATCCTTCAATCTCTACATTTCTTTGATATGCTTTTTTTTCCATTTAAATTGATAATCCTTGCATAATAATTCATATAATGGATCTGTTATGTAAGTATAGTGAGAAATCCAAATATGATAAAATACATATGCACCCAAAAACCTTCACACCTCTGTTAAAGAATTGTAATCTTCTTTTATTCTCTTAATTGCATCAACTTTGATTGGATCTGATTTCCCTCCATAAAATCCACATAAATGTCCAACAATTATAACTTCTTGTATTCTAAACATAGATTTTATATTCGATAATATAAAATGAACTTCTTCAAGCCAAGTCAATATCTTTTCACAACCTTGTATATGATCAGTAATATACTTGTGACACCCTTTCTTATCTAAAGTTTCATCCTTATCTTCTTCCTTGCACCCTTTTATAGAAACATCATCTAGAAAAGGCATAGTCTTCTCAGAAATAAAATCTCTCAATACCATGTTCATCTCGTTCATCATATGTGCTATTGAATTGGTAGTACTTTGAAGAAGAATGCACATTCTAACTAGTCCAAGTGGTATTCTCATCATTGTCATGTCTCTATTCTCCATTGTAAGTTGAAATTGGTCATAGCTTGAATACAAATCATCGACTGAATAGATTGTCCTTCCTGCAAATGCTTTAGCAAATTCATCCACTATTGGTCCAATTCCTATATTTTTAATAATCATTACATTTATTAGTTGCATATCTTGAATAAATCATAATGATCCATTTTTTTTATGCATTGTAAACCATTGACTAGAATATAGTACAAAAGATGGCTCGAAAATCTTCATCTTCATCTTTTCTTTTAATAATTCCATTAAACTTGGTAAATGAGCCTTTAATATTGAGATTGGTATCAAATTCTAAGATATATGCAGTATAGTAAAAATAACCATGGGAGTCACAACATTTGGATCCACACATCTAATTTCACGAGATTCAAAGACAAATGATTTATCTCATTTTGCTAACATTTCTTTGAAGTATTCAATTTCTTCTAGCAACAAAGAACCATCAAAACTAATCTTCAATTTTTCAAAAGTCTTGTTTATAAATTTGTGTCTAATATTCTTTGGATTTCTTAAGCTCTTTTTCTTTGATGTTTTTTCCATCTATTCTTTAGAATCTTTTGACAAAGGTCCAATAACAAGTTTTACCTTCTTATCTACTGTCTTATATTTTATTTCAACCATAATTTGTGGTACTTGAAAAGATTCAAGTATAAAATAAATTTTCTTTGAATGAATTTGCACAACCTTATCATCATCTCTTAATCCAATTGATGTAATCAATTTCAAAGGATCTTCCAATCCATTTTCTTCATAAATACCAAAAATCTTTTCATCATCCTCTAATGCCTCTAATTTACATAATTTTTTTGAATTTTACATAGTTTTATTTATTTTTATTTTATTTTATTTTATTTTTAATTTATAAATTTTTTATATATAATACTTTCATTTTTAAAAATATCAATAAAACTTGTATCAAAGGCACCTACATCTTGTAAGAGTATTTCTTCTTTTGTACCTCCATAATCCTGCTTTATAGTAGTACTCGTAAAAAATCCGTAAATTTATCAATAACCCTTGATAATGGATTCTCTCTCAATTTGTCTCGATTGTGTTTATGATTTGGAGGTACAGTCAAAAATTGTACTGCCCTTTTTCCATCTTTTATATAAATCCGTGCATAAGCTGAATCATCATTAAGTATTTTTGTTTTCATTTGAGTTGCAATAATATACGGTTGTCCCAATATAAGAGGATAAGATATTACATCTTGAACAAAAAAATTTTAATCCATTGCAACATCACCAATCCAAATTTTTACATCTGAGTAAGCACCATACAATTCACCTCGTGTATTATTAGTTGCCTGTATTATCCATCCATGCTCCATATCAATTGGCCACTTTTGCTTCATATAAAGATTTTTAGACATAAGATTTATTTTTGAACCGTAGTCAATTAAAGCAACAACTCGCTCATCTATATTTCCAATCTTCACTAATGCCTCTGTAGTTGCTCTAGCCCAATGCTTTCAAGTATAATGATTCAAAATTTCTTTTTTCTTGTCACTTCGATCATCAAAACGTACTCTTTGATTATAACTCCTTCCTCTACTCATTGATTGTTTGTAACAATTGTCAATTTCATCTTCTTCATTCTCTCATATATATATGCATCAATAATATGATTTGATCCAACTTCACTCATTAATTGTCTCTTCTGCTTAATACTATCAATAGTGATATCATGAAATTCTTTCTTTGCAATATCCAAAATCTCCTTCAATGTAAATTCAACTTTAATATTGAGCACATGTTTTTTAAGCACCTCTTTTAAATTTGTTGTTGCTTCAATATCAGAGAGAAGTTTATAAGTCGTTGACTTACCTTTTTTTCCTAAGTCCTTTGATTTTTCTCTAAATAATATTGATGTATCCTTTGTTGGTTATTCTTGTGAAGCCATCTCACTAGCCTTATCTCCTCAAATTTTCGTCTTAGAAGAATTTTCTTCTCTTATCTCATTAGAATCTTATCTTCTCTTTTCTTCTATTAAGACTTCATGTTGGCTCTTAGTAATATAGGCATGCATTGACAAAGCTTCTACATGATCCTCTCAACCTGTAATTCCACAAATTATTGCAATAGCCTTCAATAAAGCTTCTCATGGCATCTTTTTTTTATACATTATAGAAATGGCAAAAGATCAAAACCCACTTGGTTCAATATTTCCACAAAAATCTTGTTTGCCATTGTCATCCATCTTAATATCATAACTTGCAACTTCCATTACTACAATCCTATTTGTTGCCAAATAATCCTTAACTAATGCTTTCATACATTCTTTATCAAAGTTGGTTTGGAAAAAATCACCAGTATCTTTTAATGCCACTTTTCCATCTTTTCAAAAAACAATGCCTTGTTGCACTATTTTATTGAATTCACCACAATCTTTTTGAGAATGAGAATCATCATCACACCAAATATATCTTTGTACATATCCTTGCTTAAAAATAACTTTTGAATTCATTGTAAAAATCTTCTCCTCAAGCCTTGCAAGTTTAATTTGAAGATCCCGCATTACATGTATAAGTTCTTCAATTCTCACATCTTCTTTTTTTGATGTAGTCATTGAAGGTTGGACAATAGGTACTGTTGATTGTAAAGTAGGCACTTGGATTTTAGGTACTTGCACAATTTTTTGAATACCAATCCTATCATTTCTTCTTTCTCTTTTTACAAACAATCCTACTACATCTTCAACTTCTTTCTATTTTGTTGTTAATCCTTCATTCTCTTCTTTATCCTCAAGAAGAATTTCTAACCTTTCTTGTAATTTTCTATCAGCTGCTTGAAGAAATAATTCAACCTTATTTGGTCCCAAGGTTACCTTTTCCACTTTTGATAACTAAAAATATTGTCTTTTAAACTCCTTTAATAATTAAGTAGTTTATAATTTCTTATTAGGATACTCAATCTATTCTAAAAATAATTTTTAGTGATCCAATCAGAGGCTCCTAAGAAATATTCATCTCTCAATGCGTGAAAAAATTTCTCCCAAGAATTTTTTTAGATTGTTCTATAATTAATTTCACATGTTCTCTTATCTCTGGCATCTTAGTAAGTTCAAATAATAAAATCATATCCTTTTCAAAAACTTGATTCAATTCTATTTTCCACACATAATATCTTAAGTATTTAGAAATATCCTTTCTAACAAACATGTCAACCTTGTTAACCAATGCTTACAAAGCTTTGATTGCCAAAGCCTCCTTGCAATTATTACCTTATTACTATTGTATAAAAAATGTAAATATTTGAAGTATATTTATAATAATTGGATCCAAATATATATCTTGTCTACTAGAAAAAAATTCACTTGAAGTTCCACTTGAAGATCTATTTAAAGCACCATCCAAAGCTCCATCAAAAACTCAAAAATCCACCTTGCCTTCTTGCGCCATCAATTCCAAATAACCAAAATAAAATCCATCACCTTCTATCCCAAATTTTCATGTCAGGTTCACTACTTATATTGTATGACGTGTTGTCCTATTTGGAAATGAATCAAGCACCTGGTTGTGAAGGGTGAAGTTACAATTTACAAATATCCAAGAATTGTTAATATATTTTGTCTATATAAGAGGAATATGATTGAATATCAATATAATAGTGCTTAAGTTAATACAAAGTGCTTAAAAATACTCTTTTTGATAACTTCATCTACATATAAATCCCAATTGCTTTGTTACTTGTCACAATCAAGCAACTAGATTTCTCTTCACAAATCTTAATCTTATTCAATGAACTTTAATAAGCTATCACTTTTAATCTAATTATCAACTTGGTGTGAAACTATGCATACAAATACAAATATAAATCTTCTATATAATCAAAAAGTTTCAATACAACCTAACTTACAAATTATGGAAAATCAACCAAAACTTTTACTGATGATACTTGGATGCCGGCTTGAAGGTTGATGCAAATATCCTAGTGGAAAATTCTCCTTCTCCAATTATTAACTTCAGCTAAAATTTGGTGAGCAGCTTGTCCTTTAAGTCTTTTAATATTGTGCTAAGTTTCACCTTGATTCAATTAAAGGATCTTTAGATGTCACAAAAATCTTAAGTAGCCCTAAACTGTCAATTTCTGGTACCTCTTCGTACTAAAGACCAAATAAGTCCTGATTGCACTATTGGATTGCTACAAATTTTTATTCAATCTTAGCACACTCAATCACCCACATATTGTCTAATTTTCAACTATAGATATTACTTCAATTGCACACAATAGCTGAAAGTGTTGGTCCTAACTTTATTACATAAAAACTTAATCTCCAATACAAATCTTAATTTTAGATAGTATTTGTTAAATCCTTCTAAATCCTATAGAAGCAAGCCTCTTGTCTTTAGAATTAACTTAAAACCAACTCTATAATCCTAGTTGCCAATCTTCAAATGACATGACCTCCTTATCCTTAGTGGCCATTTTTATTGCTGGAGGTCTAATTTTGACCCTGTCTTATACATGATTGACCCCCGGGTATCAATCTAACTTATTCTAAGGATTTTTAAGCTCAATCCTATTTTCAACTTAATTCTAATATCAACCATATTAATTATTTATCTTCTCTATTCTATTTTTATTAACTTATGGTTTTTTAAAAGTAATAACAAAGTTTGTATAACCTAGAAGGAAAATTTAATAACTAACTTTTATCTATTAGCTATTAAAACAAGAAAATAATCTAAGAGGCTATCATAAATATTTTTTTAAGTATCTTAAGTTTTTATTAAACTAAGATAATCAAGTATTAAAAAAAAATTATTCTTATTTAAGCTTTATTTTATCTTTTTTTTTTATGCAGACTAAATTATATGTTCTTTGTAGATCTATTTTTATATAAATCTTAACTTAATTTAATTGATCAAAAAATCCAGATATCAAAGGTAGATGGTATCTATTTTTTATAGTAATCTTATTGAATCCTTGATAATTTATATACATCCATAGTGATCCATCTTTTTCTTCACAAATAAGATAGGAGCTCTTATTGGAAATTTTAAATAGCATATGAAATTCTTGGCCAAGTTCTTATCAATGTATTTTTTAAATTCAACCAACTCATTTTGTGACAAACTATAAATTGGTCCAAACAGAGGATGAGTTTTTCCTTTGAGATTGATTAAAAAATCATATGGACAATGCTTCAGAAGAATATGTACATTCTTCTTCTAAAAAGTATCTTGATAATCTTGATATTGACTTAGAATCCTACTTAAAGTCTTTTCACCATCAAAAATAGGTGTAACATAAATAGTAAAAGATTATCTTTTTTTTATTATATTCATAAAAGCTTTTGTTCTTACAAGTACAAGTTTTACAATACATAACTTATGACTTTTCATTTGATTAACAAGTCTCTTATTAATGCTTTGAAAAAAATCAAGTCTATAAAAAATCCAATCTATTTGAGGATTATATTTTTTTAGCCATGATAAATCCACTTTTAATAAATTTTTCATTTGAAAAATATGCTAAGGCTTTTAAATCTAAGAAGGCATAAGCTTTGTAATTTTTAGGTTCTAAATACATATCTATTATAAAACAAGAGGAGGATTCTAAAGAAAGAATATGATCTTTATTAGGAGTTGTACAAGATTTGAATTGCATGGTCTCTATTGGACTTGGACAAATTTGTTTCTTGATATATTATCTTCTTTGACAGTTGTACTCTTCATTTTACAATTGCATAATTTTTTTGGACAATGTTGAGCAATGTGCTTAGATTTTCTACAATATAAGTACAATCCTTCTTGACAATGATGACTCTTTTCTTACTCAATAAGAGGTTTAAAATGTATTGCATCAATTTGCATGTCTTCTACTTTTGAATGTACGTATTGAAAAGATGTCAATATTGCCATTGTATTATAATAACATTGAAGTTATTTTATATGATTTTGAGATTAAAATTCAAAAAGCCAATTGTCTCAATTCATAGCAAAGTCAATTGTTTGATTCAATGTTTGAAGATTGGATAAGTTGAATATTAATTTTTTTTACCTCATATTATAATCTATAGAAAATTTTGTTGGTGAGTGTAGCATCATCCTACCTGATATTAGTTGCTAATTATTAAAATTGTGAAGTATATAATGACATTGATTAATTGTCTTAATACAAGATATGGATCTTATTCATTGCAACATGAATTGTATCATGTTCTCCATACATAGATCAAAATTTTGCTAAAAATGCATCTAAATTATCCAATATTGGATCACATCATTCAAAGAAAAATAAAAACCATAATAAAACAAAACTTGAAAGTAGTGTTCCAATAAACCTGACTTGTGATTCTTGAATTGAATAACTTTAAGGTTGAAGATCAATCACGAGTTGTATTTGATTAATGAATCCTCAAAACTTAGATCTTAAGTCATCAAACTTCTTAAATAAATTAATTTTTTATTCCTTAATGCTTGAGCAATTTTCTATCATAGGTGAAATAGTATCACTTGGTGTAGACATTGAAGCAACTCTAATCATTTCTACATTTTTACTTCCTAATAATCTTTTTAATCCTTGTGGTGGTACGTTGAATTGATAAATTCTAAGCATTAACTTTATCATTTGCTCTTGTATTTGTGCCATTGCATTCTTCATTTTAATAAGCTCTACCATAATAATACAATAGAAAAGAATGTGTCTACTTTCACTTAAGAAATGTAAAATAAAATATTTAAGAAAAAAAACTCTAGGAGCAATATCAATTTAGAAGTAGGTAATGCACAACGTCTAATGTGCTTATGTCTTATTAAAAAAAAAGATAATCCTCTCTTAATCAAAAAAAGACAAAGCTATGATATTGTATATGCATTCTTGTCAATTTGTTAAAGACATGAACTGAAAGAAAATGCATAAATCAATGAAACGTATGTCAAAGGAAAATAAAAAAAATAGAAATAAAAAAATATATATATTCAAGAAGAAACTAGAATGGCTATTGTCAAAGATTAAAAAATACAAAGACTCTTGAATTAGACTAAAAGCAAAAAAGAAGTTGATAAGAATAAAAAAGATTTCACTCTTATCTCTATATATACTATCTATCTAAAAGCTATGTTATTGTATTATATGTTATCTTATTTGGAAATACACTAGGCACTTGGCTGTAAAAGGTAAAATTATATTTTACAAATATATAAGAAATTATAATAGATTTCATCCATATAAGAAGAATATGATTTGAATTTTAATTCAAAAAGTGCTTAAAGCTAATATAAAGTGCTCAAAAATACTCTTCTTGATAACTTCAATTATATACAAAGTCCAATTATCTTGTTACTTTTACAATTAGATAATTTAGATTTTTCTATGCAAGTCCTAATTCTAATCAATGAATTTCAACAAGCTATAACTCTTAATTTGATTATTCACTTGATGTGAAATTTTTCACACAAATGCCACTATAAATCTTGTATATGCTTAGAAAATTTCAGCTCAATCCAATTGACAATTTGTGAAAAATCATCCAAAAACCACACTAATGTGACTTGGCTGCCAATTTGAAAGTTGATGTTGATGTTCCAGTAGCAATTTCTCCTTTTCCAACTATTAACTTTAGCTCAAAATTGGTGTATAGCTTTATCTCTAAGTCTTCTAATACCATACCAAATTTCACCTTGTTTTAATTCATAGATCTTTAGATATTGCAAAAATCCTAACCAATCCTAAATTGCCAATTTATGATACCTTCTTGTACTAAAGATCAAATATCCCTCAATTGCATTGTTAGATTATCACAAATTTTTATGCAATCTTAGCACATTTAATCATCCACAGATTTTCAAACTTTCAATTGTAGATGTTATACCAATTGTACAAAATAGCCAAGAGTGCTAGCTCTAACTTTATTATATAAAATCTCAATCACCAATACAAACCTTGACTTTAGACAACAATTGCAAAGTCCTTCCAAATCCTATAAAAATAAATCTTATACTTCTAAAAGAAGCTTGAAGCTAGCTTTTAAATCCTAATTGTTGATTTTCAAATGATCTAATATTTTGCCCTTAGAAGCCGTTTTTGTGGTTAGAGGTCTGATTTTAATCTTGTCCCTTAAATGGTTGATCCCCAGATATCAACCTAACCTATCCTAAGGATTTTTAAGCTTGATCCTACCCTCAATTTAATCTTAGTATCAACTATATTGATTATTTATTTCTTCTATTCTATTTTTATTAAATTATGGCTTTTTAAAAATAATAAAAGAATTTCTACAACTTAAAAAGAAAAATTAATAACTAATTTTTATCTATTAGCTATTAAGACAAGAAAAAAATCTAAAAGGCTTTCATAAAATATTTCTTAAGTATCTTAAATTCTTGTTGAATCAAGATAATTGAATATTAAGTAGAAAACCATTCTTGTTTATATATCTTATTACATAAACGTGTTACAAAACGACAATGTAGTGGCATTTTACAGGACCTCCAACACGTGTTCAATTTGCAAGACACATGTCAAACTTGTAAGATAAGTTTCTTGTAAGTGCACTACGTACTTAGTTTATTCTACAAGCTACTAAAATATATAACACATGGCTAATTTGTTGGCCAAGTTTTTAACCTATGAATTATCTATAGATATGTATAAAGATGAAACCACATCTACAAAGCTTCTATGAAGCTTTTCTATAAGATATTATCAAATCAATCTATTTTTATTTACTTCTATTTATCCATATTAATTAGATAATTATTAAAGTAAATCTTATATCCATAACAATACTCTACCCTTTACATTTGAATTATATAGATAGATTTTTTATTAAGACTCTATCTGGATATTAACTTGTTTTTATAATTTAGATTGTAATTAGAATTTTATCCTACTTATTAATTCTAATATAAAATAATTATTAATCAATAAATATATTATAATCTTAAGGTTATAAAAATATATTTTTAAATTTTTTTTTATTAATTAAATATTACTTTATTTAATTTTGGCTTATAAAAATAATAATTATAAAAGCAAAAAAGATTCAAAATCAACACAATAATAACAAAAGTAGAGAAGAATTAGAATTAATAATAACAATCTTAAGACAAAGAAGAGCCAAGATCAATAATAATAATAACAAAAATAAAGAAGAATTGGAATTAGCATAATAATACAAAAGCAAAGAAGAGTTGGAATCAACACAACAATACAAAGATGGAGAAGAGTCAAAATGAATAATAGCAACCATAAAGGTAAAGAAGAGCTAAGATTGGTAACATCAATAGCAATGGTAGAAGAGAACCGGGATCAATAATAGCAACAATATAGTATCATGTTGTAATATGGCTATTGGATAATATATATATATATATCTATATATATATATATATATATATATTATAAAAGAACTTAATTAAAAATATATTAATAAATTATTTTAAAAAATATAGGCAAAAGATAAGAAGGCAATAAAATAATTTAATATAAATACTTTATTTTTATAAAAATAACTTCTACTTACTTTGTAAGATAATAAACAAGAAAAAATTAAGTAGATTAGCAAAAATACTACTCTTGGGCATTGGCCACCCTTCTTCTCCAATCTTGATGTTGATCTTCTAGTATCAATATCTCTTTTTTATACCATTTATATATTCTAAAATTTTATAGAAATATCAAAAATTAAATTAACTACCAATGTAAAAAAGAATCATTTTAATTAATTGGTAAATTGCTTAAAATCACAAAAACCCTCACTAATCCTTAAAATCTAATTTTTGAGATCCTAGCTCACTTAAATTCTAATAATCTTTGATCTAATTGTTTGATTAAGTTTAAATTTATAAAAAATATTTAATATAATTATATTTATAAACTTTTAAATTTTTACTTGTAGATTTGTTATAAAACTCTCAATATGATCAAAAATACAAATCCTTTTTATTCCTCAATAACCAAAATTATCTAATAAAATCCTAACTTTGCATAGTTTTTATAAAATTATTACAAATTCAAAATCCTTAAAACTAATGCTTAAAAAAACTCTATCAAGTTTTTATTCAAATTCCACTCTTTGATCAATAAAAAAAACTTCCTATCTACCATAAGTATACGATTTTGTACCATAGGATCTAGTTTTGGCCTAGATTCACAATTAGCTCTCTTTAGGTATCAATTTAAGATTTATTTAGGTAATTTTTATTGCAACCTATTCTTTGCTTTGATCTTAAGATGCTTGTAGTAGTATTTTTATTAATTTATCTTATTTTGTCTTGTTTATAGTTTTATAAAGTAAGTAAAAGCTCTTTTTATTAAAAAAAATATACTAATATTAAATATTTTTATTAACTCTTTATTTTTTTATTTTTTTATTTTTTTATCTATATTTTTAAAAATAATTTTATAATTCAGTCTTTAATTAAGTTTTTTTATAATATGTGTCTTCTTTTACTCTTTTATCTTATAATTATATTACAACACAACAACATGATGTACGCATATATAAAAGCAATGAAGGATTAATAATCTGCATTAAAGAGAGTATTTTTTTATTATATTATAAATATGGATTTGATAAATTTTAAGTTGAAACAAAAGAAATATTAAAAATTGAAGTCAACACTTATAATCTAAAGATAGTAAATAACTTACATAATTAGTGGTTGTATTTTGACGTATATCTCAAGCAATTTGATACGATTTTGCTTCAAAAATTTTAAATATATGTATTATTATATTACAAAGCTACATACAAATTTTGATGGAATTTGGAATTTGGATTTTTGAGATAGAAAAAAATAATATATAAATATCTATAAATTAGAATTTTAAATATTTGCTAAGATTTTTGAGATATCAAACAATTGGAAGTAAATCTATAGTTGATTTTTCTTATAGTAAAGGTTAAAGGTATAAAATGCACCTTTGAGAAACTTGACAAAAATTGAATAATTGAATCAACAGATATTAGATCATAAAATTTTAAAAATAAAATAAAATAAAATCTTTTATAGATGGATAAAATATTAAAGGATTTTTATTATAATTTTAGATTTTTTATATAAAATAAAGAGATTTTGAAAAACTAAGATTTTATAGAGGTATAAAAAATAGATATATATAGCTTTGATAAAATTTTGATATAAAAATGAGTCTTTGAAAGGAAAATATGGATTTTTTTGAAGTTATTGAGAATCTAACTTACCAACAATTGATTAATTATGATTTGGCATAGAAAAGGATATTAAGAAATTTTTAGATGCCATAAAAAATCTTATGTATAAATCTATTTAAATATTAAAGGTTCTTTTTAATATAATTTTTTTTAATATTATTATATTAAATTTTTTTAATAAAAAAAAATCATTTATTAGAGCTTAGCTAATAAATTAAAATAAACTCTCTATAACTAGGTACCTAATATATTCCTAGATTAAAAATCACGCCATATAATAATGCTTGACAAGATCTCTCCTTGCTATTCTTGTTATTTGTTGTATTGTTTATATTCAATTCAACAAAAAATCTCCTTTTCTATTAATTATGCAAGTTTTTGTATCTTTAACAAATTATTGATATGATCTCTATTTCCTTGCTACTCTTTTATATTCTTGCTTATTGCAATGTGTTGCCATTTTAATTGATATCTCATTGCTCTTGCTTATTACATTCCTTTCTATTGCGAGTCAATACTCACTAATTCCACTTATTATATTTGTTACCATTCTAAATTGATGCCTACTTTTCTTGTGTTGTAATTTGTTGCCTTTTTAGATAATATCCCATTGCTTTTGCTTGTTGAGTTTGTCACCTTTCCAAGTTGATACCCACTACCTTTGTGTCATAGCTTGTTATCATTCTAATTGATGCCTATTGCCTCTATTGTTACAATTTGTTGCCATTCTTATCAATACCTTTGCCTTTGCTATTTCACATTTGTTAATATTTTAAATCAATGGTCATTGTTTCTATTGTTGCAAATCATTGCCCTTCCATGTTAATGTTATTACTCCATTGATTGTAATTTGTTACCTCCTAATTTGACACCTTTAGTTGATACCCTTGTTGCTTGTTGTTGCTATGCTTTGCCTTCCTATTCAAATCTCTAGTTGATACTATTGTTGCTCCTATTGCTGCACCTTGTCTTTTGGTTCAATACTCCTTTTAATTGACTAAATCTTATTTCAATTTTTAGATCCAAAGTGAGGTATTGGTTGTAGAATAGAAATTCCACTTTATTATAATTCACAAGTGTCTAGGAAGATGATCTTGTAGCATAGACTTAATTTTGTTAATTCACAATTAGAGTAAATCTTAAGGTCAAAAAACTACATGATCGATGCAATAAAAATTATTTGTGGTCATTCATTAGAAAAATTTACATGAAAAATAAGATCTATTAATATAATTATTAAGGCAACAACATAAAGCTATCAAGATAATGAAATAAGAAATTAATAAATAAACCAAAAAATAAAGAAGTACAAGCATGTAATACATAAAAAGAAATAATTAGTTACAAGATAACTTACTAATTGGCACTTATAAGTAATTAATTAGACTAAATGACAGATGAATCAACTAAATTAATTTAAAACTTGATACAACTATAATTTCAAACAAATTTAACTAAACCTAGGATCAACTATAGATGTAAGGTGAATTACCGCTTCATTAGAAGTGGCTTCATTAGAAGTGGCATTAATTTACTTCACATTGCTTAATGTATTTACCAATAGGAAGTTTTTGAAATTTGATTTGGACTTTGCAGATTTTTTTTTGTATTCTTAATACAAATAATATTATTATATCCTAGTTGCTACAAATTTTATAAGCAAGTTAATAGAAAAGAAATTGTCTTATAATAATAAAGATTAATTGTAAATAGTAAAATATAGTTGTATTATTGGTGTTATGTTTATTATGGGATCAAGTCCTTTAATATAATATATGGACTCCACACTACTCTCTCAATCAAACATCAATTACATGTGAGAAAAACAAAATAAAAGGTTCTTTAATGCATTAGTGCAACTACTTTTGTCAAAAAAACAAGCAAAGTCATTATTGCCCTTAATATAATGGTAAGCCATAAATATAACTTAGTAAAAAAATTAGGTATTTAATAAATAATATATGTAATTTCTTATTTATTTTTTTATTTATCTAAAAAAATCAAAGTAGGATAATCCTAATAAATATTTATTTTAATTCGTGTAAAGAATTCAAATAATTAAAGTACATCAAAGTAAGATCAATAAGATACCACTTTTCAATAATTAACAAATACAATTTCAAATAATCCTGATTGTAAAGAGCTTTGCTTCTTCCTGTCTTTGATTCAAGACTTTGAGATATTTTTTAATAATTGATTGCCTAAATACCTAAAAAAGAAAGAAGTAAGTGCATATTTTCTCATTTGGAATTAAGATACAAAAATTATTTCAATATATAATGATTTAAATAATACATGAAATAAATATCTTGTCATTTATGTCAAATCCATCTCTTAATTCTTATACATGATTTATAATCTTAAGGTAGGATTTTTAACTAATTACTTCTGTTTGTATAAAAAGATAAAGTTAGTTACTTTAATGCCTCTTCACCAGAAATAATATTTTTTTAATAATGCTCAAAGGATTTAAATAAAGATCTTAATAAATTCAAATGAGATAACTGGTTACCTGAATATGATAAAAAAATAATAATTCTGCTTTAAGACCACCAACAATTTAAAAAGTTTTCACAATTTTTTTGAAATGGAAAAAACAATAATAAAAATAAACAGAAATCTCTAAATTATCTTGATTACTTCAAATAAATCGAAATCTGTGATGAGATATAATGATTTCTGTTGGTGATTCTATCAATGCATCAATAATCAACTTGCAGACAAACTGAAGAAGTCTTCATATTTTGTTTTAAAATAACATATAATGACCACTTTTTCAATATTTATTGGATACTTCATTACATGTTTTTAGGTTAAATATATATTGGTCCAAAAAAGAGAAGATATCTTCTTGTAATTATGAAGACAAATAAAAATAAAAATATAGAAAAATAATTTCTATATTATGCATTTCAAAAATGAAATCATAATTTTTAATAATAAATAAAAGTATATCTTGTTAAAGTTTATTGAAATTCATGTTAAAATAGCAAGTATGAAAATTTTGGTTTGTATATTTATCAAAAGAAACCAAACATTGATATTACAAAAATCTATCTTTTATTTAAAGAAAATACTTTAATAAAATCCAACCATATAATTAGACTTTTTAAACTTAAATAAAAATAAAAGAATTTTTTTTAAAGATATTTTATATATTTTAAAAATGGGTGTTGCTAATGTCACCACAATTTTGCTATTACCACCACAACTTGCCATCCATCACATGCTATTATTGTTTTTGCTAATGACATAAAGTTGCCATCCATCACATGCCATCATGATTTTTACTAATGCTACAACAAGTTGCCCTAAACTTGTATTACTCACTAAAGTATATTTTATGCAACACTAAAATACACATCTAGAAAGAATATGTACTTTATCTATTATGGTATGCATTAGACATATTCTATAAAATATATTATAGTATGCAACATAAGTTTAGGATAGCTTGTGGTGGTATTAGCAAAAACTGTAATGGCATATGGTAGATGGCAAGTTGTAGTTGTAATAGCAATAATTGTCAAGGCATTAGGAACATCCTTTAAAAATACTTAGTCTTATTTATGTATTTTTTAATAATACTTTATATGATTATATATTTGAAATAATACTATATATATATATATATATATATATATAACTACTAAAGAATAAATAATATTCAGAATAAAAAAAAACTTGGTTGAATCAAAAACATTAGTTCTTTGTAATAATTTTTGTCAAATCTCTTAAAAATATATGTATATATATATATATATATATATATATATATATAAAAGCAACTTTTGATGTGATTCAATAATGAAGTGCCTAGTATAAGACTAAGTTATATATTAATATAAATTAAGGCCTCTTATTTTGCTTTAAAGATAATAGATAATAAATATTCTTTAATTAAAATAAAAAAATATCAAATATTTTACCATAATTATTAAAAATATATATATTAATAATAGATTTTAATATAAATTTTAATTTTTTATATTATTAAATATATTTTAAATATAAATTTAATATTATACTTCTATTGATTGTTATTGACTCTTTAGAGTATCTTATCAAATAATAATTTGACTTTGAATGTTTTTCAGACTTTATTATATTTATATACTTGAATTTAAAAATATTAGTTTTAAAAAAGAATAATATAATCTTTATAATAATATAAATGATATTTGATAAATTTTATAAATTTAACAAATTTTTGTAATAAATCTTATTTTGTAAATAATTTTATATCAAATTAAATAATTCTTAATATTAAGCTAATAAAAATTTATAAATTATAGAAATTACTAAATAAATACCTTCTTTTTATTGCATGGATATCTCTTTTGTGCCACATACTTCCATATACAAGTAGTTGGTGACAAAAAAATTAAATTTTGAATATAATAAATTTATAAATTGTATGCATAAGAAGAAGACCTATTAATAGTGAGGCCTCCCTTTCTTCCTCAACAAGAATCTTTTGCATTCAAGTTAGTGGAGAATGAAAAAAAAACAAAACAAAACAAAACAAAACATTATATAGAAGAATGTAGAAAAATTAGACATAATAAGCATATTTGTTCACAATTATTAACGGAACAAGGTCATAAAATATAAAATATTGATATGACAATGATATTATTATGTATATATAAGATGCATGGCACAAAAGGATGCCCACGTAATATAATGAGGGTGTCCATTTAATAGTGTTTTAAATTATTTATAAGTTTTTATTTTCAAATCTTAATTAAAAATCATAATTAAAATAGTAGCTATTAGTGACATATATTTTAGAAGTTCACAAAATCTTCTAAAACATATTAGAGGTTCTTGAGTTAATAAAAGTCAATTGAAAAGCTTTCTAGTTGGTGAAAGTAGCTCGAGAAGCTTTGTAGTTAGTAGAAGGAGCTCGAGAAGCTTCCAAGTTAGTAGAAGGAGCTCGAGAAGCTTCCCAATTGGTAGAAGCTGCTCGAGAAGCTTTTTAATTTGATGGAAGCCACTTGAGAAGTATCCTATATATATATATATATATATATATATATATAGAAGTTGAGACTAAAGAGCTCTTTAGTCTCAACAATGTATCTTTTAAAATTCTAACTCACTTTTTTTCATATTGTTTGTATACTCATTAGATTAATTCAAGTTTTTGTTGGTTTCTTTTGAAACCTTGTTCTAATTCAAGTCTCTTGCTTTGTACTTTTGTATCGTTGACAAATTGTCAAGACTTCCTTCATTTTAAATATCAAAGTTGGATCCTTCTTATTAGAAAGTAATTTACCTTTCTTCTTGAAGGTATACCAATGTTTTAAAGGTTGTAGATTATCCTCCTTTAAATTGATATTTTTTTATCATAATATTGAAACTTTATCCCTCTTGTGAGAAAGTAGATCACCTCTCTTTTTGAAGGTCTTAAAGCATTTTGAAGGTTGCAGATTATTCTTTCTTAAACTGATATTATTTTTTTATAGATTTTTTTTTTTTTTTTTTTTTTTTTTTTTTTTTTTTTTTTTAAATGGTTGGACGTTAAGACATTAGAATGATAAAATTTTTTGAAGCTAAGTTAGACGCCATTATAAGTGCTCTTATTATTTTATCTGCTAGGATTGTCGAAATTAAAGGCGTTGTTATAAAACTTCATAACAATGCAACATTTGAAGTACTACAATCTAGACTGCACCCACCTCCAATTTTTGTGCTTAAGGATGTAATACTACTGATGTTCTGCAAAAAAAATCCAAAGAACCTGTTCAATAATATAAAGAACCTCAAATTAGTCTTTTGGAGAAATATGATGGTACGCTGTTGTGGTAGTGTCACGGACATAAGATTTACTCTAATAAATTATCTAAGTAATATAAATCAATAGAAATAGGTAAAATAAGTTGGTTTGATAATATCTGATAGAAAAGCTTCTTAGAAGCTTCATAGACGCGGAATCACCTTTATACATGTCTACAGGTGATTGATAAGTTAAAAATTTGGTCAACAAGCTAGCCACATGGCGCACATGTTGGTAGCTTGTAGAACAAGCTAGCTATGCGTCACACATGTTAATAGCTTGCAGAACAAGCCAAGTACGTGGTGCACATGTGAGAAACTTATTGTGCAAGTTTGACACATGTTTTACAAATTAGACACTTATATGAGGTCCTATAGAATACCGCCATGTAGCTCTTAGATAGATAGTATTTATAGACATAAGAGTGAAGCCCTCTTCACTCTTGTCAACTCCTTTCCTGGTTCTAGTTTAATTTCAAGAGTCTTCATGTTTCTAGTCTTTGGCAATAGCCAATCCAATTTTCTTTGAATATACATACTTTCTTATTTCCATTTTGTGACTTTTTTTGATACACTTTCCATTAGATTATGCATCTTTTTTGAGTTCATGTCCTTGACAGATTCATAAGAGTACACTTACAATATCATAGCTTTGTCTTGTCTTGATTAAGAGTGGATTATCCCTTTCTCTCGATAAGATACAAGCATATTAGAAGTTGCGGATTACCCTCTTCTAAATTGATATTATTCCTAGTATTTTCTTTGTTCTCCCTTCTACTTATCTCGAGTGGTGTTAGATATTTTTTGAAGTGTTATCATGGCCGAGCTTGTCGAAATGCAGAATGCAATGGCACAAATGCAAGAGCAAATGAGGGAATTGATGCTTGCAATGCATCAACTCACTGTACCTCCACAAGGAGCAACAAGGTTACCAAATAATGAAGATATAGATATGGTTGGAGCTGCTTCAACATCTACACCAAGCCATATAATTCCTCTTCTATTGGAACATTGTCCAAGCATCAGAGAACCAAAAATTAGTCTACCTGAGAAGTTTGATGGCACAAGATCTAAATTTCGAGGATTCATCAACCAAGTCTAACTGGTGATTGAATTGCAACCGCAAAGTTTTTCAACTCCAGGATTGCAAGTCAGATTTATTAGTACACTACTTTCACATTCTACCTTATCTTGATTTCCATCTGTTTTGGAACGACGTGATCCAATATTGGATAATTTAGAAGCTTTCTTAGCAGAATTTTGATCTATATATGGAGAACATGATGCAACTCGTGTTGAAACCAACAAGCTTTGTATCCTACGATAAGGCAATCGATCAATGACATTATATGCATCACAATTTTGATAACTAGCAATTGATATCAAGTGGGACGATGTTGCACTCATCAGTCAGTTTTTCTACGGATTACAATATAAAGTGAAGAAATTGATGCTGAACTTATCCGATTTTCAAATATTGAGTCAAGCAATAGACTTTGTGATGAAGTGTGATAATCGGCTTTTTGAATTTTGATCTGAAAGTTGTACAAGAGAACCTCAGCAATATTATAATTTAGTGGCAGCACTAATGTCTTCTCAATATGTACCTTCAGAAGTCAAGGACATGCAAATTGATGCTATACATTTCAAGCCGCTTACTGAACCAAAAAAGACTTAACGTCATCAAGAAGGATTATGCTTGTATTGCGGAGAACCTAAAAATACTACTCAAAAATATCCAAAGAAATGATGCAACCACAAGATGAGGAGTACGACTGTCAAAGAAGACAATATGTTGAAAAAACGAGCTTGTCTAGCCACAATAAAGATTGTGCAGTTGGGATCTTGTACAATTTCTAATGAAGGTCTTATCCTCTACTCACAACCATCTCCTTGTTTCATAATAGATGTGTATTTAGGACCTAATAATTACAAAGCCTCTACTTTAATAGATTCGGGAGCCTCAGCTTGCTTTTTAGATGAAGAATTTGCTAAAAGCCATAGAATACAGATAGTACAAAAATCTAAACCTGTATACATAGAAGTCATAGATGGTCGTCTTTTATCTTCTAGAGATGTTACTCATCAAAACACTTCCTCTGGATATAGTAGTAAATGGCTATAATAGTTGCGTAATTTTCAACATAATTAGATCTCCTTCTATTCCAATTATTCTAGGTCTATCATAATTAGAAAAACACAACCCTTGAATAGATTGGATTTCTCGTACTATAAACTTTTCTAAAAGTATAGCTAACAATATAATTAATCAAGTAAGAAATGATAAATCTAGTAGAATTAAACCTGCGTTTGTAGGTACAAGAGCTTTCTTACACACTGCAAAAGAAGGATCACCTTTTGTCATTTATGCTACACCTATTTCCAACGATGGAAGGACTTCAAGTAGCATTCCAAGTCAGTATCAAGATTATCAAGATGTTTTTAAGAAAAAAAATACAGAAATTCTTCCGTAGCATCGTCCATATGATTGTTCAATCGACCTTAAAGAAAGAACTCAACCACCATTTGGACCAATCTACATATTATCACAAGATGAATTAGCTGAACTGAAGGCGTATATTGACAAGAATTTAGCCAAGAATTTCATACGCCATTCTAAATCTCTAGCAGGAGCTCCAATTCTATTTGTGAAGAAAAAAGATAGATCATTGTGGATGTGTGTTGACTATCGCGGACTCAACAAGATCACAATCAAGAACAAATATCCATTACCTCTGATATCAGGACTCCTTGACTAGTTGAATCAAGCTAGGATCTATACAAATATAGATCTAAGAGGAGCATAGAATCTAATACGCATCAAAGAAAGAGATGAATGAAAAACTATATTTCGAACTAGGTACGGACATTTTGAATATAATGTCATGCCTTTTGGACTTACGAATACACCAACTACTTTTTAACATCTCATGAATGATGTTTTTTGTGAGTTCCTAGACAATTTTGTCGTCTGCTACCTAGATGATATTTTGATCTATTCTAAAAATATAGAAGAACATAAAGTACATGTTTGTCAAATATTACAAAAACTTAGAAATACAAGATTGTACGCCAAGATAGAAAAGTGTGTATTTCACACTACTCAAGTTGATTTCTTAGGATACATCATTTCAAATGATGGTCTCATGATGGATTCTAAGAAAGTCCAAACAATCATGAATTAGAAGATTCCAAAGACGATAAGAGATGTCCAATACTTTTTGAGATTTTCCAATTATTATCGGATCTTCATCAAAGACTTTTCTTGAGTTGCAACTCCACTTACACATTTGACTTGTAAAGACAATTTCCAATGGAATCAAGAAGTGGAAGTAGCATTTGAAGCTTTAAAGACATCGTTTGTTTTTGCACCAATCTTGTATTGTGTAGATTTTTCTAAGGCATTTTTTTATGGAAACAAATGCATTAGACTTTGCCTTGGGTGCGATTTTGTCACAGATGGGAACAGAGGACAAACTTCATCTAGTAGCTTTTCATTCAAGAAAATTCTCAACAGCCGAGATCAATTATGAGATCCACGGCAAAGAATTTCTTGCAATCGTGGATTCCTTTCAAGAATAGCGTCATTATCAAGAAGGCGCTTCTAATCCAGTCACCGTGTATACGGATCTCAAGAACCTGGAGTATTTCATGTCGGCACGCGTGTTGAATCATTGTCAAGCTTGTAGGAGTATGTCTTTGTCAAGATTCGAGTTCATTATCACTTATCGGCCCAAAAAACAACAAGATTTGTCCGATGCCCTTTCTAGACGTTCTTATTTTGTACCAAAAGAAGGAGATGCAGCTTTTGAGCAACAAAGAATGGTCTTCTTGAAACTAGAGCAGTTTCATCTTTGAGCAATAAAATCAACATTGACTGTTGATTCAACTTTTGTCAAGAAAATTCAATTAAGTATGTCCTCAGACCCTCTTCTTCATGATATCAAGAATAATTCTTTCAAGTCTCATGATTCTTCTAAATTCGAATTCAAAAACAATCTATTATATTTTGAAGGACGTCAATCTAGTTGTATATCGATTATACCTATCGGAGTCCATGAAGATCCATCCTATATTCCATGTGTCACTACTCAAGCCATACAAGATAGTGGATATACAAGGAAGAAGACAAATGCCACCGCCTCTTGTAGAAGTGGACAACAATGAAGAATTTGAGGTTGAAGAGATTTTACATTCAAGGCGGTGCCAAAATCAATTGGAAGATCTTGTATATTAGCACGGATACGATATTAGTGAATGTACATCAGAGCCATCAAAGAATCTAATAAATACATCAATAAAATTCAATGCATTTCATCGATGACATCCATCAAAACCAAGATAAATACTCAAGAAAATCTTTGCTATAAAGCAAAGCAGGTTCTACAGAGATTTCATCCTACCTTGTATCATTGTTTGTCATTAGATTTGTTCATGCTAAAGAGATGGAGGATCAACAACTAGCAAATTTAACTCAAGAGTCATTATTTGCTGATTTATCGGACGATACATTACAACTGTCATAACCTTCAAGACGACGGAATAGAGATGAAGACCCTCAAAAACGACATGTCCTTCCTTGGATTGATGGCAAAATACAATGTGTTTGATATCACGACCTTGAAAAAGACTTCTGATGTTTGGTCATACTTTTAGAAGTAGGAACTACTTCCAATGGTATTCCTCATATTTTCTTTGAAGAAAGTTATGAAGGCCTCAACAATCATCAAATAACATAATGATCCTCTCGCCCTGGTATGGGACATTATCAATGGCTGAAAGGATCTATCAACTACCTTCGAAGGGAACAAAGATCAGAATATGTGGTAAGCACAATTCGACGTATCCTGGACTTCCTCAACATATAATCACTACTCCTCGTGGAACTCGTCCCTAGAAGAGGGGATAATGTCACGGACATAAGAATTATTCCAATAAATTATCTAAGTAATATAGACCAATAGAAGTAGGTAAAATAAGTTGGTTTGATAATATCTGATAGAAAAGCTTCTTAGAAGCTTCATAGACGCGGAATCACCTTTATACATGTCTACAGGTGATTGATAAGTTAAAAACTTGGTCAACAAGCTAGCCACATGGCGCACATATTGGTAGCTTGTAGAACAAGCTAGCCATGCGTCACACATGTTAATAGCTTGCAGAACAAGCCAAGTACGTGGTGCACATGTGAAAAACTTATCGTGCAAGTTTGACACATGTCTTACAAATTAGACACGTATATGAGGTCCTATAGAATACCGCCACATAGCTCTTAAATAGATAGTATTTATAGATGCAAGAGTGAAGCCCTCTTCACTCTTGTCAACTCCTTTCCTAGTTCTAGTTTAGTTTCAAGAGTCTTCATATTTCTAGTCTTTGGAAATAGCCATTCCAGTTTTCTTTGAATATACATACTTTCTTATTTCCATTTTGTGACTTTTTTTTTTATACACTTTCCATTAGATTATGCATCTTTTTCTAGTTCATGTCCTTGACAGGTAGAGAGAATTTGCTTCAAGAAAGGGCTGGGCTTATGGCTGCCACTTATTATTCAATCAAGATCCAAGTATAACAAAACTTCCAAATTTATATAAAATATTTTTTTATAGGGCTATTACATCCAATACATAAGTCTTATATCATCAAACCACTCAAAACATAACAAATGCTCTAAAATCCTCATTCCTCCATAGAAAGGGAATTTTTTTCAAACTACAACAACCTATAACTTTTAATCCAACCAGCTAAATCCACTCCGAATTTATATAAAGTACTGATGTATTCTTTACAACTACTACTACAAATTTCAACTGTTGATTCATTACCGATCTTTAGATATTGCCAAAATCCTAGCAATAGCTTCAAATCCTTGTTTACAAACACCTGTGTACTTAATTCTTCATATCTCACAAATCAAATGTCCAAATGCTATAAAACTTTGATATATAGCTTTTTAGCACAAATACTTATCTTCTTAGAAATTTTTAGACAAAATTTCGTCTAGAAACTCAAGATATGGCAAACTCCATTACTACCAACAAAACGGTCTACTTACTGCCTTGGAATTCGATCTGTTGTCTTTGACTCCCAATATCTCTTTCTTCAAAATTCCAATTGTAGTAATTCTTCCATATTAAATGTAGAGCTTTAAATCACCTCTCTAGCCGCACCTCTCGATCTCCAAAAGCTCTCATACAACTCCTTCAATCTTCAAATGAGTGACAATAGATATAATTTGTATACTTTAACTTCTAGCGCCTACTCCTCTCTCATTAAAATCCCAAATCCCTCGATTTTTACACCAAAATTGTAGCCCAAAAAAACAAGCTTTTTAATTTTAATCTTTTATTTTTTAATTGCCTCCTTGAAGTTGGCAAAATCCTTATTAAGATTGCAGGCAGCCTCCTCAAAGCCTATCGGGCATGGCATTCGATCAATAGGGATGAAGTTTCCCATTCCTTGCCTTTATCTGACCATGCCTTGATTTCATCCCTCCAATTAGCCTCCTATTAGCTTAAATTTTCATCCTTAGGCTCCCACTTTCTTTCAAGACTTCATACTAAACATTTAGGTTCTATAAAATTTAAATCCTCATACTAATTTTTTTAAATTTACTTTATTAATCATTCTAACACACATCTAAACCTATAAACATATTATGCATTTTGAGTAGATTTTACATACTATAAGCAATTACAGCACGACAACATATTTAAAGTTTCAAGGATTTATCAACTAAATTTGATTGATAATGGTTTTACAACTTGATACTTATCCAACAAAAGAATCATGAGTTCTATTGGTTGATATCTTACTTACAAAGCAAGTTTTATCATGGTTTGCTTCCTTATTTATAAAGAGATTATTAATTTTAAGCAACTTTGAAACTTTTATACAAGCATTTACAAAAGTAATCGAGAACACAACAAGGCTTGTTAGGCAACAACCAAGATCCTAGTATTGCATTAAAGGGCGTATTCTACATCAATCTATGTATCCAATTTTAGGCAATTAGTATACGACATCAATTGGGATGAAGAAGTCTTATTGAGTCAATTTTATTGGAGATGAAGAGACAATAAAAAAGATTTATTATTATTCCTTCAAAATCTATAATTCCTCAATGAATCCATCAATCAAGCCGTAAAATATAATAATTGATTATTCTAATATTGTCAAGATTAACATTCATGGGCTTCAATAAGATAATACGCAATCCGGCATACTCTTGTTACATTGGCAAGCATTTTGAATTCACATTCAGAAGTAGAAGATATGCATCTTAATGTAATATGTTTTAAATTTTTTAATCCACAAAAAAGAATTATCAAATGGAAGAAGGTCTATACTTGTATTATGGCAAAGAAGGCCATAAGATTGACAATTTTTCAAAAAAACAAAATTGATGCATCACCAAAATCAAGAGTGCAATTCTTCATAAAATCGATGATATTCAATCACATTAAGGACCATGCAACTGGACAATTCAACATTGTAAAACTATCTAGGTTCCTCTCTTTCTACTCAACCTGCTTATTGTTTTATAATTCCTTTATGTTTTGGCCCTCAAAAGCTTCAGACAACCACTTTGTTGGATTTGAGGGCTTTTGTTTGTTTCTTAGATGAAGCGCTTGTTAAACTTTATAAAATTCTCCTAGTACAAAAATCTAAACTTATTTATGTAGAAATAATAGATAAATAACTTTTATTCTCTGATAGTATCACTTATGAAACAACGCCTATAGAAGTGTCGTTTGAAGACCATAGCAACCAAATTATATTTAATATAATTAGAATTCTTTCAAATCCTACTATTTTCAAACTTTCTTGGTTGAAAAAATATAATCCATATGTAGATTAGAGGTCACAAAGAATAACATTTCTAATAGAAATTCCTATAAAAAAAACTTCATAAAAATTTACGAATTGATATATTAGAGATATATACTTCAAGGATTTATAAAATCTTCTAAAATATTCTACAGATTCTTAAGTTAGTAAAAGTCAATCAAAAAGCTTTTTAATTAATAAAAATAGCTCGAAAAGCTAAGTAGTTAGTAGAAAGAGCTTGAGAAGGTTCTAAGTTGGTAGAAGGAGCTCAAGAAACTTCCCAATTGGTAGAAGTTGCTCAAAAAGCTTTTCAGTTTAATAGAAGCCGCTCAAAAAGTGTCCTAAACAAAGATATATATATAAAAATTAAGGCTAAAGAGTTCTTTACTCTTGACAATGCATCTCTTAGAATTTTAACTCACTTTTCTTGATATTATTTGTATATTCATCTAATTAATTTAAGTTTTTATTGGTTTCTTCTTGAAACTTTGTTCCAATTTAAGTCTCTTGCTTTGTATTCTTGTATCCTTGTTAGTTTGTTGAGACTTCTCTTATCTTAAATATTAGAGTTGGATTCTTTTTATTAGAGAGTGGATTATTTTTTTCTTGAAGGTATATCAATGCTTTAGAGGTTATAAATTATCTTCTTCTAAATTAATATTTTCTTCATTACAATATTGAAATTTTATCCCTCTTGTGAGAGAATAGATCATCCTTCTCCTTGAAGGTCTTAAAGCGTTTTAGAGGTTGCAGATTATCCTTCTTAAAATTGATATTGTCTTCTTATAGATTCATTTTTTCTTTCTCTTAAAATGGCTAGAGGTCAAGACATTAATATGACCAAATCTTTTGAGTCTAAGTTAAATGCTATTATAAATATTTTTATTACTTTATCTACTAGGACTCCAAAAATTAAAGAAATTATTTTAAAACTTTATAATAATATAACATTTGGAGTACTACAATCTAAATTGTATCCACTTCCAACCTCTGCGCTTGAAGATGCAGCACTATCTATGCTTTGCCAAGGAAATCCATCCATTTAGTAATATAAAGAGTATTGAATTAGTCTTTTGGAAAAATATGATGGTGCATGTTCAAAGTTCCAAGGATTTGTCAACCAAATTTGATTGATAATGGTTTTACAATTTGATACTTATTCAACAAAAGAATCATAGGTTGAATTGATTAGCACCTTATTTATAAAACAAATATTATTATAATTTATTCTCTTATTTAAAAAAAGATTATCAATTTTAAGCAACTTTAAAATTTTCATAAAAGCATTTGAGGGAGCATTGGGAAAACACAATAAGACTCGTTAAACAATAATCAAGATCCAACCATTGTACCAATGGGTGCACTTTGCATTAGTCTATATATCCAATTTTAAACAACTAGTGTGCGACATCAATTGGGATGAAGAAGACTTAATGAGTCAATTCTATTGGGGACTAAGAAATGATATAAAAGATTTGTTATTATTGCTTTCGGATCTACAATTGCTCAATAAAGCATTAGCGAAGCCATAAAATGTAATAATCAATTATTTCAATGTCGCCAAGATTAACATTCATAGGCTTCAGCAAGACAATACGCAATCCAATACATTCCTGTTACATCAACAAATATTTTAAATTCACATTCAAAAATAAAAGATATATAATTTGATACAATATATTATAAATCTCTTAAACTATAAAAAAAGAAGTATTAGATAAAAGGTCTATGCTTATATTATGACAAGGAATGCTTCAAGGTTGGCAATTGTTTGAAAAAATAAAATTGATACATCACCAAAATCAGAAGTGCAATCATTTAGAAAAACAAAGATGTTCAACTATAATGGGAACCATGCATTTGAATAATCCAATATTGTATAACTATTCAAGTTCCTCTCTTTTTGCTCAACTTGCTCATTATTTTACAATTCTTTTATATTTTGGCCTTTAGAAGCTTTAGACCATTGTCTTATTGGATTTAGAGGCGTTTGCTTGTTTTATAGAGGAAGCATTTGCTAAGCTTCATAAAATTCCTCTAATATAGAAATCTAAACTTGTTCATATAGAGATAATAGGTGAACGACTCTTATCCTCTGATAGTGTCATCTATGAAGCCACTCTATAAAAGTGTCATTTAAAGATTATAGCAGCCAAATTGTGTTCAATGTTATTAGGATTCATTCAAATCCTATTATTCTTAGACTTTCTTGGTTAGAAAAGCATAATCAATCTATAGATTGGAAGTTACAAAGAATAATATTTTCAATAGAAATCCATGCAAGAAAAATTTGTAAAAAGTCACAAATTAATAAGCCTTTATTTGTTGGAGCAAGGACTTTTATAAAATTGGCCAAAAAAGGTACATCCTTTGTTATTTATATGATCCTAGCTAAACAAGATATAACTTCATCAATAAGTATTCTAAAGTAGTATAGCAAATTTCAAGATGTTTTTCAAAAGAAAAATGTTGATATATTACAGGAGCATCGACTATACAATTGTACCATAGATCTTCAAGAAGGAATACAATCACTTTTTGGCTCAATTTATAATCTTTCGCAAAATGAGCTTTTAGGATTAAAAGATTATATTGATAAAAATCTTTTAAAAAACTTCATCAGATATTCAAAGTCTTCAATAGATGCATCTATATTCTTTGTGAAGAAGAAAGATGGTTTCTTGCATATGTACATTGATTATTAGAGATTCAATAAGATAATGGTGACAAATCGTTACCCACTACTATTAATCTCAAGACTTTTAGAATAAGCCAAGATCTATATTAAAATAGATCTTTGTGGAGCATACAATTTAGTATGGATCAAAAAGAAAAACAAATAAAAGACTGTATTTTGGACAAGATATGGACATTTTGAATATAATGTCATGTCCTTTGGACTAATAAATATACCCGCTATCTTCTAGCATTTAATGAATGACATCTTTCTAGAGCATCTAAACAAGTTTGTGGTCATTTATTTTGATGATATTTTGATTTATTCCAAAAATCTGAAAGAATATGAGGAGTTTATAAAGTTGATATTACAAAAGTTGTGAGATATAAATTTGTATGGCAAATTAGAAAAATGTATATTTCATGAATCAAAAATAAAATTTTTGAAATACATCATATCTATTGAGGATTTGATGATAGATCCCAAGAAAGTGGAGGTGGTTATGTAGTAGGTCATTTCAAAAATTGTGAGAGATGTACAATGTTTTCTTAGATTTGCTAACTTCTATCCAATCTTTATAAAAAATTATTTTTACATTGCCACTCTTTTTACTTGATTGACATCCAAAAATAAGTTAAAGTGAGGGCCTCAAGGACAGAAGGCATTCTAAGATCTCAAGGTAGCATTTACCACAACTTCAATCTTTGTGCATCCAGACTTTACAAAAGCATTCTACATGGAAATTGATACTTTGGATTTTGTACTAGAGGCCGTACTTTCACAAATGGATGTAGATGATAAATTCCATCTTGTTGTATTTTATTCTCAAAAGTTTTTTGTTACCAAAATTAATTATGAAATCTACAATAAAGATCTTTTTGCTATTATAGATTCTTTTTAAGAATGGCTTTATTTTTGTAAAAGAGCAATACATCTTATATATATATATATATATATATATCACAAAAACTTGAATTATTTTATGTCAATTCAGATTTTTAATCATTGCCAATTTTAATGGAATATGTCATTATCTCGATTTAACTTTGTTATCACTTATCTACCTAGGAAGCAACAAGGATTGTCTGATACTTTATCAAAGAAATCACATCTTATACTAAAGACAAGAAATACAACATTTGATTGAAAATATGCAACCTTGTCAAAGTCGGAGCAATTTTACCTTTGCGCTATTATTACATTGGCACCTATTAATTATAGTTTTCTTGGTAATGTACAAGTTGCAACCAGTAATGGTGCTTTGGTCCTTAATATTAAGCGTCGCCTTAATAAAAATGTTGACAAATTTAACCTTGAGGAAGATCTTTTATATTTTGAAGAACGTTTATATATCCCAGAAGGACCAACACAACTATGTGTTTTACAATCTTGCGATGACTTTTGACCTGCAAGTCACTTTGGATTTAATAAGACCTTGGAACTTATTTCTTAAGATTTTAAGTAGCTTCAAATGTGGAAGGCTGTGAAGGACTTTGTGCTCTCTTATGATATTTATTCAATGTCCAAATATTCTTGATATTGTTCTTATGGACTTTTATAATCCTTGCTTATTTCAAAATGGTCATGGTCTTCTATCTCAATGGATTTCATCACAAATCTACCACTATCCAATTTATTAGACAATATCTTTGTAGTGGCTGATCAATTCACAAAGATGGCTCATTTCATTTCTTATAAGAAAATTATGTCTAGTAAAGAAATGGCAAGGCTCTTTTTTTATAATACATATTAATATCATGGCCAATTGGATGATATTGTATCCGATCAAGGATCCCAATTTATATCTAAGTTTTGAAGATGTCTTTTTAAAATATTAAAAGTGGATATTAAATTTTCTTCGGCTTTCCATTCTTAAATTGACAACCAAATAAAACAAATTAACCAAGTTTTGGACCAGTATTCATAATGCAGCATCAACTATCAACAAGACAATTACATCTTGTATCTATTGTTAATAGAATTTATATATAATAATATTTTTTATACCTCAATTTAATAAACACTATTTTATTCCAACTATAGATATTATCCAAAGCTTGATCTATAGAGTACATCAAAGAATAATAATCTAGTAGCTAAAAGGTTTGCAAAGCATTTATGACAACACCAAACAATCTTAAATCTTTAATTATAAGTAGCTCAAGATGCTTACAAGACATCTCTATATAAATTCAGGAATCAATTGCCTATTTTTTATATTAGAGATAAAATATGGCTTCTTTGATAGAACATCAAAACCAAGCGGCTAAGCAATAAGTTGAACTATTGGAAATTAAGACCATTTTTCATCTAGAAGAAAATTAATTCAATGGCATATTGCTTAGAATTACTATCTTCTATGAAAATACATCCAATTTTCTATGTCTCTCTTTTAAAGTCTTATAGAGAGTTGTATATTCTAAGAAGAATACAACAATTGTCTCTTAGTATTGAAATTGAAAATCATGAAGAATGTGAAGTTAAAAAGATGTTGAATTCATGACAAAGATGGCACAAATTGGAATATCTTATTCATTGGCATGGCTATGATATCAATAAGCACACATATAAATCGGCCAAAAATCTCGCCATTGTATCTCAAAAGATATAAGAATTTTATTGACTCTATCTTTACAAATTCAAATATGTTTGATGATAACTTCTAGGTGAAGATTGGATTCAAAGAATACTCATAAGAAGAGGAGAGTTAAACTAAAGCCTTTATCAATATGTAATGATTTATTTTAAATTAGAATAGAGTTATAGAAGCAAGTCAATCACCATGTCAAACCTTTAAGTATTGAGAGATTTAGCACAATGAGATTCAGAAGATTAACTTGATATACAAGCTTTCAACAAACCAGTACAATTTTGACATTCTTCAATTCAATAAAGTGAGAATGATATATTTTAGCGCCAAATATAACCACAATTAGAGCCATTATGAGCAACACTTAACTATACAAATTTAGATTCCAATACTTGAGCTTTAATAATATTACTAAAGCTTGGAAAGGTGAATCATTTTAAGCTTGAGATCTTATTTGGAGAACGTTGTCATGCTACATTTACGTGCAGTGTGTAAAAATATTATATATCTTATATTTATTGTTATTATATGTGTGAATGTTAGAGATTATTTTAAAAGATATTATAAGGTGAGGATTTATTTTAGCCACTTAATTAATAAATTAGCATGGCTATTTATTTTGGTTCCTACCTTACTTATATCCTAGAATAGATTCTTTTGTAATTAAAAGAAAGATAAAGGTTGTTTTATCTTTCTTATTGACTTTGAGGTAGCATGGACCTTGTGGAGGGTAAAAAAGAAGAGTATGGGGTGAATAGGGCCCATCCAATAGGACTTTGGCTACCCATGTGCTCATGGCATGGGCTGATGTGGAAGAAAAGGGGAGAATACTCCTCTTGCTGGACCTAGGATTTGGCAATTTTTAAGCAGTGAACTTTGGAGAGAGATAGCTCAAAGGATATAGAAGCGTTTGTAATGAAAATTGAAATGTGTGTTTTTTGAATTGTGAGGATTCTAGAACCTACTCACTTACTTATATTGGAATTGTGAACAAAAAGTTATGCTTATTTTAGTAGAGTGAGGTCTGTTGCTATTGAAAAATGACGGTAGAAACTTTGAACTGCCACTGCAAGTTTGATTTCAACTCTTTCTTAGTGAAATTTGTAAAGAGTGTGGAAATTGTGCTAGCTTTCTATTAAGCTATTTCTTGTAGCATTTGGAGTTAGAAAGAGAAAGTTGTAAACTTGAGAGTGGGAAAGGATCTGCTGCCACCTGACCAAGAAGGGCAGAGAATTTGTTCAACCACCCAAGTCGGAAAATCTCTTCAAACTTTTTGATATTATAGAAACTTATAGTAGCTTATGTAAGCTTTCCAAAAAAACAAAAATCAATAACTTTGAAGCTTCTATGAAAGATTTATGAGCCGTAAAGTGTCAAGAGGGCAAATTGTCACTAGGGTTTGAAGAGTAGATTCGACTAGCTATAAAATCTGAAGTTTGAGAGGTATACATGCGAAATTTTAAGCCAAGTCAGATGATGGAGTGAGCTTTCTAAAAAGCTATTGCATGTCTAATTTGGACAAGGGAAGCAACTACAACAAAGGCTGAAGTGAAGAGGAGCTTTGCTGCCTTTGTATTTGCTGGGAAATTTTAGTGCTTATTTCATTTAGTCATAACTTTTAAACGGTAAGACATCTATTTGTAAAATTTTGATATATTTTGCAATGAATTATTAGCTTTTCATAGGCTATAAGCACGCTTGATTTGACCTTTGGATAAATTTTTAGTGATTTAAATAGTTTTAGCTTGTTGTATAACTTGTATTCTTCATATGAGGTCATATTTGAGGTATACTTGAGTATATACATATTTTGTTTATATTTATTATACAAGTACATATACTTATATTTACATCAAGTATTTATACAAGTACTTTATAAGTATTATATATAATATTTATACAAGTATTTGTATAAGTATTTGTACAAGTATTTATATAAATATTATATCAAAGATTATATTTTATTTTTATATAAGTATTTTACAAGTATTATATATAATATTTATATAAGTATTTATACAAGTATTATAATAAGGATTATATTCTATTTTTATATAAATATTTTATAAGTATTATACATAATATTTATACAAGTATTTGTATAAGTATTATACCAAGGATTATATTCTATTTTATATAAGGATTATACTCCATTCTTGTACAAGGATTATATTCTAGTATTGTACAAGTATAGAAGATACTTCCTCTCATGTTCCTTACTAATTCTAGTAGCAACTAGGAACTCGGCATTTTTCCAAGGGAAATTCTCTCTACTTGACAACGTTTTGAAGGCCACAATGAAGATCAGATCCTTAGACAAGATGTTTCAACAACAAAGGTACCAATTCAAGGCCATATGTGATTTCTTCAAGAACCAGTAGAATCTATTGTCTAAGAATGGAAAACAAAATATATAACTTCATTAGTACACCATATTCTCAATTTTTTATATATATAAAAGGATTTTCAAAGATATGAGCTCCTTTTAAAACTCGTCACTAGAAAAAAGGGTGATGTTAGGGACATACACTTTAGAAGTTCATAAAATCTTCTAAAACATTCTAAAAGTTTCTGAGTTAGTAAAAGTCAATTGAGAAGTTTCTTAGTTGGTGAAAGTAGCTCGAGAAGCTTTGCAATTAGTAGAAAGAGCTCGAGAAGCTTCTAAATTGGTAGAAGAAACTCGAGAAGCTTCGCAATTAGTGGAAGGAGCTCGAGAAGCTTCTAAGTTGGTAGAAGGAGCTCGAGAAACTTTGTAATTAGTGGAAGGAGTTCGAAAAGCTTCCAAGTTGGTAGAAGGAGCTCAAGAAGCTTTGTAATTAGTGGAAGGAGCTCGAGAAGCTTTCTAATTGGTAGAAGCTATTTGAGAAGCTTTTTAGTTTGATGAAAGCTGCTTAAGAAGCATCATACACAGGGATATATATGGGAGTCGAGGCTAAAGAATTCTTCAGTCTCAACAAAACATCTCTTGGAGTTCTAGCTCATCTTTCTTGATATTATTTGTATACTCATGAGATTAATTTAAGTTCTTGTTGGTTTCTTCTTAAAATCTTTTTCTAGTTCAAGTCTCTTTCTTTATATTCTCATATCCTTCGTAGTAGATTTTTTTCTTTATTATAATAAAAGATATTTATTTGTACAACAATGGTAATATCAATAATATGTAATAGTAACTAGCATTAAGATTAGAATTAATTGTTGCTAGGCATTAGTACCAACAACATTGACAGTACTAAAGATGCTTATTCAAATTATAAAATTCTTTTTTGATATAAAATTATCTTCCATACAATATACACCTTTATCTTTAATAAATAAGATAATTATAAAATAAATAATATTTATTAAATCAATAATTAATATCAAGAATGATTTTACTTATATTTATATAAAAAATTTCTTATAAGATTAGAAACTTATTTTATATTATTCAAATGACTTGTAATCTATATTTTTATTTTATAACTAATTATATAATAACTTATTTTAATTTCAAATTAACTTTGTGACTTCTAAATTATCTAGGATTATTTAAATTATTTATATTAAGATATATATTATATTACATTCTTCTTCTTTTTTTAATTATTTGTTTATTTATATATTTATTTTTCTTCCCGTGAGCATCAAAATATAGTATTTGTATCAATTCCTTAAATGATAAAAACCAATCTAGCATTGCATTGAGTAAATTCCTTTGTACATCATTATAAAATATTGGAAGCTATACTTTATCTAACATTTTAGTTTTTATCTTTATAAAATTAATACATGACTGTGTTTAGTATCTATCAAAATATAATAATATTTATTCTAAAATATAAAACAAGTTTTGATTCATTTTAACAATTTGAAAAACAGTCTACAATCTTTCTGAACTGTAACTACAAAGATAATTTATAATTTAGAAGAAATAAATCATTATATTTACACACTATTATTTATAATAATACTAAGATAATTTCACATATATTAAATTTTAATGTAAAATAAAAAAATAATAGTTTGATTTATTATTTATCTATTGTTTAATAATAAGGGTTGTTAGAATTTGTAAGAAATGTCTCAAAATTGGAAAATATCAATCAAACCTTACTTGAAGTTTAAGAGAGATGTTTTCAACGTAAAAGAGTAGTTGCAATTTATATGATTTTTATTCATACAAAATAGCATCTGTTTTTAGTTTTTGGTTGCTTTTGCTCATTCATGATAAGTGAAGATTTTGTGCAAAAGACAAAACAATGAAGAACTTAGGAAAGAATGTAAATAAATCTTATTATTGGCCAAAATTTTATGTTTACTTCATCACTAAGAATATTATTACAAGTTCACATTATTTTTGTTTTTAAGTGGAAAAACTACTAATTAGAGTTTGTAGATATTGCATGAGATATTTATGATAGATGAGATGTTCCTATAATTAAAAAATAAAGTGTAATTTATATGGAATTTATAATCATCTAAAATAAAATAAAAAAATTCACTTAAGTTCAAATGAATTGTTAACGACAATTGTTAACTCAACGACACATGGTATCGCTCCTATATGCAAATGTGTATGTACATTAAAGTAAGAACTAAATAGGATCAGATTCATAAACTTTGACAACATGACAAATGGGCCGGCAACAGGCCGGGTCACCGGGTCCAAATGAGGCCGGGCCCAGCCTAACCCGATCCCAGCTGGGCGTCTCCAGTTGGTTCTTCTCGACTGTATCCAGCTGCACCAGAGTGAGATTAGGGCAAAGTCTTCGTACAGCTGGATGACGATCCCACCGCGGCATCTTTGTTTCGCGACCGCCACAACGAACGACATGCATCCATATTTCACAGCAACTCATCCACACTCGGAATGACAACTCACGCATTCATCCGGTGACTAGGCCGTCGGGCTGTCTGCCCTGCCCCAGCAATAACCACCTTCCTCCTCTTCAGTGGGGTTCCATTTCTGGATTTTGTCATTTCTCGGCCTTCCTACACTTTTCGCAACGGATTTACTTTCTCCTTGAGATCTTTGCAGGGTTTAATTTATTAAAATTTACAATCATGAGTAATATATCTACAATGAACATTCGTCCAACAATTGATAAATGTTTCAAAAGAGATATACATCAGAATAACAATAGAGGGAAAGGCCAGAAAGAGAGAAGAAAAGCTAGAAACAAAAGAAAAGGAAGAGAAGCAACTCGAAATAGCACTACCCGTGAGAGTGAAGAGGAGGCGGGGATGTGGCCTGTCCATTAGCTGTCGCGGGGCAAGAGAGGGAGGGGCTGAGGTGTGTGTGAATTGAAATACTGTGGTAGCGGCAAAGGTAGATTCCTCCACAGCCGTATCCGTGGCGACAGCTTCATTCCATCCTGGCCCAGAATGAACCTGGTCTTCCCTCCCCCTGCTCTCCCGCCATAGCCCTCCCCCACCGTGCCTGCCAGCTTTCCATGCTTACTGTTTCTGTTTGTTCCTTCGCAAATTGTACTGCCGTGCTCTGCTGTCTGTGGTTGTACGAGCGTGATTTGCGGAGAGCTCAGTCATCGCACGTCCTTACTACGCCATTTCCTGGCGTGACGATTGGTAGTGTTAGCGCGTCTCGGAGTCACCTGAGAGGTGTGCGGTACTTGCGTGTGTTACATACTCAGGTGAAGGTTGGATTCGTTTTCCACTCCCAGCAGACTTGTAGATGGTGGCCGATGCGCGCGGGTACGGTGGTTTTAAAGGGCGGCGTGGGGAGGTGCAGTGGTTAGTGTGAAGTTGGAACAGCTGTAAGTGCCCGAAAGAAATAAGGAGACGGAAGAAGCACAGTGCGCGGAATTTTTGCACGTTGTGTAGAATTTTTTTGGAGGCTGGAGATTAGAGAGGGTGAGGCGCGGAGTTTGAAGTGCTTAGGGTGTGTTTATTTCTTTTTCTGGAGCGGAACGGGTTGCAGCAGCATATGTTGTGATCTTTGTTTTTGGTTATGGACTTGATCAGTAGTGATGAGTGGTGAGCTAGGAATTTTTATTGAAGTGCTGGAAATATCAGACATACTAGCAATGTGTTGCGTGGCCGTTTGACGCTTATTAAGTTATCTTTTTGCAGTTTAGGTTACGGGTTCTTAATTTTGTGAAGATCTCCTCAAAGAAGCGTCGGAAGGCGAATACATTGGGGAAGGCTTAGCAATCGTTTTAGATTCTGCAGCCTTTGTGGATTTCTACGTTTAATTTGAAAGAGTGCCATGGAGGAATCGAGTCATTACTAATTTTAATCGCTGGCGATTATCGACACTGTCGTTTGAGCCGCGGTTTTCTGGACGGATCCTCTTCGCCACGTAGACAAGAAATTTTACCAGCTTTAGCCAAAATTTTGAAATTTGAATAGGATTTGGAGTGATCCAGTCGGCACAATTCCGCTCTTGGTTGTAGAGTATCACGATCCTTGCATTATGATATTGACGACCCTGCGATGAATCAGAAGGCGATTACTAGCTAGTATCTAAGGAATGCAATTATCCAGGAGGGAAGAAAAGGCAAAAAAATAAGAGGTACTGAGATTAAACCAAGCGGAAAGCCCGGATGACTTCATGCCAGAGTAATGGTATGTCCTTTCTGCAGATATAATGACGGGGGAGGCTAATACAGTTTCTACAGCAGAAAATTTATTCTTCGCCCGCTTCTCGCAGCAGGTTGTGTATTGAACACATAATTTCCACACTATTACAGTTTAGGCAGTGATTTGGTATCGATGATCTGAAAGTAAGCTATGGAGCCCCGCCCATTTATCAGAATTGCTGTCTGTGGTCTTGGTCTCCGTATTCCTGTTTCATCTAAAGCATCTCGTGGCGGTGTCCACGCTGCTGCATCTCCTTGTGAATGTGAGATTAGTTTACCGAATTTTCCCACGGAAACGGTTCCAATTATGTTGTTACCTCCTACTTCTACCACAACGCCGGATGTCAATCATACTGCAGCAAGTTTTTATTTGGATGAGCCTGCGCTTGAGAAGCTTTTATTACCTTCTTGTATGCCGCGAAGAACAATACCTCACCTGGAAGTGGCAGTGTTCCTAAGAAAGCAGAAACTTGGCACATTTCGGCTGCCCGTCACACTTGATTGGGCTGAAGGGAAGCCCGCTGTGTTATACAGCTCCTGGACTAGCATCGGTAATGCAAAGGCTGACGGCGGTAAATCTGGCCCAAGTGCCGAGCTTCACGTTGTAGTGAAAGTAGAAGCTGATCCAAGGTACATGTTCCAGTTCGAAAAAGTGACGGCATTGAGTCCTCAGATTATCCAGGTGTCCAGCAAGAACCAACAATCTATCTTCAGCTGCAAATTCAGTCGGGACAAGTTATCACGTTGCCGGTCAGTATTTCTCTTCTTGAAGTTCAATATGATACTTCCTCTGTTGATATTTTAATTTTTTGCTCTTCAAAATTCATCTTATTTGTCAGGATGTATGAATTAAAGATCCCAGTAGCATCCCTTATTCATTGTTTTCTCGCTGGACATCTCTATTGTAGCTAACTTGCGCTGTTTGTTGTTTCAGGGTAGGCTCAAGCGACATGTCGTCAAGCAGTGCTTGGGGTTCTACATTAGAGGGCAGAGAGAAGCGGAGGGAGAGAAAAGGATGGCTTGTCATGATACATGACTTGTCTGGTTCCCCAGTTGCCGCTGCCTCTATGGTAACTCCATTCGTTCCATCAGCAGGATCTGATTATGTCGCTCGTTCAAATCCAGGGGCCTGGTTGATTCTGCGTCCAGAGTCACCTGGTGCTGACAACTGGAGACCATGGGGTCGCCTAGAGGCGTGGAGGGACAGGGGTGGAAAAGATATTGGCTGCCGTTTCCAGCTTATGGCTGAAGGGGGAGGGCTAACTGGTGTTTCTAGTGGGGTGCTGACATCTGAGACTATCCTCTCTGCAAAGAAAGGAGGAGATTTTACTATGGATGCAAGAAGGTTTAAGCAGGAGGTCTCTCTTGGACCATCTCCAGTGGAGAGTCCTCGGAGAAACAGTCCTAGTCCTAGAAGCAGTGGAGAGCTTTCCTTTGGTTTGGGTTTACACGCTGTGGGAGAATTCGTTATGAGCTGTGGAGTGAGAGGAGACAGAAATTCCAGCAAACCATTGGTTCAGGTGGCCATGCGCCACGTAAGCTGCGTGGAAGACGTTGCTGTTTTCATAGCTCTTGCAGCTGCGGTGGATCTTAGTGTGGACGCTTGTCAACCCTTTAAACGCAGGTTACGGAAGGAACTTGCAGAAGCTTTGTCATCTTCCTGAGATGTTGAATACATCAATTTTTGGTAGCTATATTTACCGACTGATCCTTTGATTACTGCACCTGATATGGTTGATGTTGAGGTTACCGCACTTTCTCTTGGTAGTGGGTTCAGAGGTCATGCTTTGGGGCATAATTCAGGCAATGAGTGACATGGGGCTTTGAGAGAATAGTCAAACCATTGTGCTTGTCTGGTCCTGTACTGTATTATAATTGTAGGGACCCACGATGGAAGAAGACGCCCCATGCGATGTAACATAGTGTAAGTAAGGTTATTTACACGTAGGCTACATTGCCATGGCCCCCTGTATTATATAAAGATTCATTGTGAGGCTCTGTTTTTGTTCATCTACTCGTTGCATCAATTTCTTGCTTTCTTTGACAGTTTAGCGTTAAGAACTCATGACCTTCTCAATGTTTTTGCGTGAGTAGTCAGGTGAAGTTGCGCATGGATCAATGAAGTAACACACGAAATGTCGTTTTCTTATGTGAAAGTCAACATACATAGTTACTTGTCATGTTTCGTACTGTACGTTGCATTTCTGTAGAAATCGTATATCAGAATATGCGAGTTGTCGACCATTCGTGTGTAACAGGTGTGGAATTTAATCTGAGCGTACATCTGAAGATCCCAAGCAAGTACCTGAGTTGCATCAATGATGCTTCCCTGAATATGCAACAACTAATGTGAGATTTTCACAAAGTAGGTCTTACTAAATATCGTGTTCATATTTTTATAATTTCGTATGCATAATGAACAAAAACTTTCATTGCATAGTAATGACGGTGAGTGACCAAGGGCATTCCAACAATTTTCTCAATTCCTCTTGGTCAAAATAAACAGTTTAAAATGATCTCCCTGATCTTTCTTCCTAGTGAAAACCATGCCCTACGAATTCCAGAAGTTTGTACAACTTGTACGATGCTAATTTAATATTTGCAAAACGTAGTCATCTTTGATGCTTGGCTACCTGAATATTGCAAGATAATCGTTGCATGTCTAGCCAAAACATAATTGTATTGAATATAAATGTAAATGTAATTATATATATACAATCTTTTATTCTCCTCAAAGTTAGACATGGTCAAATTGTAAAAACACATCCCCAAAATCTGTATCGATTTGTAAGAAGGTTGAAAGAAACAAAAAAACAAAAAACAAAAAAAATCAGAAGCGATTTTTAGAAATTTGAACAAATAATGTTTGCAAAATTACGTTAACTCTTAATTTTAGTAGTTTTACAAATTCAATCAAGAAAAAGGCAAGTGATATCTTATGAAACTAATTTTCTTATAGTAACTTTAAATCAATAGAGTTTTTAATTAATAAAATTATAATTCAGTTTGTAATAATTTTAGCTATTCAACTATATACATGTATGAAAATAGGTTAATAATGTGTGCATGATACCTATTGATTTGTTATGTTACTTTTGATGTCATTTTCTTTTGTGGTTGTTGGATATTTAGATATGTCAAGGTAAATTGGTACAATTTTTTATTTCCTATAAAGTATGTATTTTTTATTTTTTTATTTTCATGTTTATATTCTTGTTAAATATGCACATTGATTCAAATTGTTAAAAAATCTTACAATTCTAATTTTGAATACTTTACTTTCCATGCTTTGATCAAATTGAACTATATTTCAAGAGCACATATTAAAGAATCATATTTTAGACCAAAATATTCAAGTATGTTCACTCATTCCTGAAAATTATATTGCAAAAAAAATTATATATAAATTATAATTCTGATTTAAAATTTAACATAAAAAATTTATGCATTACATAAAATATTTTTTCTTAAGGAATTACAGAAGATATGATAAATGGAACAATGTTGTAATCCATTATTTGTAATGTTTTGATTGTAAACTCTAACAGTCATGTGAATGGTTTTACAAATCAACAATTGTTTGTTTTGTTTTGTTTTGTTTTTTTTCCCTTCCAATATCTTATTTACAACTGTTAATAAAATAAGGTATGATAAATGTAAGTAAATTATGAAAATTGTACATGTTAATATGAACAGTTATATAAATAAGGTTAAAAGCTATACAAAGCACAACATTATGTACAACATACCTAACATGCCATGGTTTGAGTCCTGAACAGAGAATAAAAACAGTATTTAATTATAATAAAAGAAAATAAAGTTTAATGTGAAACATTTTTCAGGCCTCCACATGTGTTGTACAAGACATGACATGGACAAGTTGTTTTTATTCATTAAATTAGTATTTTAAGTTTCCAGTAATAATCCATTCTAATTTTGGATTTAAGCAATGCAAAATATATTGGTTTTTCATGCAATCATCCCTGCTATAATAATTGTTGTGCAAAGATTGAATTACATACATCTAATAATTAATTTTACTTAAAATTATTCCAAAATATGTGAATTTCTGATAAAATCAACACATGGATTGAATTAAATATTATTACCATACAATTTTGTGTGTATTTCTTATTGAAAAAATTCAAATCTTATTCCCTAGAAGATGCATATAAAAGCTGATGCCAATACTTAAATAAATAAAATAAAATAAAAATAAAAATAGTGTGTATGAGGCTATTGAAATATTTCTTGCTTTGTAATCTTCATATGACGTATCAAAAGACAAATCTACTTTATTTCTCACATCCTTCTATTCTTTGCCTTGAGTTCTGTGTCCAAAACAATCACACCATGTAACATTTCAATGATTCATTTTCCATTGTCATAGACTCATACAAATGGTGATGCATTTAAGTAAAAAAAGCATATTCTCTCAACACAAAGAATTGAGGAAATACTAAACCCATCACATTTACAGATTCTTTAGCACAACAACGTTGTGATTGAGTTTTGCAAGAGTTCAATATAAAAATAAGATGTGATATTAAAATTAAACAATAAATAATAATAAATCCATTACAAGAAATTGAAACAAGAAAAAAATATTTGTTTTAGAGGTCAATAAATCTCCTACTAATCAAACCTCTAAAAACTCTTCCACCAGTCTTTAAATTTTCAGTGGACAAGAGGTTTCATGATACCTGGTCACCCGGGTCTCACTGTACTGGCTTCTACACATTATCTACCCGGGTATGTAAACTCGATGATGATGTGTGGTGAAGAGTTCTGGTTCACATCAGAGACACCAGAAGCCTGGTGACGAAGACACTTGGGAGACGTGGCTGGTCCTTGTGGCCTCCACCGCAACCCTAATCGAGCTTCGACGTTTCGACACAGACTTGGCTCGCAATGTAGTTCTCTTCTCAAATTACGTTGGAATTACCCGTGCTCGGAATGTTTCTTTGACTGAGGTCTCTGGTATTGCTCCGGAGCCGGTTTGTTGAGGTTTTCGGAGGAGATCGTTGTTGGTTGCATTGTTGCGCGTATTGTCTTTCTGCGTTAGTTGTAGAATTATTGAGCTCTGAAGTTAATTTAGCATTCGTCTCAGTTTGAATGTGTAGGTTACAGTGCGGGCAAACTGATATGTCAGGAGTTCAATTCTCTTCTCTTTGGTGTTTTAGTTCAAGATGGAGTTGGGAGCATTCGTTGTTTGATATTTTGTAGTGGTGTGAAGTGCGTTCTTTAGCTTCACGTGTAATTTTGGATACTTATAGCAGTAGTACGAGGAGGTTTTTACCACTAGGGTGAAGACAGTTCTAGAACTGGAGTGTTGGAAAATTTTCATGCGCGTTAGTTGCACGGCGTGCGTGAATTACTTGTGCTTGGAGATTTTTACGCGTTTTTGGAAGTGTCAGAAGCATTCGGTTCACGATGTCGCACCTTCAGGATTTGAGTAAAGTAGCGTCGGGTTTGGCGATGGTTGTTAAGGAGTCCATGAAGTCGGCTCCAACGCTTCGACCAGGTAATGTTGGCGGCACCGCTTTTGATATTCTGAAGGCAGTGACAGGTACGGTCACAGACCTGACTGGACTTACCCAAGGGCATGTTAAGGAAGTGAAAAATCGTGAATCCTCGCATCGACATGAAAATCAAGATTGGGGAATTTCGGGAGCTAGAGACGGGTCTACAGCAAATGTACCAACATCAGTTGCAGCTGGTGGCAGAGACTCTTACTTGCTCAATACGCTTGATAGTTTAGGGCCTCCACGCAATCGTGTGCCATCTGCTTCAAGTCGAACGGAAGAATTGCTTTCAGTGGTTACTGAGCAAATACTGCCATCCGTGCCTGAGACTCCTATGTCTAAACCTCTCCAGAATTTTACTCCAGTGAATTCCTATGGTTCTCACAAGTCTCCGGCTTTGGGCGAAGCCGGGGTTCCTATGCAAGTGTCGGATCGAAAACAAGAATCAAGTGTGGATATTCAAGCCACAAAAGTTGAGCAGGTGCTACAAGCTTCACACAAAGGTGTTGTATTTATCCCGTAGGAACATTTAACTTCTTGGCATTTAAAGTTCAGTTTTTGCGGCATTAGTATCTTATATCACCTGTCACCGTATCTGAGAATCTATCTCACTTGACGGTCACATTTGGCTCGGGCAACAGGTTCAGCTGGAGAGATAAATGCAGGAGACAAAGATTTTAAAGCACCTCCAAAGAAACGCAAAGTGAGAGAGAGGCGGGTCCCTTCAACTCCAATCGGACGAGTCATGGGGTGTGGTTTATCTCTCTCTCTCTCTCTCTCTCTCTCTCTCTCGTTACATGGATCATACAGTTTTGAAAGCTCTTATTTGATATTTCGTTTTCGTTGTGGATAATGTATCTGGTTACAACGTGACACAATTATATATTCGTGTGCATAACTACAAATTGCACGAAGAAACGAATAGCTAATCACAATTCTATGATCCACAATCAATTTTCTTTTTTTGGTCATCATGCTCAAAGAGCCGTCAACTGCAGTTTTGCAGGATTAGGAGCTGGACTTGCTTGGGGCACTTTCCAAGAGTCTGCGAGGAGAATTTGGGGTGGTCAGGGATCAACTGCTCCAGGTCAAGCGATGTTGTCTCCATTTCTAACCGCGGATAATGCCGAGCGCTTAGCCTTAGCTCTATGCCGAATGCGAGGAGCTGCATTGAAAGTAGGTCAAATGTTAAGCATACAAGACGAGTCCATCGTGCCGCGCCCTGTAAGAGTCCTTTTCTTATGGAAACTGTTGTTTAGTGTTTTTACAGATAGTTATTATCTGGGTTGAGCAAGAACTACAACGATGAGCTTATTCGATTTGATTTGTTAAGTTCCAATCTCTAATTTCTAGTTTTCTTGTGTTTTTAATCACGCAACAGTCAGGCTGCTGGTTGCTTCTTTGACTCGTGCAATATTCTTAGTGTTGATGATGCTTTTCCAAAAGCTTATTTTATATTCGATCTGAATTTCCTATTTTTTTCGTTTTTTTGGATGTGCAACTGACAGATCTTGGAAGCTTTGGAGCGTGTCAGGCAAGGAGCGGATGTCATGCCGAAACGTCAGCTTATGAAAGTGATAGAAGCAGAACTCGGTCCTAATTGGCAGGATCGACTACAGTCGTTTGATCCTGAGCCTATTGCATCGGCTAGCATTGGACAGGCATGTTTGTTTCCAGCTTTTTCTAGATTTACAAGGATTCAGGGATTGTACTGATCAAAAAAATCAAGCTTATTGTGTGCTTTCTTGAAGCTATCAATTATCATTGGTTGTAGTGTTGTTTCTTAATACAGGTTCACTACCTACGATATTCGCAAGTTATGTTCCATCCTTTAAAAAATTGTGATGGTCTAAACTGCGCGTCACAGGTACATAGAGCTGTATTGAAGGATGGGACTGTGGTTGCAATGAAGATTCAGTATCCAGGCGTGGCTAACAGCATTGACAGCGATATTGAAAATGTCAGGCGTCTTCTAGACTACACTAATGTCATTCCCAAAGGGCTTTACCTGGACCAAGCCATGCGGGTAACCATTGCTTACCATAGTGCAAGCTGTCTACATTGTTGTGTATTGAGTTGTGTGCTACATGAGTATGACATCCTTTCATGCCGTGAAGAAGCAAAGGATCTTAACACTCCTTCCATAAAACAGGTTGCAAAGGATGAACTGGCAAGGGAGTGTGATTACAAGCTAGAAGCAGCCAATCAAAAGAGATTTCGTGAGCTGTTGAAAAATGATGAGGCATTTTATGTACCGCGTGTGTACGAGGAGTTCTGCAATACACGTGTGCTCACAACAGAACTTGTTCCTGGTAATTTTCTACTAAACCTAATGCTAGTTTTCATTCGTCTCACTGGTTTGTGCGTAGTAAGATGCACATTTGAAAAGTTAAGATGTTTTGCTTTATGTTTGTCATCTTTTCTTTCTTCTTTTCCTCATACTTTTCATGAGTGGTATGTAAATTTTTAACAGGAGTATCTATAGACAAAGTAAAAGAGTTGGATCAGAATGTCCGGGATCGAGTAGGCGCAGCATTGCTTAGCCTGACACTGCGAGAGCTTTTTGAATTTCGGTTCATGCAGGCAAGTATTGCAGTGATTAATTTCGTAGTCATTCGTTTAGAGAAAAGATCATATGTTTCTGTTATTTATGCACAACTTAGAAGTTCACTTGCTTATTTATGTGAAACAATTACGTTCTACATCTCTTATGGACTGATGTGTAGTTTTTCTTGGAGTTTATAGACGGATCCAAATTGGGGCAATTTCCTATATGACGAAGCCAAAGGCACTATCAATCTTATTGACTTCGGGGCTGCACGAGAATATCCTAGGCGTTTTGTGGACAATTACTTAAAGATGGTGGGCACTAAAAACCTTTTACTGTTTTTTTAAACATTTTGAAGTTTCTTGTGGTAGTACTCTGGTGTGAGCATTTTCTTCTCCGCTCACTCGCTAGATTTCTAATTGTCAGTTTGGTATTATTAGCAAACTGCAGAAAGAGATATCTTTAGGTGATTTTTCTGCAAATTTTAATAGAGTGATTTCTAACATGTGCACGTTTTGTCATGTCTCTTCCAAGTCTGCTGCTTTATTGTCTAACCTGATAGGCCTCGCGTGTGGGTTTCAAGTGATCAACTGTTTCCTTTATTGTACTTACTGAATTAAGAGAATGATGTACATGGCGCTGTCTCCTGTGCAGATTCTTGCTTGTGCAAACCAGGATCGAGAGCAGGTGATTAGGCAATCTATTCTTCTGGGGTTCTTGACAGGAAAGGAGTCAAATGTTATGATTGATGCTCATGTGGAAGCTGCTTTTGTGGTCGGGTGGCCGTTCGTTAAGCCAGGAGGTTTTGACTTTCGTACGACGAACTTGACACAAGAAGTTACGAAGCTTGGGGCAACGATGTTAAGATACAGATTGACAGCCCCACCAGATGAGGCTTACAGTCTGCATAGGAAACTTTCCGGCTCGTTTCTTGCTTGTGTCAATTTAGGTGCTGTTGTCCACTGCAGGGAGATGTTTCTGAAAGTGTATGACAATTATCGATTCTCCCCCGAAGATGAAGATGCAACCAGCATTAGACAGAGTGCTGGTTTTAAATTCTAGCTTGTACTCTCTTGATACACATAGAATTGTCCATTAGTGGATTTGCATTTCAGATGATTTTTTTTCGTCAATAGCACCCAGTTGATTTCTCAGAGCCTTCTTCAATTGGAGATTGAGTCTTGCCATTCCGGTAGTCTTACCATGACGACTTACTTTTGATGTACTTGAGAGTTATTGTACCTATTAGTGATGAACCAACAAGATAGCTAGATTTCCAATTAGGTTATGGAGTGTTCCTCTACTGTTTCTCCTTATTTCCCTAATCCGCGGCGTTAATTTACAGTTCTTTTGGTAGACGAGGGCTGCTTTCTGGTTGGTGTTGCACAGTGAATCAGCTTGCATTAAAAACACATGCACAGTAAACTCACTATGAGCACCGTGACACTCAAAGTAGGTAGTAACTCTATTGGAGCTTGAAGTAATCATTGCAAGTCATGGCCTCCCGTTGATCATTAAATAAAGCTTAGCTTCCCTGGAAGCGGCCAATTATTCGTTGTCGGTGTGTTCAGTATTAGTTTGGTGAACTTGCCTGAGCTGTGCAGATCATTCCCTTCTCATTTTGGCTGTTGTGAAGTAGTGGAGTTGGTTTATATATGTGTATATATTTTTTTCATTTTTGAAAAACAGGTTTGTCATCAACAAGAAGTGTAATCAATCATTAAATCTATTAAATTTTTAATTGGTTGGAAGAATCAGTCACTAATAAGCTGGTTTTACATGTATTTGTTAAGCAAAGAACTTTCATGTTACTATTTGGTGCAGTTTAATATCTCAATGTAATGCACTATGTAGTAATTACTACATGTTTATTTATTTTATGTTAAAATTTCAACAGAGTTAATTGTTACTAAAGTTTGCGAACATGAATGTTTTATTCAACTTTGTATATAAAAAAACACTTATCAAAGATCATATGAAGTAATGATATATATTTTATAAAAACAAATATGCTTGGTTATGGTTATAATCTTTCTAAAATAGTTATCCACATCTTCAAAGGTGCATACTTTTACTTACAACTTTTGATCCTCCCTTCCTTCTTTGAAGCTAGATGAACCTCCTTTTAATATAATTTCTTCTTTCTTTTTAATTTTGTATCTATATAACTACAAAAAATGCCTATTCTATTAATAATCTTTCATTTGTTAATAACCTTAAGCATTCAATCCAAAGATTTCAACATCAATAAAATTTATTATTTTAAGATTTTATTATTCTTCTTTCTAAGCTTTTAAGATTAACAGATTACATATTTCAACTTATAAATACAAGCATTTATAAAATCCATGATTAAAGACATTCTAATACAAGCATTTATAAAATAATATAATTATTTATTATTAGACTTACAAAGAGCTTCTCTAAATGAAATATTATTAGAAGTATAATAGATTATATAAGAAATTATGCAAATTTACTTCTTCATGATATTGTCACAGATATAAGATTTATTCTAATAGTTATCTAAGTAACATGGATAGATAGAAATAGATAAAAATAGATTAATTTGATAATATTTTATAGAAAAGCTTTATAGATGCGGCTTCATCTTTATTCATGTTTATAAACAATTGATAGATTAGAAACTTGGCCAACAAGTTAGCCATGTGTCGCATATGTTGGTAGCTTGTGGAATAAGCTAATTATGTGGCGCACATATAGGAAACTTATCTTGTAAGTTTGACACATGTCTTGCAAATTGGACACGTGTTGGAGGTCCTATAGAATGTCGCTACGTAGTTCTTAGATAGATAGTATATATAGAGACAAAAATGAAGCCTTCTTTACTCTTGTCAATACCTTTTTTTATTCCTAATCTTGTTTTAAGAGTTTATACTCTTTTTGTTTTTGGCAATAGCTATTCTAATTTAATATTATATCATCTTTGAGTGATTTTTTACTCTTTTCAAGTTACACAAGAATATTTTGATATTTTGGTTATTTATGTTTCATATCCATGACAGTTTGACAAGAATGCAGATTCATTGTTTTTGTTTTGTATTTTAGATGTGAGTGGATTATTCCACTTCTATTGTTGTATTTAAAGGTTGCGGACTATCTACCTTTAAACTAATATTCTTTTCTTTTTAATCTTGATTTTTTCCTTAAAGAGAGTGGATCATCTTTCTTTGTGGAAGTTTTTATTTGATATTAGAAGTTGTAGATTATCTTCCTAATTTGAATGATAGATTTATTAAGTTATCTAAAATGGAAGAAAAAAATTTAGATGCTATACTTAACAAAAATAAGAATAAATTTGCAATTATCGCAGATCTTTAGGAGCTTGTCAACTCTTTTAGAATGGAAATTTCACATATCACTAATGTCAACCATTGAAGCACTATTCCTATGTCTATGGAAGAAGTCCAAAGCTTACACCAAAAAACTACAGAGTTGAGAAAAGCAAGTAGATCAACCTCACAACTAAATCCAAAAAGTCTTGCTTCTAGAAGCATGAAGGAGATAAAGATTAGTATATTTGAGAAGTTTGATAGAATAAAATAAAAAATTCTAAGATTTTTATAACAAGTCAAGCTTTATTTAAAATTACATTGTTTTTAATATTCTAATGGATTTATTCAAGTTGGATTTATAGGCAAACTTCTATCTGGAAGCGTTTTTTTGTTTGTTTGTATCTTTGATAGAAAAAGATTCACAATATAATTTATAAGATTTTTTATAATTTAAATTCATTCTTTGAAGTATCTACAAGCATATTTAGAGAAAGTGATCAAGAAAGGATAGTAAAGACCAAGCTTTTATTTTTACAACAAAAATCACAGTTAGCCACAATATATATTGTTGAATTTCAAAACCTTGCTTTTGATATGGAGTAGAATGACAAAGCTTTTATCAATTAATTTTGTTATATGTTGAAAGATAACATCAAAGATTTGTTACTAATAATGCCAAAAGTAGATTCTTTGAAATAATTTATTGCTCAAGCCATTGCATGCAACAATTGATTATTTAAAAGGTGTTAAGAACATAGATTTGATTGAAAATGAACAAGTCAATTAATGGCAATAACTCCTAAATTTTTAGAAACTTATTTGACTAAATCAAAATCAATACAAATTGATATAGTATCATGTGGCATGATTTTTAATTTGGAAATACACTAGATACTTAGCTGTAGAGAATTTACTTGTAATTTATTGATAAAATTCTAATAAATGATTTATCTTTAATAAAAAAATAATAATAAAAAAATATTATAAAAAAATATTATATTAATAAAAATATCTTATATTTAAGTAGATTTATACATAATTTTTTTTTTGACATATAGAAAATTTCATAACATCTTTTTTTATATAAAATCATAACTAATCAATTATTAATAAATTAGATTTTTAGTAGCTTTTAATAAAAACCATAATCTCTTTTTAAAATCTTATCTTTATATCATAATTTTATTATAGCTTTATATATCCATTTTTCCACCTCCATAAAATCTTGGCTCTTAAAAAATCCCTTTAGTTTGTTCAAAATGCTCAAATTGCAACAATTTCTTTCAATAGCTTATTCACCTACAAAAGATTGATTTCTTTGCAAACTTTAGAGTCCAATAAATTTTGGTCTAATCATTTAATTTTTATCAAATTTTTTTAAAATATAGATTATATCCTCAAATTTTATCATAAAAAATTTAATTGTAGATTTGTTCTTAATCATCTGATATCTTAAAAATCCTAGCAAATACTTAAAACCCTAGTTTATAGACACCTAAGCATTATTTTCTCCATATATAAAAAATCCAAAATATTAATACCACAAAATTTTTATATATAGTTTTACAATATATAGGATCACTTACTACCTCTAGATTACAAGCATTGACTTCAACTTCCAATATCTCCTTTATCCTAGCTTGAATTTTATTGAACTATATATGTAAAGTGTAGCTAAGAAAGTGTTCTTTCTAATTCCAATTATCAATCCTTTATTGCTTTTTGTACATGCAAATTATATCCAAAAGAATGACAATAGGTACAATTTTGATATCTTAACTTTGAGAGCCTATATCTCCATAAAAACTTCAAATCATTCAATTTTTGTAACAAAATCATAGCCAAAAGCTTGAACTTACTGATCCTAACCTTTGATGTTCAAATGTCATCAAAAGATAAATCCTAATTCCTAATAAGGCTTCAAGTAGCCTCTTTGAAGCCCATTGGATATGACTTTTGGCCAATAGGAATAGAAATTTCTATCATCTATCTCTATTCATCCATATGGATTTAGCCTAACTACTTCTTTTCACACTTAAAATCCCTTTTTAATCTTTTTTCTAATAAGATTTATATAATATATATTCTAATTATTAAATAAAAGAAATAAAATAAAATTTCAAAGGTTACCAATGTCTAACAAAGGTAACTTAAAATATATAAAAGTTATTATCAATATAAAATCAACCTCAAAAGTCATTATCAAAAAAATCTATATATATATATATATATATATATATATTATATGAATTTCAACAATAGTTTTTTTTCCAATAAATCCTTTCTAAACTAATAATTTAATTATATTTTTTAACTAATAAAAAATCCACTAATATGGCTTTCACTTAGTTGTATAATAAATTGTATATTAAATATATATGTACAATATTTTCATATGATAGCCAAATCACAATACGGCAATGATTTATTTTAAATCTTTCATCGAGTAGGAAAAGACTTGATATCACCAAGAGGATCTATGCTTATATTATGAAGAAGCTAAACACATTGCTCAACATTGTCCAAAGAAGTAACGTAACCACAAAATAAAGAACATGGTTATTAGAAATAATAATGTATTAAAAAATAAAATTTTCCAACTACAATAAGAATCGTGCAATTGGAATCATGTATAATACTTATTAAAGATCTTATTCTCTCCTTAGATCCATTACCTTGTTTTATAATAGATGTATCTTTAAGACCTAGAAATCACAAAGTCTTTGCCTTATTACATTTAAGAGCCTCAGTTTGTTTCATAGATGAAGATTTTGTTAAAAAATAAGTAATGCTTTTAGTTAAGAAAACTAAACTCATACATATAGAAGGCATAGATGGTCGTTTGTTATTATTTGAAGATGTCATCTATAAAATTATTCTTTTAGAAATAATAACTAAGGAATATAATAGTGTAATAATATTTAATGTGATTAAATCTCTTTCCAATCTAATTATTTTAGGATTATTGTGATTAAAAAAAATATAATCTTCAAATAGATATTTTGGATACAATAAGACTTTGAAACTAATATCAAAAGATTTTTAGTAGCCTCAAATATAAAAGGCAATAATTTTTTTTTTGTAATCATGTGATATTTGTTCAAGATCAAAAACTTCTCATCATTTATTTTAAAGACTTTTCCAACTATTATCTATATCAAAATAGCCATGGTCTTTTGTCTTTATAGATTTTATTATAGATCTATTAATTTCAAGTTCATATGATTTTATATTTGTGATTGTAGATCATTTCACTAAGATGGTATATTTTGTACCATATACAAAATCTATCATAGGTTAAAAAAAATAGCTAAACTCTTTCTTGATAATATCTACTATTATCATGGATTATCAAAAAATATTATATTAGATAGAGGGATATAATTTGTATTAAAATTAATTAATTTTTTTTTAAAATATTGAAGGTAGATACAAAACTATCTTTAGCCTTCTATCTTTAAATTGATGGATAAATGGAATGGATAAATAAAATTTTGGAGTAATATTTGAGATGTACCATTAATTATCATCAAGATGATTGGACAATTTTTTTGCCATTTGTATAGTTTGCTTTTAATAATTTGATATATTCTTCTACTCAACAAGCACTTTTCTTTCTTAATTATAGTTAATATCTACAATTTGATATTTTTGACTTCTCAAAAGCTAATAATCCTACAACAAAAGATTTGGCAAATCAATTGTTAGAGCTACATACAACAATGAAGGCACAATTAAAAAAAACTCAAGAATGACAAAAGACCAATATAGATGTCTATTATAAGAAACAACTTTAATTTCACATTGGTGATAAGATATGGCTACTTTGTTATAATATCAAGACTATTCATCTTTGTGACAAGTTGAATTATCATATAGGCTTGAATCATTTTTGATTTATAAACAAGTCAATCTAGTTGTTTATTGATTATATCTATCAAAGCCTATGAAGATTTATTATCTATTCCATGTATCTTTGCTTAAGTCATACAAGATAGCAGATATACAAGGAAGAAGATAAATGCCATCACTTCTTATAGAAGTAGACAATAATAAACAATTTGAGATGGAAGAGGTCTTAAATTTGAGACAGCATTGAAATAGGTTGAAAATTTTTACACATTGGCAATAATATAATATTAATGAATACATATAGAAGCCATTAAGGAATCTAGCAAATACATCAACCAAAGTCAATGCATTTCATTAATAACATCTATTAAAACCAAGATAAAGAAATTTTTTATTATAAAACAAAGTAGGTTCAATGGAAATATCTTATATTATTATTTGTTATTTCTTTGGATTTTTCTTAGTGCTAAAAAGATGGAGAATCAACAACTAGCAAATTTAATTCAAAAACTATCGTTTTCTAATTTATTAGACAAGATATTACAATTATCATGACCTTTAAGATAACAAAATAGAAATGAAGATCCTCAAAAATGACATATTCTTCCTTAAATTGATGGCGAGATATAATATATTTCATATCACAATCTTAGAAAAGACTCTTGATGTTTGGTGATGTTTTTAGAGATAAAAACTACTCTTGATGGTATTTCAAATGTTTTCTTTGAAGGAAGTTATGAAAGCTTTAATAATGATTAAATATCAAGGTGGTCCTTCTAATCTAGTATTGATGGCTAAGAGGACCTATCAACTACCTTCAAAAAGAACAAAGATCAAAATATGTGGTAAATATAATTTGATGCATCTTGGACTTTTTCAACATGTAATCACCATTTTTTGTAGAACTTGTCTTTTAAAGGAGGGATAATATTATAGACATAAAATTTACTTTAATAATTATTTAAGTAATATGAATAGGTAGAAGTAAGTAAAAATAGATTAATTTGATAATATCTTATAGAAAAGCTTTTTAGAAACTTCATAGAAGTGGTTTCATCTTTATTTAAGTTTATAGGTGATTGGTAGATTAAAAACTTGGCCAACAAGTTAGGCACATGTTGTATATATTGGTAGCTTGTGGAACAAGCTAATTATGTGGCATACATATAAGGAACTTGTCTTATAAGTTTGATTCATATCTTGTAAATTAGACATGTGTTGGAGGTCCTATAGAACGTCGCCATGTAGTTCTTATATAGATAATATATATAAAGACAAGAATGAAACCTTCTTCACTCTTGCCAATGCCTTTTTGTTCTTAGTCTCATTTCAAGAGTTTCTATTCTTTTTGACTTTGACAATAGCCATTCTAATTTAATATTATATCATCTTTTAGTAATTCTTTATTTCTTTTGAGTGACACAAGAATATTTTAATATTTTGGTTGTTTGTATTTAATGTCCTTGATAGATACTTATGATGAAATTTTAATACATGCATATATTATCAAATAAAAAAAATATTTTTATAAAGCTAAATGGTGATTATAAGATTGACTACAAAGTATCCTTTAAATTTTGTACTAGATTAATAGGTATTGCAGGTCCAAAAAATAGTTAGAAGAATCTTAAATTTGTATAGATATTTGAATAAGGAATTTTCTTTTATATAGTAAAATTTAAATTTTTAGCAAAAATAACTTTTTTCTTGTTTGATATAAAACTACTAATATTTATTCTTTTTAAACTTAATATTTTAATTATCATCTAATTGAAGATGTTAAATTAAAAAATATATATATTTTTATTTTAATATTTTTTATTAAATTAAAATAAAAAATTTGTATGAAGTTTTTGGTATTATTTTTTAAATTGATATAATCATGTAAAAGTTTATAAAAAAAAATGCTTGTAACTTTGAATATATTATTTTAAAATAAATTATTAAAATCAAAGCATGATACAAATAAAAGACTTATGTATATACATCTCTATTCTAGTCATCAACATAAAATATACTATTTTGATATATATAAATATATATATATATAGATAAAAATATTATGCTAAGAATTTGTATTGTATAGAAAATGAAATATGCTCTATACTATCAAAACACACAAAGTAACATCTTATGCCCAATACAAATCTCCAATTTCCAAAAAATTCATAGGAAGTGTTTTAGATGAGCTTCCAACAACTTGTAGGAGTTAATTTTAAATTTTCATAATATACATATATATATATATATATATATATATATATATTTTGTATTATTTATCTTAAATATTATTTAGCTAGATGATTTTTTATCAACAACCTAGCTCTTCTTGGCCACCCCTTCCTTCTCAATTAATATAATATTCATTTATTTTCTCCTTGAATAATAATGTACTGACTATATGTAATTTTTATTTGCTATCTTATATTTTTTTAATCTTTATTTACAAATACTACTAAAATATTGTAATTTTATTAATATGCCATTCAATATTATATAATAAGAACTAAAATTTTGATTATTTAATCTTTATAAATCTTTATTTAATAAATTATTATATTATATTATTTAAATATATTATTTTAATTACACTAAAATATCTCATAGTATTTTTTATTGCCTATATTTTCTATTAAATTTTATAAAAAATAATCTTCTAAAAAACATTTCTAACCTTCTTAATATATATGCACAAATCATAAATAAAAATTCAAGTATGATAGATAAATATATCAAATAAATGCAAAGCATGTAGTTGGGATATTGTTTTTATAAAAATAGATTTTTATTTCTTCTTAAAAAGAAATTTTAGTTGTATACATTTCTTCCCTTTTAACTTTCAATTTTGTTTTCTATAAAACAATTTTTATAAAAAATAATATTTTAAAATTTTTATATTTTTAATATATATATATAATTATTATATTTTTAAAAATATGATAATATATTATATTATTAAAGATAACAATGAATTTGTGTATCATTTATTAGTTTATTTTTCTATAATTATATTTAAGTTGTATAGAACTTCTTTATGCATCAAATTAAATAAGACTTTCTTAAATAATAAAATAATAATACCATGTTTAACTACTTCTAGAAAAATGGCTTAATTTTGGAATAATAATTTTGAAGTTTTAGAAAAAATTCATGGGAGACTTGTGAAGTTTTTGAGAGCAAGAAAAAAGAGTTTTTAATCCTCTAGGGGCACTACCTCAATTTCATGCACATTGGAGGATATTTCTATAAAAATTGCATCAAAAGCTTTATATAGTATACCAAATTTTTTTTAAATTTTTTTATTTTAGTTAATTTCTAGAATTTGTAATTTTTGAAATTGGATCAATCTAGAAGTAGTTAAATGTGACATGATAGAAATTAATATCCATAGGATATAACAATCATTTTTTAATCTTTATTTCATATATAAATATAAAAAAGCTATATTTTATTACTAAAATTTTATCTAATTAATAAATAAAAAATATATATTATATAGTATTTTATATAATATTGTAAAATATTATATTTTATATAATATTATAAAATTTATATATTCTTTTATTTAAAATATTACAATACTTAAAGAAGTTAAGTCTTTGTATTATAAACTAAATAAATTGCTACAAAAATAAGTCTAATTTGTTAGTAATGATTAAGTCTCTATAAGTTGATTGTAATTAATCATTTATGGCCTCTAATTTGTCAAATGTAGAATTTTTTTTTTTTTTCTTTATAATATTAAAAAATATTATATTATTAGAATTTTAAAGTTTTTACTTTTTAATATAAGCTATTATTTTATATTAATATTTTTAGATTTTAGAAATTCTACTAAAAAATATTGGTAGGCTTTGACATTAATATAGAGTTTATAGTTGTTAAGTTTTAAATAAAAGAATTTATTAAGATAAAATATATTATATCAAAAAATATATTATATAGTATATGAATCTTTTTATTTAATCTCAAACTTTCAAAAATTGCAAAATACCTCTTAATAGTTAATATATTATTTTTTTATTTTTTATTTTTTTTAATTGATAGATATAAAAACTACATAAATAAAAATAAAAAAACTTTACAAAGTAATTTTACATAGACTATTGACTTTAAATCAACTAACCTAAATTAGCCAACCTATAATATATCTTCTATTAGATATTGGTTTAAATCAATAAATACAAATAAAAGTAGATTTGAAGAAATGATACTTTTAAACTTTTTAAAGTGGAATTTGACTTGTATTTATAATAAAAAATAATTGATCAATTCTTATTAAGCCAAATCCAATATTAAAGCCTTGATTCAAGATTCTTTATTCATTTTAATTATCTTCTACTATCTATTATAATATTCATAAATATATTTTTAATTTATAAATTGGGCTGTAAATCTATCTATAGTCTTTTTGACAATTACATGTTCATATAGGTTAAAAACTTAAAATTTTAATATAAAATCTTATATTCAAAGAAAACCGCTTTAAAAATATTTTTTTGGAAAAAAAATTACAATATTAAACCACCATTTTTAAAATATTTCTATAAATAAATAAATAATTCTTTTTTTATAGATTTTAAGTTTTTTTTAAAAAAAAAAATCCAATTCTAAATTATAAAAATATTTTTATATAATACTAATATTTAATAAGTTATTATTATTATTATTATTTTAAAAAGTATAAATATTATTTTTAGATCAAAATATAATCATATTTATTTTTGCTACTTGACTATTTCTTTTTGTTTTGCTTTATTTTACTTAAAATATTTTTAGTCAATTGATCACCAATCTATGGACTACTCTATTATTTTATAGTTAAGTAATCTTATAACCTTCTTCTATATCCTCAAATTATATACTAATTGGCATTTTTCTACTTATAAAAAGAATATCACATTCCACCTTTCAGTATGGTCAAATTTCCATACAATTAACTTTTAATCTAGTTTGTTCCAATTTGATAATTTTTTTGTACTTTATATAAATAAAAAAATATAATTTATATATTTTTCATATTTTCGAATATATAATCTATATTTATAAATTATAAATTATACTTCTATTTTCTTTTATAAATTAAAAAAATAATTTCATCAAACTTAAATAATTAAAAATCTTTGAAGATTTAAAATAGATATTTTAAAAGTATATATATTTATTGAATGTATAGAAAAAAAAATATAACACATGTATCTTAAGTTTATATAATATCATTTATTTATAATTTTTAAAAAATTAGTTTTTGATTTTTTTAATATATATAAATTTATAAAATAATTTTTATTTATTGTATGTTATTTTTTTTATTTTTATTTTTTTAAAATTAATTAAATCCGAAATATATTTGAAATAAAAATCTCAATAGTCTAGTTTAATTAAATTTTAAATATTATTGTATTTTAAACCCTCTACTTAATTGAATTAAATATAGAAATAATAATATTAGAAACAATAAATATTAGAAATAATAAATAGTAATAATAAAATAAAACTTTAAAAATAAAATAAATTAAAATAACACTAATCTTATAAATAATAATAAAAAGTTAATTTATAAAAAGAAGAATAATTTTAAGTATGAATTCTTAAGAATATCATAAAAAATAATTAATAATCTATTTTTATCAATAAAATAATAGATCAATATTGAATATAAAAAATAAAAGATGATAAAAATATTGCTTTAAAAATAATTTTTTTAAAGAGATTTTACTTATGATATATAAAATATCCAAGTACAATCTAACTAAGGTTGTATAGGTTTATCAAGTATTTAATTTAACTAATATAATAATCTTATTGAGCAAGTGGTATGTAAGTGATTAAAAAAGATATTGTATAATAGTAATATGCATTAGCTAGTGCAAAAACCAAAGTAATTTAAAATTTGAAAAAGAAAAAAAGAAAAGAAAAATTATAATAAAAAATTAAAGATGAATTTTAATTATATTAGGATTGATTGAATGCTCAAAAAAATCCAATTTTTTCTATTTTTTGCAACATTCAAAATCTTTAGTATCATGTTGACACATTAATGTCATATTATAATAGTCAATGAAGCATAAGGTTTAAAATGTTATAGACTAATATGCAATTAACAAAATTTAGAAGGTGCGTAAGAAAAGTTTAGAAATCTGCGTCTGTTATATTATGTACTGCAGGGGATTTAGCCAAAGATTTCACTTTTATGGTTTATGGTGACCTAGCCCAAGTGCCATGTAACGTCTCAGCTCTGAGGTTGTACACAAAGATATGGTTACTAATTCCTGTCTGGGAAGTTAACGGTGGAAGTTCTATGGGGCCCAAGTGGTTCAAAATCCCCAAGCACTGCTGAAATTGTACCTGCGACTTTGTTTGGGTTGCTTGCCACAAAGCAATGAGGTGAACTAAAGCACAAATACAGGATTTCTTTGCACTAGCGAATACTACGAATTGATGAAGAATGTGCAAAATTTGAGGATAATAGAGTTCTTGGCAAACACGTTTACATCCATTGAGATGGTTTTCGCTGTGCTTAGTTAGGCTACTTCTTGCTTGGAAGAGGAGACTATAGAATGTAAGTCACTTTCTGAGTTTGTAAGATGAGAACGCACTCGGTAACTTTGATTTCTGGACTGTTTTAAGTAATCTGGTGCAGAAACAATTTGGGGAACTGGGCCAGGTGGCAATACTAGTTTCTTGCTTTTGGTGCAACCTCGAAGGAGCGAAGAGACATGGTGTATTCGATGGCTGAACGATGGGGTTTGACAGTGAACAGAGTTTCTCGAGAGTCTCTAAGATTTGTTGATGCATACCTTCCAAATCTGCTGTGACAGTAAAATTATTACTGTCCAAAGTAGTTTCTGTGGACGTGGCTGTGACCAATGAGTGCTGCTGCATGCAACCTTTTGGTGGACATGCTGAGCGGCATTGTAGTTGGACTCTTGGTGCTCGTTGGGATGTAACCGCACTTGTTTCAAGTTTTTAGGCTTGTGTGAACCAGTTTAGCTTTGGAAGGCCACTATGTCTTGCTGAGCTCCAACCTTCGAATTGTCATCACAACAGAGTTCACTCAGCTTCTGGAACTCATAATAAGAGCTCTTTGGTTGTACCACCAACTGATTGATCTCATGATGCTAGTACCCAATAACAAATCTGCGTGGGACATAACAAGTCACGTATACGCCACAGCACCAACACATTATCCAGCATAATGAAGTTCACATGCGAGACTGGCATGTGGGCTACTAATGTTGAATGCTCTCTCTGCTTTATCATCAAAGCTCAACTCGTTCCAGACCTAAAGCAGGAAGACTTCTCTTCCCCGACCTTGCGTCAGAAAGTTTTGCAATCACAAGTTTTAGAGGTGCTGTGTCTTTTAAGGCTGATCTAAACACCTGACGACTTCTAATGTAGAACCAATCTAAATGGAAACTCATCTTACTGAGAGTGATTTTCACAAGAGGGCGTATGTGCCTGGAGATTGTTGCAAGACACGTGGGTGGTGTGCCTTTGCTCATTTCTTTGTGAAGATGATCTTGTACTTATCGATCACTGACGAAGTTATGGTGTTCCGAGTGCTCCTTGCAGGCAGCGGAAGTATACTGATCCAGAGGGTATGCAGGGAATGGCTCACTTCTTAGGTAAGCATAACGTCTTTCTGGTGAGAGGTGGAGCTGATCAATGCACAAGCTGAAGCTCATCATCTCAGCCATAGTTTTTGCTGAAACAACCAGGCTTCAGTGGCTTTGGTGAGCGAGGACTTGAGAGTGAGACTTCCTGAATCGAGCAGCGACTTAACAATTCTGGTTTTATCGAGGGGCGTCGCTGAACTTGGTGCATGAAAGGGCACATAAATTATGAGCCTCCTAGCAAGCTGTCTTGCTCTGTGCTGTCCAGTACATCCTAATTTTTCAATGGCGTATTAATCCTTCACTTGTTTAACCAAAACTTGAGTTGGTTTAGTTTGTTCGTGGCAAGAGGCACATGAAGAGTTGTAAGACAGGTTTAGGAGATGGTCATTTGAGCTGGAAAAGATCATAATGTGAACGACGAATTTCTGTTCTCCGCACATCACATGTGTTATGGTTTGACTGGACTGGGTTTTATGTTTTGACTGGACAAGCTAGTTTCTTGTGTAGTTTGGACAATTAAGAGTTGAGTGTAAATATGGAGGATCTTGAATTTTAGCAAAATACACTACTTCCAGATGTGCGAGAGCTTGACAAAATTTAATGTAACAGCGTTATACGTAACAGTGCATATTTTACTTCAAAATTTGTTGGAAATTTAGTGTCATGTGGAGTAGTTCTGGAGTTGAAGTTATCATTTAATTTTTTGTTGATTAAACTATCCTTTTATTTTGAGTTTATTCTTAAAGTTTTGGTATCAATTCAATGTCAAGATTTTAGTTTGACAATTCAATGGTCTGGTTAATTTAATGTCAAGGTCATGAAATGAATTTAAGCCAAGAAAGAATTTATGCTAAATCAGATAATTTGGCATTAAAAACTAGAAATTAATATATAGGAAGCAAAAATGAATCACCACTTTGTTGTATGCACACACCTTCATGCTTTGAATCAATCTTATACAAATTTTGGAATTATTCACAAACATGTTGTAAATGGAATTAGGCTACCTTAACTACAAACACACTTATATCAAGTACTTATAGATAAATATTATGGTGAGCCTTTTCAAAGAAACAAATAATATTTGTTAAACCTCTTATGTTGTATTCTTAGCCAAGTATGATCAATATTTAAAAGAATTTTTTTAGGGACTATCTAGATCCAAAACAAATTATATTGCATTTAAACAAGAAACATAAACTAACAAGAAGATCCACAAAAATGTATAAATGGAATGAATAATCATGGTACAATTCTTTGAAAAGATACTAAGTAAAAAGTTAGGAACAAAAACTAGGTTTTAATACCACACTCCTTATGAAATATGATAAAATATGGACAGTAAAAAAGATAATAAGATCCAAACATAAAATAACCATCAAATTAAAAAATTAGAGTTTTTCATAATAGGTTAATTTCAACCCAAATGGTGACAAAAGAGCCAATTAAGATAATTATATAATTCAAGATGATAAGATGCTCTACAATTTGCTCTAAGCAAAAAAAAATTAGGATTGTAGACTTTAACACACTATAATCCACATTAACCACATATACATGCCCAAAAAAAGAAAAAAAGACGAAGTTAAACTCTTCTATTATATATCTAATTCAAATTTTACAAAGATAATAGGGAGGCATGGAGTGGATCTTGGATCATCTCAAGTGATGAGAAGATGGATCGGTGACAGGGGCATTTCGAAAACGGGGATCCGTCAGTCAACTACTAATTCTAAGACCGTGACCGAGACAACGCGACAAATCATCCCCTCTTGCGGGAGATTCAACGGAGCAGTGTGAACACGAGTTCAAAGAAAGGGTGAGAACACGCCCTTCCACGCGGATGGTCGGTGAAAGCCGCGCCAAGCGCTTCACCACATGCAACGCGTGATCTCCATCCACGAGGATTCAGCCCCTCGTTTCCATGTTGCCAAAACTCCCGAGGGAGATTGCCATGTTGCCAAAACTCCCGAGGGAGATTGCAATGTTGCCGAATCTGATGCCGACAGCTATCATTCCAAGAAAATCGAAGTGATTGAGCTTGTTTTTGTTGATTGAAGCCCGTTTGAGCCATCATTGCTGTGTGAGGACAGAGCCTGCGAGAGCTCACAGCCGTTGTTGAAGAGACCCGAGGTCGTGAGCCGCAGGTCAGGGGAAACCGGGTGTCGTCCGGCATTGTACGATTCGCAGTGCAAGAATTTTAGAAAAAAATTGTGAAGATGGGGCTGCCGAAGCCGCTGGGGCCATATGCGGTGTCGTTTGTGGAATTTGAGCTTCGGAGGACGAGTGAGAACTCACACCCAGAATCGACCTCTGAGTTGGGCCAAGAGAATGGTGCAGCTCGTAATGGGGTTACGTCAGCTAAGGCTACTCTGCAAGGAGCCCCACCCATGCGAATTTTTTATCCGACATCGTCCAATAGTTCGTGGTCTGTTTTGGACGTCAAGGACCGCAGTTGGATCCCTGAGGTCAATTACTTGAGGGGGTTCCTGTGCAAAGCTGTGCCGCCGTCCACCCAGCTTCGCCGTGGTCTTGTCTGGGGACTTTCATGTATGTCCTCTTGGATCCTTTTGTCATTTGTTGTAATGTCAAGAGTTTTAGTTTCCTCGTTCTTGTGCTTCGATTGTTTTGAAATATTCCCTTGCAATTGAAATCGCTGTTGCATCGTTGAACTGCCCTGAATATATCATACGCTGGGTTCAAAACCTAATAGTGTGCTTCGATTGTCAGGATTTAGTATTACTCATTGACAGGATTCACATTTACACTTTCAATGTTCACTTGTGTGAGGAATCTGAGGATAATGTGGTGCATCTGTTCTTTCCTTCATATGGGTCATGATTGTTATTCGTTTCCAGTCAATTCTGATCGCATAATTGCAATATGAGTCTGTTCGTTGAACAATGTGTACTTGGAAGTTATACAGGAAATAGTGAACGCTGCCTACCATGCGCATGAATTACTGATTCTTGGATGTAAATGTCAGATTTAATATACCCCTTCCTCTTTCCGTTCTTACTTACGCAAGCATCAGTGAAGCAACCTTTATTGATTCCTGAGAGTGAGTTTAACAAGGATGGCCGCCTACCGGTTATCGTCTTCTCTCATGGCATGTGGTCCTGCCGAACGACGTACACTGCTACTTGTATCGATCTTGCATCTCATGGATACAGTTACGTTCTTTCCATCTCGCAAATCCTTGAATGCACATTTCTATCACCATTGAGCTGTCTCAGCGTGGACGTGATACTGTTTTCAGATTATGTTTCGAGCAGAAATATGTTTTCAGAAATATGTTTTCAGAAATATGTAATGTTTTGGATGTGATACTCGTTACAGGGATATTAGCAGCTTTTCAAGTTTCTTTTAAGAAAGAGAGTAAAAGAGTAGTGTTTTTAATGGCAGTTGTTGTAGCGGTGGAGCATTTGGATGGATCAGGGATTATTGCTCAGTATCACGATCATAAGGGCAAGAGTACATGGGTGGAGCATGCTCATTCTGAGATGGAATTTGATGATGTACCCATGAGCTTCCGTTCGGATCAATTGCGACAGGTACGCCGAAGCACTTGCCCTAGCTTTTTGGATTGGTGATAATGCTGTCTTTCCTTTGAAGCGAAAGCTAGAATTTTTGCTGGTTGCATGAACACAGAAGGGTTTGGACGTTCGATTTAAAATTAACTCTACTACAATTGCATAAAAAGTAACTTTGTGGTTTGTATTCTGCAGAGGGTTACGGAGATCCAGAAAGCTGTAGATGTGCTTGAAGCTTTGGATCAAGGTTTGCTTTCTCAGGATAGTAATGCAATCAAAGGAAGGACAAGCATGGATGTGAAATTTCTACAAGGACGACTCAATCTGAATTATTTAGGAATGCATGGGCACTCTTTTGGGGGAGCTACAACTATTTCTGCGTGTGGTTTGGACAATAGATTCAAATGCTGTGTTGCAGAAGATGTATGGTGGAATCCCCTTGAGCAGGCATGCTTCGAACACCACAAAAATGATTTCGCGATTTTTACCAGTTCGAGCGTACGAGCATTTAGGCAGCATTTTTCTTATTTTTTATTTTTATTTTCCTTCTTTTTTGAACGTTTTAATGCACGATTCTGGTGGACTCTTTCATATTGTGGTTTTAGTATGTGTGGTTTCAGTATGTGTGGTTTCAAATTGTTGTGTAATTTCGTTCATTCATTCAAGATGATGTTATCTTTGGTTGTGGCTTTTATTGTTAATTGTGGTGTCAGTATGATTGTAGTGGCTGATGATTTGATCGGATAGGTTCTGAACATGATTAATAGTTAGCACTGAACAATGATTATGTGTGCAGGATGCTTATGACAGAGTGGCTGGCAATATTCCTGTTCTACTTTTAAATACGGAAAATTTCAACTGGCAATCATTACGAGACTGTCGAAACAAGTTTCTGGCTGCACGAGCTCAAGCATGTAGAGAAGGGGATTCGGTGGTTACAGAACTACTAACGATGAAAGTGAGTTCCTGATTAACTTTGGCCGAAGAGTGAGACTCCCTGATAGAGTGACAGATTGGTTAGCACTGCTGAAAAACACCAGTTATTTCATCAATATTTGTAACATTTTGTGCAGGGCACGTCGCACATGGATCAATCCGACTTTCCACTGCTATTTAAGAGGGCCTCCAAGAGAGCTGTGTACGCTTCCAACTTACACCATTGTGCTGGAGGGTATAGTTAATTGTTTGAGTGTTTGAATGAGTTATAGCACTGATGCAGTTATCGAGCAGCATGTGCTACACATTTGTTATTATGGATAAACTTTTAAGTAAGCATGCTGAATCTTCTGATTATTTTCCAGTTAACATCTCTGTTATCTTTATTGACTCTGTTGGCTGCAGAATGGAGGGTAAGCTGGATGTGTATCACGCAAAGGATATTAACAGCAGAGCAAGCCTTGATTTCTTTTACAATCATTTGTTGCCCCCTGGTACGTAATCAGTCCTACCCTTTTAAGTTAGGTTGCTGATTGGAAGCTTCAAAGATCTTATAGTGACAAGGAGAATTCGAGATTATCTCATGGATGATCAGGAGTTTTGATTGTCTTTTGAGGCTCTTATCGTAGTCTCTTCTCTGTCGAGTGTTGGCATCTTCCATTTTTTGTGAAAATCGAATCTTTCATGTTTGGTTATGTTCACAACTCATGTTTATTCGTGAAGTGCCAAATCCGTCACTGAGTGTTATGTTTGATCTTTTTGTACAGGGACAGGGGCTCCTTACCTAGTAGACGTAGTGAAAGAAGATGGCGAACATCTTATTGTTAGTAAAGTCAGATGATATCCCTGCAATTTCATTTTGGTACAATCTACCTATACTTGTAACATACGGTACTCAATTCATTTAAGATGACAAACTAGACATTTATATTTGTTTTTGATTTATTCGTCATTATGCTATGTAGGCAAAAGTTTTACTGCTAAGGTGGTCCATGTGTGGGCATTTATTTTCATGGTTTCTTTTTTGGCGGGTCTGTTTAGTTTATGTAATGAGGGCGTCCTCACAGCAATATAAACATGTAGTATATAAGAAATAATGAGGCGAGAAATGCTCAAACCTAGACGTGAGGTATGTCAAATTGCAAGTTCCTTGGATTGAAGATGGAAGAATGGACACAGAAACCCATGTTTGCTTCATCGAAGTATGGGGGTTTACACGGTGTCATTTTATGTTCCTCAATCGGGTCATTAAATCTAGTGCTCAACACAATTATTCAGAAATGCTCTGAAGGCTCAGCTCTATCTACACAAGAATGGAGGACGTTTGATGGACTACATATGTGTCCATGTACAGCAGCAATCTTGACTCCGGAATTGCTGCAACAAATCCAAGCTGAATTTTCTGCTCTACTGTACCTAGCATCACGAAAAAATTCCTGCCATGGTAACGTGTGCATCAGATCTTTAAGCTTCCATGTTCGCTCCTTTACCAGAAGACTTGCCAGCTTGGAGATGAAGCCTTCCCACCAATGGCTTCGGGGCCCTTGTTGTTCGGTCAAATCCTCGCACACAGACGTATCCTGCCCATTCCAATCCATTTATTCAAGTCAATCCCAAGTCACATACCACGCCAGCATTTCACGCTGTTTATAGTCACTGGAAACCAATCCGATCAATAACAAGAAATTCTTGGTCGAACGTAGACGCTTTAAAGGTGTGAGATACCTCTCCAGAAGCACGCTTGTATCTCCTCTGCAGTCATGCCTGTTAATGAAACAAACGGCCAGATTGGTCAATACAGTAATATAGAAATTGTTAAGGCAATGTACTGGAAGAAAAATAAATTCCAGAACTAAAACGCAAGGGACAATCGATAGTGCATGTTGTAAGAGTGTATTTCACCTCGAAAAATGCTTGTTACAGATGTGCCAAAGAATACAAATCGGCGCCGCAGATTCCACAGCAATGTCCGTGGAACCAGAATGGGTTGTAGACTACTTGCGTGGTCTGCAAATACCTATTGAATACCACAACCATATCACAGGTATCAGTATCACATTATAATTCATCTATATAATGTACAAATCCATGGATTGGGCAATGAATCTGGTACCTCATTGACTTGGAAGTAGGTTCCGTTCAAGGGGAAGCTGCCTTGCATAGCTGTTCTGCACGGCACCTGCCAACCATTCGAAGTACTCATTTGTGGTAAATGAGGAAGCAGGATGGTTTAATCTACTTAAAATCATTAGGATGCATCACAAAAATGAAAACGATTATCATCGAAGTTTTGAAGGTAATAGAGGCATATAGAAAATTTATTTTCTCACCAGTAGAGTTGCCTTGATGCTCTCGTCTCCCTCGGAGCCGGAAGATGCGAAAGGGTTCTCTTCATTCGCGTTGTCATTGATGTTTGGGATTGACTCTGGCACCTCGCCTTCACTCAATTCCAAATAAGCAACAATGAGCACAAAGCGCGTGACTATTCTCTTGTTCGAAGTAACACCTAAACTTAAGATGCAAGTTGAAAAAGGCATCTATGTATACCTGGGCTCCAGATTGCAAGCAAGTAGGTACAAGGGTCGTCAGCTTCTCTGGAATCCAACTGTTTCAAATCAACAGCGAACAAAACTAGGAGCGTCAGTCGGAAGCTAAGGTCGCGAAATCTTCCACATTCTAAACTAGACAGAACTAAATCTACTTCACATTTAACTTGCGAAAACGATGTTCAATACATATATTTTGGTGCAGATTACGTACCCCATCTAGTAAAGGATGATTGTCAGGAAGCTCATATCTGCAAATACCACATGTTCATGTAATTTTGTCAAACTGTTTAGTCTATTCCAAACATAGATTTAGATATTGGCAAGACCGATCCAAGGATAAGCTTTCTTACACATAATGCACAGTTCGAAGTCGGCCAACATTCTTCAGCTTGGGGACAGGGATGGACGCAGCTTCAGGAGGCACCAACACCATCTCTTGCGAACCTGAGCTGCCGTTTGGATTTGCATCACCGCTCATCGACTGCTCCGTCACGGTGCTGGGACTCTCCTGGTCTAGATTCGTCTCCTTCTCTACGACTTCAATTACAGGTTTCGGACTAGTATCTTGCCCTGAATTTGGACAAGTCTCATTCTCAAGCAGTTGATGGACGTTCGAGTTTGCCGAAAGGCTCCCCCGTTCTTCTAATGTAATCTCCTGTACAGGCTTCGATTCGGACATTACAGTCATAGGACTGCAACAACCCGGATCGGTTGATTTCTCCTCTTTAGTAGATGGATTTTTACAAGATTGGCCCTTACTGCAGCATGAGTCTTTGCGCGATTCTTGTATGCACAAATTCATGACGGCGTCCTCCTCGACTTCTTCCACGGAGAAGGGGTAGTCCTCGATGTCGTCCAAATCCTCGACATTGGCTTCAGATTCTGGCGTCATGGGCTCCTCCACAATGGGCTGGCAGTACTGCGACACCGTCCGGGGCGGCTGAAGGTGGTCCTCGCCGGAAGAAGAGACAGTACCCGGCGGAAGTGCCAGAGTAGGGCGATCGTGGGGTCTCTCTGGAGCTGGAAGCGCAAGCTTTGCACTGGAGATGGCGCTGGCGAAGTGCTTGCACTCGGGTCGCATGGGGCAGGCATTGCAATTCGGCTTGCTCTTGGTGCAAAATACCTGCCATCCATCAATCCACCCCTCAAACTTGATTAATTTCACAAACAGTAAGCTTTATGTGATGATACCGATTCGAGCATTAGAGCACCGTGGATGGGTGCGCTGGTGTGACGAATGCAGCAGGACGATTTGGCCACTCACCTTGCCAAATGAGATCATCTGATAGTGAAGCTCGTAGAGTGTCTGATGATCCAGCTTGCACAGGCGCGGCCACAGGTACTTTTGGATTGTTGCTTGAACTGGGTACCTGTTCAAAATCACAATCCGTAGAGTTGGTGAATTTACTTACAAACGTAAGCTCAAAACGCAGCAACCTTAGAATCTAGACGCGTCCTTTGGCAACTGGAATGCATGTTACGAGAGAGCGATTTCCACTTACAATTCCAGAAGATGGAGTTGAAGTTCTTCAGGAAGCGGCTCCAATGGCACCCACCCCAACCTCACGCAAATACGACCCACATTTGTATCCACCTGCACATCATCGCCACAATCTTCATCCTTTTAATCAACCGTTAGGACACCACCTCTTCTACACACGGGTCACAGTGGAATGCTGCTGTAATGTTTCACTGGATTTGCAGCACTCACGGGAAAAGCAAGGTGATGGAGCGTGAGAAGGCGGATGCATTCGACAGATTTGATGCCCAAGCCGCGGATGCTAAGCAGAAACTCCTTGGTCTGATCGGTGGACATGGAGCGCAGCCATTCAAGGTCCAGGGCGCCGTAATCCAGATGAAGCCGCTCCAGGAACGCCTTAATTCTACCGGCCAGGATCCAATTCAGCCCACGCTCCTTGATCACGTCCGCCACTTCGGCCACATCTGCGCGCCGGACCGCCTCCCAGTCCACTCCATCCTCTGTTTGTTCAGTCCTTGGTAGCCCTGTGGGTCGCTGGCGCGGCCTGAACTCTTCTTCCAGATGCGAGAAATCGAAGGACTTTCTCGCGCTCACTTGCCGCTCCTCGATCTTGGCCCGTTCCAGGCCCGTCAGGCCCGTCTTAGGGTTGTATTTCCCGTGGGAAGGGTTGGTTGTGTCCACAAGCTCGCTGCCCTCGGTGGTTGCGTCGGGATTTATTTCAAGTAGCTCCAAGGGGTCCTTGGATATTCCATTGTGTGCGCCATCGCTGCTCAATTCGGATGAATTGCTCGGTGCCAGCTCTTGAGGAGGCGACTGTAAGCCGGACTGGAGCTCCGTGGTCTCAACCGTGGAATTGCTTGATGTCTTTGCGCTAGCTGCGTGGCTATGTTCCGAATGGGTAATTTGCGGTGTTGATGAGTTGGTCACTTCCTGCGTGGATTGAGCTTCGTAGCTTTCTACGTTGTGGCTCTCCTGAGATTCAAGTAGATTCGGTGGGCATTCATAGGAATGGCCTACATCTCGTGTCGGTGACGATGGCGTGTATGAGGAGGACCCATCTTGAAGGCCTGCGCTGCTCTGAGGTTCAACAAGTTGAGGATCTTGGTGAATTGGTGTAATCGTCGTTGCCGATGCTGATGGTTCTAGTGGTAAATTCTTCGCAAGCTCACTGTCAAAAGATTGGGCAAGAGTTTCCTCTGGAGCAGCAGCAGCTGCTGCTGACGTTTGCGAATGATCATTTCTCCGAAAACCGCGACCAGGGAAGCGTGATCTCATGGAGATGAACGCTGAGCTTGACAGCACGTCGTTTACATTTTGTGTGAGAAAAGCGCCAACAACGGAATCCACCACCGAGCCCTTCCAACACGAGAAGCTGCGGTCCCCTTGCACGACATGCATTCGTTCGATGAAAGTTTGCGCTTGCGCTTTCATTTTGCGGCGTTCTTCTTCCCACTTGAGCTCTTTCTCGGAGTCTGTATCAACCGACTCTGCGGTGCCATTAGGTTTCCCCATCAAGAGCTTCCACTCGCGCACAGTGTCGTTGTCCAACACAACCTTAGGCCTTGGTTTTCGTTTCCGAAGCGGCATGAAGGGGCCGTCGTATGGCACCACGGATTTGTTTTCATATGGAACCATCTCGAGCCCTTCGTTTTCATTGCTGTTCTGCTGCTCCTGGCGATCGGAATTGCTGGCTTTCGATCTCGCTTTCTCCTTCAGGGCTTTAGAATTGCTCAATGTCTGATCGTGCATCAAGTCCGGCGACAGTGTCATGGCTTTCGATTGCTGCATTTGACGTTTTGAAGGTTTTTTCGCCTTCTCTGGCTTGCGGTGATGCTTCTCCGCTGCGTGGTTATGCCCGCTCGTTGGCATCGCGATTTCCATTTGCGCGTGCTCTGCGAGTTGTCGCATTTGCTCGTCCGCCACCGGCGTCAAGATGACGTCCCAGAGAGATTTGAACTCTTCTTTCTCACTCTCAGGCAGATGCTCAAGTACATGATGCAGCAACATCTTCGGCGACATCTCCAGCTGGTGGTTTGACCTAAGGATGAATTTCAAGTATACCACTCGCTGAATCTGGTTCATCATTCGGAAGGTGACATTTTGCGGGGACAAAATCCCGCGAGGGCACAGCCGGCTCATGAAGGAACTGCTAGTCGTGTTTGTCACGGCGGGACGGATCGAGTTGAATGAATTAAACCAAGGGTTCCACTCGACGCGTCCAGGATTATATGCTGAAACAATGGTACCAGACTCTCTGGCGTAGTTCCGCAAGGCCATGTTCGAATGCAGCTCCTGGTAGATCAAATTGCGTTGGTTCATGGCCAACACGGAGTCTCGGTGCTGTGCCACCATGTCCTGCAAGTGCTGTAGATTTGTTTGGCCATGGTCGTATATGTCCAAGTGTGTTCCGGACTGATTAAACTGCTTTAGGGATGAGCTTAGCGGCGTTCTTGTTGCTGCCGGGTGGTGAATTACAGCTCTCACAGCTTCTTTGGGAGAAATGGCCAACGCGGAGGACTGATTGGCATCAAAAAACCCCTTCAAATTTCGAGTGCTACTCCCAATTCCTTGAACCGGCCAGGTTCCTTCGGATGCCGCAGCTGGTGCTTGAGCTTGCGAGGCAGCAAACAAGTTTCGGCGTACTGATGGCGATGATCTGGGGTCAGAATCTGGGGACTCATGAGATCCTCCTACATCGTGTCCATCTGGTGTGTCAATACTCTTTTCGCGTGACTCCCATGAGCCTCGACCGTGGCGCTTCGGTGGCGAAACGGGACTTTGCGCAGTATTGAAAACATTTTTAGAATGTCTCTGACCCATTGCACAGTCTTCGATCTCATTAAGCCTTGTGTTCTGACCCACAGCTCTCCGTTCCAGCCTCAATTTGATACACGCCTCGCAATCGCACACGGCGGTGTCGTGCTGGACATTGACGGGCTTGCTTTTGGGCACAACGCCAATGTCTTCAACCTCAATATCCATGGCCTCTACGAAGCTTGACTCCCTGCCGTCCCCATGGTTGGAATCATGTTGCGACGTCTGATTTGCTCTCCTTGGAGTTTTCTTCGGTGGTGAATCCATGTCTGCATCCATCACGACAATGATAGCTCTCAAAGTCCATTCGTTAACGTATCTAATTTGTCAATCAGTAAAGAACGATCAATTGCAAATTTTATTTCTAGGAAAATGTAATTAATAACAAAAAGAAAACCACATCACTCATAGTACGGCGTGGTAAATTTGCAATAAATTTATCCTACTGAGTTTATGCAAAAATTTGATGAATTTGATGAGTTCCGAAGAATCAGCAACATACTGATTCCATCGACAACTGGTGCTCTAGAGTTTTTCTTCACATCCATTCGGCGTTTGTAGGTCCGTTTGTCCTTGGCAACGCGAGGATGGAATTTTTTCCGGGGCTTCGGAGTGGCGTCGACGAACCCCGGGACCTCGTTCAAGTCAAATTTATGGTTTCTTGACTCTTTGTCTCCAGTGTCGCCCCTAGGAGCCACTGAAGGAGGAGGCCCACAAGGTTGACACAAAGTTTCCCCTCGTTGAGTACGCCCGGTGGTTTCAGACGTAGTAACGCATGCAGTTGCAGCATTTATCGTTGACGTTTCAACAGGATGATCACTTTTGTAATACATGTGCGAAGCAGCAGGAGCCTCTAAATCTTGAAAAGGATTTCTTGAAAGTTTCTCCAATGGCGCAGAGTACTCCAACCTTCGTCCACGAGAGTTCTGGCGAGGTGAATCTGGTTCATCTGCTATGGCGTTAAGTCTGTGCGTTTCCTGCAAATAATCCTGCTGTGATTCGCTCAATCCAACATCAACTCGCGGAGTGCTAGGACTCTGTGGCCTCTCCAACCTATGATCCGCCACTCCCAAGCTTGAATTGAATACGTTTGTCGCACCGTTGATTCCGTTGCTTATAGATGCGGTGAGGGAATTGGACTTCTGCAAATTGAAGTCATAAATAACCCCCGCTCTCAAATGAATATTGCCGTTGAGGTGAGCATTTCCTAAGCCAAAACTTGAATCATGGATCACATTGTGGTTGCACATACCGGCTAGGTTGTGAACCACATTTCCAGTTGATTTAGTAATAGGAGCTCCTGTGCTTGGATAGGCAAAAAAAGAGCCGGAGGAACTGAGGTGCCCCCCTGGCGTGTACCCATTGGCAACATATTGTCCATTGCGTTGGTGCAAAAATCCTGTGTCGGGGGTGAAAATTCCAGCTTGGAAATTAGCCAACGCCTGTGCTGCGACTGCGGCGGCAGAATTAGCATCCATGGATCTAGGATAATGGTTGAATGTCTGAGCAGATTGCCCATTAGCGTGGTCAAAGGCTTGGAAGTCATTCATGCATGACGACGTGGTTGAGCTGATTCTGTCCATAAAATACGTCCCAGCTCCATTGTAATGGGTCGATTCTATCCGTGGTGGTGTTCGCAAAGAATCGCAGCTGTTGTCAAGTGTTCTTGAGTAGAAACTGCTATCCCCTCGATTGTCGAAGGTTTGAAAGCCTGACTGAGACGCTGCTGCATCGAGGCCGACGCAAAAATTGGGAACCGCGGGACACTGCTCCAACAAATCTGCAACAGATTAAATAGGTTTTACATTGAATTCTGTAAAACACGAAGGACAATATTCCAGTACATGCACAAATCTAAAACCACTAGACGCATCATGTTATGAAATGGTGAGCTGGTACCGTTGGAGAGTCTTCTAGTGGGCACTTGCAAGTGGTCAGCATTGTACATGTGAGGATCCTGAGCAACGGGGGGCATAGCACTGAAGCTACGTCTACGTTTGTGGCCCGCATGATCGTTAGGCAAGAGGTTGAAGGTTGCGTTCGGATGCTTCCAGGATGGCATCATGTTGGGACCAGAAAACACCCCCTGACCCAGCTCGCAGACGGGTTCCTGGAAGGCGAAAGACTGCGTCATAGTGATCCTAGTTGATTGATCAATCAACTTATTACTGCATCCTCTTGCGAGAGTTGAAGACTGTTATACCAATGCATGTCGCCTCATCTGCTACAACCACATCCATAGATCACGCAACCACCCTTGATGACTTTGCACACATGGAACCACTACAAATTCTTCTTAAAAAAATTTGCTGAAAAACAAATGAAGTTTCAGCTTTTGTTTTTTTTTTTTTCCGGATAATCAACTGTGAATTAAGATTTTGATGACAAAGTACACACAATGGGCACCATGCAAGCACTCAGCGGTAATAATGAGATATCTGAATAGATGATTCGACATCAACATGACACAGTCTGAAGTACCTGGAGCTTGTTGCTCGATGAAGTAACAGAAATTCTACCTGCGATCTAGTGAAACCAATCCCCAATTTAACGGCTTTCCTCCTCATTTCCAGTCCCTTTTTCCTCAATCGATAAGATAGAACATGACGTTAACTCCCTGACTTGCGCGTAACATTCGAGCAGCAATGCTGTCTGTTCTCCTTGGGTAGTTTGCGTGGATCTACATGCCTAATTTATCTTGAGACATGATCTCCTGTTCTGGTTGCGATCGTCTTGACCTTTGTAGGCGTCCATCCCTTCATTTAGTACAGCATCACTATGTGGTCAACGTGTTCACAGCCGTGCTTCGACGATTGCACGATGTCCTGCATTCCCTTCAATTACCTCGTTGTCTAGACTCGTGGATCGAAAAATAATACCGCGCTTCAGCATCCCGCTTCCATATCGATGTCCACTGTTGCCGATCTTAGACGGTCACCCACTAAAACTGCTGCAATGAAGCAAACACCAAATATTCAGTTTCCAGGACTTCGTCGTGCTTGGTAGCTTAAAAATGATAAATAACCTATCCCTATCACAGTACCGGTACTAATATGTGGGCAGTAGGTTTCGATCAGCAAAAACTTCGATACATTATATTGATGCTTTCGCATGCGTTCTCAAGAGTTCTACTTGGTTAATTTTTAATTGTTAAGAAGGCTCTGTTAGGAGTGTAGTAAGTGATCAATAGACGGGTTTTGTAATGCAGGCTCAATGAGTCGATGATTTGGGCACCATCTACAACACATTGAGATTGAAGCTTCACTAGCTATTAGAACACCGAACATTAGTGTAACACGTTCTCGTTTCAAGGTTAGGAGTCCACTCATAACCACACTCACATCGTATGGCAGTACTGGCTCCCTCATAAGTTCAGTGGTTCAACCGCCACCGCGGTGTTGTCATCCGCATGTCTATCAGGCCCTAGTAACTATGCAGCCAGGTTCTTGCTTGCACCGTACGACTTGATTGATGATCCACTGAGAGACGACACATAATAGCTTCTTAAGTAGTTACCCTCACTCACGAGATTGCAGGTCTGTCAGATCTAGAGTCTAGGAGACTACGCCGACACAGCTCATTGAGGAAAAATGGGGTTTCGAACGACAGATTAAGAGCTTCTTCGCGTGTGATCCTCTAAGTTGGATCTAGTCTGATAATGAAACAACATCTAAACCAAACCCTCGTTGCGGAAACAACCGGCACTGCACTAGTTTTGATTCTAAAACCAGCGAGCCCGGCTTTTTGTTCAAAACATCTACTTCGCGATCGTCGCAGTAAACGTTGGCGGCTTCCGCTCGCGTGGACTTGACCCAATTGTTAACTGTGGCGCCGGAGTATCCATCAAAAGAATGAAACTGATATTTAGGGGAAAGTAAACAGCGGAACGCTGGGAGGGTCACTAGAATCAAATCCCAACATTGCAAAATAACCGATTCGGAGCATGCTCTAGATGCCTTTAAGCTGCTCAAGCACAAGATTTAAAGATTGAGGCGTCCTTAATATCTCCAGTTTTAATCTAGACGGATGTATCAAGCCGTACACAGGTAGCCGCTATTATTCTCTCTGTTCAAAATCGGAAGCATTTTGCTGCAGCCGCAACCTGGAATGAAAGCAGTAGTTCCACTGCGAGCTCCGAATACTTGATGTCCGAATCAAATGAGGGCTTCCTACACCCAACTTACTCAGGAAACCGTCGTATAACATGTGAACTGCAGTACCGGTAATCGAAGTCTAACCTGCTACACAACCTAAGCTGCTACGCCTGAGTCTGGGTGCACGAGGGCTCCGAAATCTGATACTTGGTGGAAGTGGCGCAGGTTTTTGTCTAGAAACTCCCTCCAGACACCGGTCAGACGTCGAACCTGCTTACCACGAAGACAATGAACACTCAAGGTCAAATGGGGTCGCCTTAGGAAACCTCTGATATTCCAACCTGAACTATCTTGTGAGTTCTACACAGCTTCCTTGAAGTGGTAATAGAGCGATTGTTGCAGAGTGATCCTGGAGTTATCTAGAAATATTCCCATCAGCCTCTTATAGACATCGTATCGGCTTAAATGATAAAAATTGGTTGCAACACCGATAGTTGCAAGAAGTATCCTAGAGTAATCCCCGTAATCCCTCATTTGTCAGGGTTCTCTACAGCATCCCTGAGCAGACATTTTCACTACCAACTCCTCTTTTGGTTGCTTTGGTAAATGATCCACCGTGAGTGATCAATAGCAATTTCACAGCCTTGAGACCACTATCATACTCAAGTTCGTCGCCTGTTCTTACTTCCAGAAATATTCATTTTCCTTAAGCCTGGCACTAGATCCAGTTTCTCCTGCTGAATGAGCACTTTGTGCTACATCAAGGACCACTACTTCCTTTCAGCAGCTCGAATGGTAGAAAATCCCCTGAGAAACCTATACCGGCGGACATAGTCAACAGAACAAGTTGTGAGGCTGTGGATATGTTTGGCTTAACTGAAGCTCCCCAGCTCTACTTGTTGTCAGTGCTCGTGAAAGCTCTCATTCTTGTTATTCAGTCTGATACAAACCCGTGGAACTAGAAAGAAATTTTTATCAACTACCATAGCATGAATGTCTTTTGAATCATTTTCAAGACAAATAATATCAACGCTTTTGTTTTGGTTCGGAGGAATCAGCGATTTGTCAGGAACCACCCTGTCTTTCTGTGCATGTATCTTGGAACTCCCAGACGACCCGTTTCGCCCACGTTGAAATTTGTTCCAGGACAGACGCGAGGCAGCCACAACGCAACAGCAGAAAAGATGAAAAAATTCATTCCTTACCTCTCAGCTCCCAAAACAAGCTCTACTTCAACCTTGGAGCTGCTCTAAACCTACAACCAGGTTCATGTCTGCCTCTCTGTGGGAACTGTGCGAAGGAAGGGACTTCTCACAAACTGAATGGAAGCGGCCTGTGCATTGAAAAACCCGGAAATAGTCAAACCGGGTAGAGCGCAAGGGAGGAGTATCAAAGCAGAAATGCATGACTCAATATTTCAAACAAAGGTCTAGATTACACTGGAGACGACGACGAGGAGGAGCAAGCGAGTGAGTGAGCACTAGCTAGTGCTACGCGAGGATCATGATCCGCCCTCCCCCCGCGCTCCCTGCCTTCGGAAAAGGCGAATTGCACAGGGCTCGGGCCAAAGGCGCTGGAGAGACGTACCGAAGGAATTGGAAGGTCGGCGATAATTGAGCAAACGGAGGGGGTGGGGGGGAGAAACGGGCAGCGAAGGGGAAAAGGGAGCCTGCCTGAGGCGCATCCGGGCGAGCCCCTAGTCCTGGAAAACGCTCTGGAAATTACGAAAACTCTGAGGGCTAGTGTTATGAAACCATTTGAGTACTGGTACAGTGGGTGAAGAGGCAAGAATAGGTACAGACGTGTGCCTTCGCTGGTATCATGGTGACTGCCCTGCAGAACTGTCGTGACTGTCCTTCTCCGCCAGCAAGCACAGCAGCATCCCATCCCCCACCACCCACCCCCCCAAGTCGAAGAAAATAACTAAAAGTAATTTTTATAATTATAATTATAATACAAACAAACAAAAAAAACAAAAATATAGATCAAGTAAAACGAAAAAGAAAACCCCCAAGCTGAGCGTCTCCGGGTCAAGATTACCCAAAAGGAGAAGCGAACGACAGGCTCCATTTACATCCCACCTGGACCTAGATCGATCCCCTCCCGCTACAGTACCGATGCGGTACATCATCAAAAAATAATCCTGATCAATCAATTAATTAATCTTCGTCTTCTTCACTTCCCCCCAATCGTGTGCGCGTCCCATGATCGACGCCCGGGCTTCCTCCGCCTCCGTCACGTCAGTCGGTTCCTCACTTCCTGGTGTAGCTCCCTGGTGGTGCCACTGCAACCAGTCTCTCTGATCATCCGCACAGTCGTCGTTGTCATCATCATCGACAACTCCGTGGCGAGGAAACGAGCTCAACATGTGCACTGCAGCAGCGGTGTTACTGATCCATCCCCCTGTCCCGTAAGGGAAAAATGCACTCCAAAGCAACCTTTCAGATTGAATTTAAGTGTAAAAGGCCAGCCATGATTAATTCACTCAACTAGATCTGGTTCTCCGCAGGCTTCACCTTCTCCCTCCCTCTCTCTCTTTCTCCCTTTCTCTTTTTCCTTTCTGTATTAATCCAACGGTAGTTTACTTGGCAAGGCATAGCTTTCTCTCTTTCTCTTTTTCTCTGGTTTACCAAGCATCTGTATACAGTTGAATCTTTCCTCAAAATGCAAATGTCAGAGGCGGTTCCAATCCGGCCCAACCCCACATCTACGAGGTATGAATTGAGCTCCTGAGAGGATGTGGCGCCTGATTCACGTAAGTTTACCGACTTGCTGGTGGACGGCCACAAGGTCCCCATGGACAACGTGGCATGCTCCTTGATTCTGCTGATTGTTATTAACCAAATTTTCTTAAATTGAAAATATTCAATTAAAAATCAGGAATATGAATATATGTGTATATAATAAATGAGTCATATATTCTGCCTTGGGTAATGATTTTGTTCCCAGAACCCTCAGCAACAGTGGATGGACTTGGTAGTCAATTATAGAGGGCTACCCAAGGTATGATGAAACAGGGGTCATGTTTGTGGTGGACGCTTGGAAAGTAAGGTAGGGTTGCCATGATCAAGCTTTGCATGCAGGTGAGACAAGCTCCAAACTTAGCCCATGCCTTCCCCAGCCAGGATCCACACCCTGTTCTCATCACCATTTTCATCACCCTCCCTGCAGATCCTCTGCAAATCCTTACTGCTTCTGATGGCTTGTTTCACAATGCTCAGGTTTCTCTTCAGGGCCTGAACAAGTGGGAACTTGGAATTGCATCATTCTAGTTTGCTTTACTAACAAGATTGTCCATTTGCCTGCCATCTCCACACACACACACACACACACCCCCACCCCCCATTGTTTGTTCCTCTGGCTGACAAGCCTGCACAAATCACTTGAAGTTACCATCTTGGCTTGATTCTTCTGACATAAAAAAGAGGGAAAAATAATTGAATTGAATTAAGCATGTTCAAGAATAAATGCATGTTCTTAATTTAAAGTATTAAAAATCATCCAATTTGTTTGACTAGAAATAATATACCAAGCCTTGTCCTGATGGGGATTGGATGTCAAATTATCACACATTTTGGTTATGTTGTTGGTCACAATGTAAATTTTATACAACTCCAGCTCTTGTCAACTATTATTTCTAATTAAAAACTAATACTCTCATTAGTTATATATTCCACTGAATCCAGGGTTAAATTCTGGAGCCACCACTTGTTGCCATCATTTGGAGACTTGTGTGGATCATTGTTATAAGCTGCTCATTGCCAGTCCCCTTTATTATTAGCCAAAGACAGGATAGCATGAAAGGGTGCATCAATTCAATACCCTTGGCTTTGAGAAGATGGTCCAGAGGGTTCTTGTAGATGACCTTAATTAGGCTATTGGCAGATGAACCTGTAAAACTTGGTGAGGCCTACATGGAGAACCTTTGATCCCTCATACTTTGGGAACCAATGTTCCAGCACCTCCAGCTGTCAATCACTTATGGCTCATGTTCCCATACCACCATGAACATGGTTCCCTTCAATAATGTCACAAGAGAGGGGAGAAGAGGGGAGAACTTACACAGTACACACATATTCACCTGAATCAAGGCAACTCCAAGCAAGTTAGATGATCCATGGATGAATGAATAGAAAATGCCTGGATGGATGGGTGGTGGATTCAAGTATCCAGAGTTGCTGGAATGAGCTACTCCTCTGTGGCAGCATTCCATATTTGCTAACTGGATATCCAATTCCAGTCAACAACCACCAAACAACAGTGCAGAGAAATTCACCTAAATAGCCGGAAAGTGTGTTTAAGCAGCACAAAGTGTCACATTGCAAGGCATTAAAATACCAGAATGTTATGTGTTACATGTCATTACATTCCAAAATGTTAACACATAACATTTTGGAAATTCTCAAAAATGCAATACAGAATACATAGAGGTGCATGTTGCCACTGGCAAGGGGCATGAGCCACACAAAATGAGATTCAGGTGCTATAGAGAAGCCTGATCAAAGAAACCCTAGAATTTTGACAGCCTCTAACCAATCTTGCCAACAGGGAAACCTTGCCCCTAGTTCCATGGTTTCTAGTAAGTGTGATGCTCACTGATCAACTTTTGACTTCTTCCTTCTTCCACCCTCCACAACATATTATTCTATTGTCAAAAAACAACCTCCTGTCTCCATTTCATGACAAGATTTTATCTTGGAAAGTGCATCCAGGATCCCAGCATCTTCAGGGGGGTGGGGTGTTCTTTTTTGCTCTCTTATTTTCTAAGTTGAAATTATCATGGAAGACCAGCCTTATCATCCAACCTCAATCACCACAATCATCGCCCCAAAGATGCTAAGTCTACTTGGCCAGTGGTGGGGATGGTACTTTTGACCTATAATCAAGTTGCCTAGCAATTTGTGCAAGATACAGTTGGAGCCCGCCCAACCTGACTATGCTCTTTTGACATTTATGGGTCTTATCCACAGGATTATATCTAAGTGCGTGCTTAAACCCAGGGTTTCTGTACAGAAGGCAGCCCACAGGTTCCCTTATTCAGGGGTGGAAGCTTTGGCATTGGTCTCACACATCAGCCCAAATCTTCTAAATAGCCAGAGAGTGTGGGTGTGTTTGTGTGTTTGTGTGTGTGTGAGCTCTCTCCATGCTGGTCTCATGGGGCTTGCCAATTCAAGATTTACTCATCCACATGGGGCTTGTGAAGGTGACACAAATGCTTGCAGTAAAAGGTTTGTTATGATGAGAAGAATATGAACATGAAAGGAATATGTAAAGCGTGACAAGGGCTTTCAATGCTAGCTATTAGCATTTGGGTGAAAGTTGGCCAATGGCTTTGGTCTTTCAGGAAAGATTCCAAGAATTTGATTTTAAGATTGAGTAGATTTTTGCATTTGACTTTAAAAAAAACAAACAAACAAAAACTAAATCTAAACTGATTGAGATTTTGAATCAACAGATTTTGACTTTCCTAGATACTATGATAAATAAGTTATCCCTGCATTCATGAAAGTGTAAAGTTTTTCTGAGATAGATAAAATAAGTTTTAATTGAATGGTGAAAACATATGAAAATGGTAGGTATATGTGTATGAATGTGTGTATAAATCCACACACACACACACACACACACACACACCTGTTTACACATTGTACATGAGATGTATGTTGAAATATTTGGACATCTACAACCCAATTATTTATTCATACTTGTTCTTTTAATATATGTGTGTATGTATTTTTTTATTTTTTTATTTTTTTTATTTTGTACATGTGGAGAAAGAGAATATCTCCCAAGCACAGAAGAGGTGAGCCTGCAAGGCAGTACAGCATTCCAGATTTGAGCTCCATTTTGCATCTTCTTTCTTGCAATGCCTATGCAGAAGAGCCTGGGCCAACTATATCACAACAAAATCCAATCTTTGAAACTGATCCAAAATCATAGACATCAGCAGTACTCCTTTGAGCATATTACAAACTGCTTTGGACTCTGTCAGTGAGCAAGTCTGACAGTGTAACCAAGGTGAACTCTATGGCAGGTAGTCTCATGCTCTCTCTATGTGTGCAAGTGAGTGTGTATATGTGCAGGCCTTGCTTGGGTTTGCAGACTTTGGTGCTTTGGTTTGAGTTTGGCCTTGTTGCTAATTTGTTGCATGACTGACTGAAGGCAGTCAATTTGCAGCATGGTGGCAGGTTAAGAGTTCTTAAAAATAAAAATAAAAACTCTCATTTCTCTATCTCGCTCTCCCTCATGGGTTCTAATGAGACCAAACTTGAAGCATAACTCAGATTCAGTTGTGGGAATTGTTCTTCAAACAGTCAGAGGAGAGATTTTCCAAATTGAGTGAAGGAGTGGTTCACATCACATAATGTTTATGGCTTTGAGAGTGGATGGATCTGAAGATAAGTTAACCAACTGTGTAAGACAAATCATGGAAGTTTGTTGTGTGATTATGTGTGTGTGGATGGGTTTGGCTGCGCAGAGTGAAGTAACTTTATTTTATCCTACAAACAATGTGTCTGGAGTGGGGCCAGGCTCACAAGGAAAATTGCTACAAAATTTGTGCCATTGAAATGGAAGAGGACTGACCACACATGACATTTCTAGAGAGAAATGGGAAAAAAGAATGCTCTTTTTCATTTAAAACCAGATTGCCAAATCTTGTACACAGACAATGTTACTACTATAGTGTCAGCCCATGTAGTGCATTGTAACCTGCATTGTCAACAATTTCCAAGAAAATGTGTGAATAACTGCTTGGACAGGTTCACTGGAAGACACTCCACCAGTATGTAAAACTTGGAATTTAAGTTGGAATTTAACTTGGGATTTGGGTAATATTGAATTGTCAGACAAGAATTTGTTGCAACTGTTTTGTGTTGCAGTTTGAGGCCCAAATGATCTCTGGTCAAGAACTCCTTGTTACAAAAGCCATAAGACCAGTTTTGGTTTTAATGAAGCAAATCAGTCATACAGGAAAGAGCTTTGTGGAGTAGATGTTTCCCTGTGGCAACTTGTGTCTGTGTCACATATTAATCACTTTCTCTACATATTTAGTGTGTGTTTTTATTGCTTTGATTTCAGACATGCTGCTTGAAGCTAAGGCTTGAGTACCTATTGTGAGGTGTCCATGAGAGTTCAATGATTCATGAGCTAGAGCCAATGCCAATCATAACTGTCTCCATAAGCTTGTTCTTCACTCATTATGAACCTTGAAACCTGGGCTTTGCAAAAGGATGTCTACAATTTAATGACTTCCACCTGGACAAATCTAGGTGGAAGCTGCTACAGGATCCCACTCCAATAGGTCAAGAATAATTTTCTTAAAAAGTTGCTGAATATTGTCTGTTTTGAATCTCCTTGTGCTTTTGATTCCAACATGTAATATAGAAAGAAAGTTTAAACATACATTATGGCAACATGATCAAAGCTTTGTACAGTATAAACTAAACACTGTGAATATTGTTTATAATACTCATATTTTAAAAATTAACCTTTAAATAATCAAGCATTTAGGCCTGTTTGTTTTGGAGTTGCAGCAATGATGTCGTGTGTTGGGGATTAGGGTACCAATAGGCAACTAGTTGTTGGGCAATGAAAATCAATCAATCATATAAATTACAAAAATGTAAATATTTCAAAAATCTAACCACAATCCCATGTTCCCAAACATCCAAGAGTTTTGAAGGTTTTAATTATTGAAATACAATATGTGATGATGAGAGGGGCTAACTTAGGTACACATCTCATTGAATGTCCATATGATGAGATTCTTTAGTGGTATATACAACACCCATCAACTAAAAAAGTCTTGAATTGTGTGATTCTTGAAATTTGACTATTGGGTCATTGCATACCCTTCAAGAGTACTGTTTTAGCAGATATTGACACAACATCATCCCAGTAATTAAACCCTTCAAAACTCTGAAGAGGTTGGATCAGATTGATATTGGAGGGCAGTGGTTTTGTAACATGCCAACTATGCAACTCTTTTTTTTGTAGAGTACAAAATAAAAACGTGGTGACTGAGATAGAAAAAAAAAACTAATAATAATAATAGTAAGAATGTTTTTATTTTTATTTTAAAAAGGGTAAAGGAGAGGGGAGGAACTGACACGGCGGACGGTTTGTCTGTGACGTATTGAACCTGTCAACGGGGTCAGTGCCGGGACGCAGTACCGCTGTACCGTCGATTTCACTTCATCCAACGTCGCATATTCTCAGCCAGCAAGGACATTTGAATACACAGCCTCAGCAAAAGCTAGTGCAACTCTGCTTCATTAGTTTCTAAACAAAAACAATAACAACAACAATAATAACAATAATAATAACAATAATAACACCACTAGAAACTGAAGGTGGGAGGATCACGTGGCAAGGCCCAGGGGCGAGGGATATGGCTACTCCGGAGCACCGAAAGCCGCCCAACTGACCCTCACCACGTTTCTCCCGACGATCCACCCCCACAGCAGATCACACTGCACTGTTTTGTTGCCTGTTTCCATGCGGGATCCAAATCTGTGCCTCCGGAGGTAACAAACAGCAGGGCTCTGGCAGCCATCGGAGGCACAAGCCAATACCCATTTGTGGAAGGGCCTCCCAGCAAGTGAGGCGGTGATGCGGAATTTGTCTTATCGGGTCCCGATTGAGTTCCATGGAAGCAACCGACACCGCGGTGCCCGCGCGGAGAAGGGGATGGGTGGGGGTGGGGGTGGGGATGTGGTGTGGTGTGGTGTTGGTGGGATTTCCTTCCTCCGCCTCCTCGAAGGCTGTGCCCCGAGCATGAGTTGAGTGCGCTGAATGCACGCAGGAACAGCGGAGCAGGAGAGGTCGAAGATGATGAGTTGGCCCTGGCCTGCCTGGGCTCCGATGAGGGATCGCCGGAGATTGAGCCCGTCCCCCTGGCGAGGGACGACCCTCACAAGGTGCCTGCACACGCTGCAAGGGGAGAATGCTTCACGTGATTTCGGTGCCGGGGCTTCTTCATGGTCGCAGCTCCTCCCTCCCTCCTCCTCTTCTTCCTCTTCTTCTTCTTCCTCCTCCTCCTCCTCCTCCTCCTAGTGTTTGTTGTTTGTTGTTTTGTATGCAGTGTGCTGCTGGAGTGGCAGGGATCGCATGATGCCCACATTTGAGAGTGTGGTGCCACCTCATTGCACATGTCATGTGGGGTCGTCACTCCGCCACAGCAGTCCTGATCTGGAATTTTCTCATTTTTAACCAGGGTTTCATTTATTATTGTCAACATTCCTTCGTTTTTTATATATATTTATAAACAAATATTTGACTGTGGTTGAGCATGTAAAGTAGCTGATGTAGAAACTCAATTGTGTAAGGTTATTTTTTGTTCTCTTTTCTTTTTTTTCTTTTTTTTTTCTCCTTTTTGTACTATGTCACCATTTTAATTTTAATTTTAATTTCATTATTTTTTAATATTTTATATATTTCTTTTGGGTCACACTTTCTGCAAGAAATGTTTGCTACAGGCTTAGTCCCCAGTTGGCATACACTACAAGGGAATCCTCTATCATGGTGCAAGAACAATGCTTCTCTTTTGTACAGAACCATGTGATATACTAGAGATACCTTCTGGAGAATTGTACACCAAATAGAAGAGAGAGAGTCAGAAAGTGATTCCATGTGTATGGATTCTTTGTCCTCCCAATGATTTAGTATACTGTGTGAGAATATGCAATCAATCACAAAATTGTGTGCACAAAAACCATGGAAGAATACCCACATACATATTCTACACAAGAAGTTGACCTATAGTTGGAAAATCATGCATGGTCACCAATTTTGTTTTTGCTTTAGGCATGATTTCTATTCATGACTACACAGGAAAGTGGAATATATAACATAACAATTTGATGTTTCTTTGTTCACATCTTCCAAGCATGTTCCCATTTTCCTCAATGATCCCATGTTCTCATAATCCACAAGGGAGCTTCACTGTGATAGACTGTACCCTAATTTTATACTTAGATCCAGGCAGTTGAATGGACCCTATGACACAGAGGGACTACTCTGGTTTTAAGCACGTGGTGATCAGCATAGATTAAGTGAGGCCAAAACAAACACTGCTTTTGGGGACAAGAGGGTGAGATTATTGACTCTAATGAGAAAGAGGAAGGAGAGAAAGATAGAGAGATATGAAAGGGAAGGGAGAAAAAAGCTTTTTGTCTTACCCAATCCTTATGCTTTATTTTCCACCAAAGGCAAACTCATATCTATATTCCTTTTACACTGAGACAATGAGAGAGAAGGAGGAGGTTGGCATTGTGGCCCAAAGAAGAAAGTCTTTCTTTTTCCCACTTCTTCTTCTTCTTTATTTCTTTTGACCCATTGTCTGCAGCTTTTTCTGTGGCGTCTTCATAGCTATGTGATGATCAGCCTCTACAGTGGCACCAATTCATCTCACAAGCTCCATCAGCATTTCACAGAAACAGCTGAGCCCCCTATTGATTGGAGATGGCAACACCTCTGTGGACCATGTATGGCACAGCCTGTGGGTGGGGCAGGGGGGCAGCGGCAGAAACCAAAACTCTGGGCTGCCCGCTTCTAGAAGTTACCTCTGGTGTAGAAGGTATTTTCGCTAATGGGTGAATTTTGTTTATTTATTTATCGGAAATTTTAAGTGATCTCAGACACTGCTCTGGTTTTTGTCAGAAGTGAAATTGAGCTCCCTCACCACCATCACATTGAATGCAAATTAGTGTGGTTGATTACCAATCCCGAATTCCTAGATGCCCCAAGTACTGCAATATTCAGGTGTGGCTTATAGTAATGTATGTCTCTACAATAGAGAATCATGCAATCATCAAACTATAATGTCTGAGCATTGTAATCAATCAGTTTATTGTTTTAAATTGAGCTATTATACGCATATGACAATATCATTAATTTTTTTATTAAAAAAAACATTTGGGTTTGAGTGCTCTGTAATTTGACAAAAATTGTGAAAAAAATGTGGGGTTTTTATACTTAGGGGGACAAGGTGAGAAGCCACACCTTTTAAATCCTTTCATTGGCTAGAATTGAGAAGTCTATAGATTTCAGGTAATCAAAGGATTTAAAAGTTGTGACTTCCCCTTTAAGTATAAAAATCCCCTTACATTTCCAGCAAACCACAAAATGAAAGAGAATATGTGGAAGTTTCATATTGAATAACACTCTCTTCTCCTTGTGTTTTTTTTTGAAACTTTATTTAGTAAAAGAGATTTTAAAAAAAAAAACAAAAATGTAGTGCATTGATATTAAAAGAAAACATATGATGAAGATAAATAATTAATAAATACTTATGACTTTCATGATAAAGGATTTCGACTTTGTTTTTGAAGTTTTTTTTTTTTTTTTTTTTTTTTTTTAAATTACCAAGAAAACATAATAATTATGAAGTAAAATTCATTCTTTGCTTTTATTGCAGATATGCCTATTATAAATGATTAAGAATCTCATATTTTTGAGATCTTTACTACTCTTTAAATTCTACACAATTGTTTTTGGTATTATTTTTAAAACAAGGGCACATTAGATATGTTGGAAGCAAAATATGATATTTCATAAAAAAAAAAGCTTCTGAATTATTGTTTTTAAAAATCCATGTCAATCAATTATTTGAGTAAAGATCTTCAACAATTTCTGCCATTTAACCAAACATATCATTTTCCCAATCACAATTTCATTCTTTTTTATATTAAAGGGAGAATCCAACCATTGTATTTAAATCATGAAAGGAACTAATTTTAGTTTCTTACCAATCATATTGTGTATTTTACTTTTTCTTTACACCCAATGAATAAAAAAAAAAGAGTCTGAGTAAAAATTACTCCAGAGCAAGGTCACTGTATATTTAGATTGAACAAAAACATATATATATATATATATATATATATACACACACACATATATATCTTTCTGCATTCAATCTAAATTTCATTAATACTATTATTATTCAGGGAGTATCTTAGGGCATAAAATTGCAAATCAAAATATTATATCACGTAGTATGTATGTGTATTTGAATAAGACCTGTTGCATGTTTTGAATTTAAATGATGCCACAAGTTTGTCCACAAGTTGAGGTAGAAGAGCTTGATTAAAACAGCTATGGCTTTTGTATGTTCGTTGACTTTGAAAAGAATAAAGTATTTAGTAGAAAATTTTGATGGGACTGACAGAATGCTGTCCTTTTTGGAAATGGATATGTTTATGGCACTTTTTAAACAATGTCAAAGATTATTTTGTACATATCATTCATGTGTAATGCATTTGCCAACTCAATGCATTTTTATTGATAAATCACCCAAACGTCACTTTATTTTTTAAACAAAAATGTCAACACAGAAAGTCAAGGTTTACTACAATGTGCATTACAAGCAGTATAGAGAAAATAGACATTTCACAAAAATAGCAGTCCAAAAAAGGTTAAATGTATACAATAATAATAAAAACAAAGACATTCATGCAATCAGCATCAAGTTTCTTTTCCACAAGGACAAGATATTTGCAGCCCAAAGTGTGAAATACATGCACACAATTTTATTTATAGATTAGTTGGTTTATTTACTTTGATTTGTACAATTTTACCCTGTTGTCTTTTCCCTGGATAACTTACACAATTTCCTAATGGTTAGAGAGAGAGAAAGAGAAAGGTGAATATATTGGGGAATTCCAAGGTCCACATGGACACACCCAATTGGTGCATGTAACACAAGTGACTGCATTGCATGTATTTGACTTTTCTGACATGGCAAATATCTGGCCCTGTCTCCCAGGCCTTTTACCCCAGACCATGTATGGAGAATGTTCTATGAAACCCTACAATGTTTTCTCTTCATATATATCCTTAACTGGTTCAACACTTGGTAGGAAATGAGCTTTACGAAAATACATAATCCCTATTCAAAACACACAGCTCTTTAATGGTTTTGAGCAAACACATGAAATGGTGATATAAAACCATAGCTCTCAATAAACACAGCAAAATGTATCATGGTGTACAACTATTTAATTTGTCAAAATGTGTCCTACAGACCCATGCTGACAGTGTGAGCTTGTGTTTGCTAAACTCCCTGTTTCAGGCTTTTAGGAATGTTGGATGAACTATAGGCTTTGCCCTAAAATACTGTCATGCCATGATACACTTTCCAGATGAGGAACCACTTAATTTAAGACTGTGCAGGACCCCCTCCCCACTTCTGATTTGCTTTAGGACAAATTTAATGAAGCTGATCCCTGCCTTGCTTAGAGGGGGAAAGGCTACTCCTTCGGATGGGATGTAGCCCTACAGATTCTCCAGCTTTCTCTGAACACTCTTCCAATTTGCTAGATTTTTTATAATTGTTGCTTCTGCTGCCACAGTGTGTTTGATCTTGCAGACTTTGTTTGCCTAACATGAAGACAACTAGCCATGTTTAGAAGAGCTTTGTTTTGCTTTTTTGCTTTTTATTTTTCTAGTATCATGTAGATAAACAGTTTATTCATTTGTATATTGAGGAGTGTCCAGAAAACATGATTAGTAATATTATTACTGACACAAAAAGGGGTGTACCCAATTTGTAAAAAAGTAATCTTAAAAAGTAAAACTGGTTCATGAACTAATTTATTTGAGGGGGTGGGATGCTAGTTTCTTTACTTCATTGCGTCTTGGCATAGTGGATGGACAATTGAATTGCATTTGAATGGGATGTGATAACAATCTAAGAAACTTTTTGTGCATCCATTGAAGACAGATTTTGCCATCCATGTCAAATACTATTGACAAAGAGTGAAGCTTTTGTGGTTGAATTGAAGTATAATCTTTTTAAAGAATAGAGTATAAATTTAATCAATTGGATTATAGCATAATAGAGAATACAGTTTTTACATTTTTGGGTTTTCAAATGAGACACATCAAAAACTGTGTTGTTGCAATGTGTTTGTATAGTCCACATATGATGCCTCTAATATATATGTTATATTGAGTTTAATCTTATCAATTTTTTTCATGTATTATTTATACTTTTTTTTATCTAAGTTTAACTTTAGATTTTTTTAAATTATTATTTTATTGGAAGAACTTTGTGGTCAACTCAAGGATTTTATTCTAAAAATCTTTTTCAATTTTTTAAAATGGCACCATATGATTCCTTCTATCTTTGAATATGGTCAAATGTTTTGGTAGTTAAAAGATGGCTACATGTTATATTTATTTCTACATTCACATCTAATATTGAATTCAAAGAAAATTGTGCAAAAGATTTTATTTTAAGGTCTTTGTCAACATGTTTTATGATTTGTAAATCTCCTTCTAATTTTTTTGTATTATTGCAAATGTAGAAGTAATTTTTTTTCATCCAATGTTGGTGCAATGGCCACCTTGCTGTTCTTTTTACTAATTCAAACCAGTTGAATCTGTATCTCAAAAATGTTAGGAGGTTTAATTTATATAGAATTGTAGTTATTAGCATCCACTTTACTAATAATGTATTAAGAAAAACCTCAGGTTCAAGTAGGTTTGAACCTCCATAAGATGTACATTACCTTGTATTATTTTAGAACGATTTTAATATAATTATTTTTCTTGCTTTTGGGAAATTCTTTGCAAAATAAAAAAATCACCTTTAAAATTTTAAAGAGAATTACCTTATACTAAAATTAAAAATAAGAATGAAAATAAAATTATCATAAAAAATAAAAAATTAATGAATCTAAGTTTTAAAAAATATCAATATGAATCAAAGATTAAAAAATCCTAATTTAACAAGGAGAGGATTACTATCTTTAACCATATTAGAGTTATTTGACTTGTATTTTGAAGAGCTTTGAGTTTTATATATTCTACCAATCATTTTTGTTTGAGCTCTAGATTTGGTTTTGCCTCTTCAAATTTAAGATACCAAAAAAGAATAGTCCTACTATCCATTTGGTATTTTCTTGTTTCATGAAATAGAATAACCGGAATTTATTTATTTATTTCGTTTTCTTCTTCTTCTTCTAAATGCTTAGTATTTATTATCAATAGAAGAGTATCAGAAAGACAAAAGAAAGAATAGAATATGAAAAAATCTCGAATTACCAGATATTTTCTACATGAAATTTTACTAGAAAATATAATGTGTTGGAAGATAGAAATGAAACTTCATCATTAATAAAAATTATGAAAATATTGTTGAGAACATAGACAATTTGTGAGCTGCAATGCAAGACATGGGTGCTCCATTCCTAATGCCTTCTTTTTTGTTCAGGGTCAAAAAATAAAATAAAATAAAAAAGTCCCCTAAGCTAAAACATTGGTCAAATGTTGATTGAGTTGCAATTCCATAAAAAAGTTTCTTTTAAAAAATTAACAGGAGATGTTACTAGGGCATAAATCTATGGTGTGTTTTTTATTTTTTATTTTTTTATTTTTTATGAGCCGTACTAATTCTCTAAATCTTTTTCTCCTACCCAATTTTCTTTTTGATGACTCAATATAAAATATATAAAAAAATAAATGGATGATTAAAGCACAAAAATGAATGAGGATTTAGTAAGTAATATTTTAAGACTTTAAGTTAATAAATTTTTAATATGTGAAAGAATTATTTGTGTTTTTCTGTTTTTTTTATTAGATTTTTTTTTTTGGTGTGAATAATTATAAATGAAATAATTTGAATTTTCAAGTGTATCAAATGATGGATATGCTTGAGGACAGTTGAACAAATCTTTTACAATTGCTTATAATTGATCAAAGCTTGATTGAAAATTTGGATTGGATTTGTAAATCTTTTCAAGCTTCATTGTAAATTCTAGTTACACTGGTTGAGAATAAAACCACATTACTATAAACTGCTTATTTATTTTTCTTAATTTTTTAATTTTACTAATGAAAACGTGGTAATCTCTCTCTCTCTCTCTCTCTCTCTCTCTCTCTATTTCCTTTTTTATACCAAGTGTGTATGCAATGTCCAAAGAATTTGAGTTTAAAAATACATCCAGATTTTTAAAAATGTTTTCTTTAGTACATATACTTTTTTCTAATGGCATGGTCTCAGGGTCAAGCTGTATGACCAAGACAAAACATGGTCATGGGCCCCCTTTCAGCTGTGGTCCAGATGGTACAGGGACTGTAATGACAGGCAACATGGAGCAGGGCATGAGCAAACTTGCATGAGGGAGGGAAGAAGAAGGGGGGGGGGGATGGTACTAATATTGATGCAGAACTTGACTTAGTCTTCAGGATCATGCCCCTGATTGATTGATCAGTTCAACTGAACTCATTGAAGACTTAACACACTTGGAAGAAAGAAAGACCAGTACAGAGACCAACCCTCTGCAATGCCCTCCCTGTTGGGAAGATGTTGATGAAAGAAGAAGAATTTGAAGCACCAATGAATCAGGCACCTCTAAATAAACCCTAATTGTCTTCACTAGACATGGCTTTGAGTGTACTTTGCACAAAAAAGTGGGACCCAAACAGAGACTAGCAGGCCACACTCTCACCACCATGGGGCTGCTCTTGCACACTCTACCACCACTATTTTCCTTTTTTCTGCTGTCCCAGTGTGCATGTGATCCCACCAATAGACAGGTCATGGCGGCGCATGTGCAAGAAAGGTAATTCAAGGGTTTTGAGCACAATGGATGAGTAAGAAAGGTTAGGCACACAAGGGGGCAGCAAGCAAACACACAGAATATGTGGAAAGATTAAAAGGGAACCTGGCTGGCTGGCAAGCAGCCGGCAGCGAGGCCAGATTTCTGGCTTGTGTACTTTGGCAAACAAAGACCCTTTTCCTGGTCTCATACACACTCACACACACCCTTCACATGAGCAAAGGGGGACTTTCCAAGGGGAAGTATGAGTGCTGGTATGAAAGGGAGTCTTCACAACAACAGCCCCCCCCCCATGCTCAAAGTGTGACTCTGAGTGGGTGAGGGGGAAAGGGCCAGCTATCTGTATTTCTCCTCCCCCCTTAAGGTCTTCATGCTGAGCCTGTGCTCACAGGACATGATATCAATAAATGGAAGAGGGCTCAAGGGGGGCCTTACTGGTGGCTTGTGTCGGAGCTTTCCTCTATGGATGGGTACGTCTTTCTCTTCTTTTACTTCTACTTTTTTTTAAAAAATTCTTTTTCTTTTGTTTGCATGTTATTTTTGTTTCTTTATTTGATTGAGTGTGTCTGTATGTGTGTGTGTGGGGGTCCTGTGGAATGGTACCATTTATTTTAAGTGTTGCAGACATGGGTTTCATCATTCGGTCCATGGATCTCAAGATCATCCTCAAGTGATGATCATGTGTAGTGTGTAATTGAAGATTTGGGGCAAAATATCTGCATAATTATTATGATTTCAAATCCCCAAGTTTATGCTCAAGCAATCTTCTACTCATTCTCCCATGAAAACCCCCCCCCCCCCCCAAATCCTTTGTACCTGAGTTTAATCTTTCTTACTTTTGTTCTTCTTCACCTGAAATCTTATCCAGCCAAACAGGAAGTTGGTCACAAAGTCTTTGAGATGATATATATATATATATATATATGCATATTGCATATTGCATTTCATTTTCAATTTCATTTTGTTTTTGTTTTTTTAAAAAGGATACTGCTCGAATGCTTCATTGCATAACTAGCCAGTTCTTTTTATTCTTACATGTCACAAACTTATGAAATGAGTCAAGGAATTGTGAGAAGTGTGTGAAGGATGATGAAAAAGATTTGCTGCACAATGACTTTTGAAATTTTAGGGCAGAAACTTACATCTTATCTTTTAATTAGTTTTAATTAAATAAATTATATATATATATATATATATATACACACAAAAATTACAAAAAATTGTCAAAAACATTATATATACAATTTTATTTGACTGTAAGGATCCATTCATTACCTTGGATATGATAAAAATACAACAATATGGTTTCTACTACAGATATGTAGTTTTTAAAGCTTATAAAAATATATTTAATATTATTTTTGTGACCTTTGATAATGGAGACATATTTTTGTGACATTTCAAATGGTTATACAAAAAGCTTACAAGGTGCAACACAAGTTGATAGTATTAAAGGTGGCCTTACTATTTGTAAGAGTAACTAATTGTTATATTAGATTTTAGTAACATGTCAATTAAGTTAGTACAAAGTATTTTTTGGGAAGTTTGCTAATTTTTTGTAACCTAACGTATTAAAATACATCTGACTTTTGAAAGAAATTTCAGGTAAATCTTATATTCAAGCTACTAAATTATTTTGGAATAAATAAGTATTTAGTAAAAAAATTTATATTGAAATCATTTCAAAAAGGTTCACAAGGATTTAAAAGAATGTGGAAGATTTTATTCAAATTTCAAAATATGCATTCTATTTTTTGTGACATTTATTGCTGCAGGATGTAAATTATTGTGAATTTTTCAATGGTCTCCAAAACAAAATATATTAAAATATTTATGGTACAAAGATACTATCCAACTGATAATAGTTTAAATTATGAAAAAAAATTCTTAAAATTCAAAAAACCAACAAAAAATCGATATTTTACATTCCATGCAAAAAGTTATGGTTTGCTGTAACATTAAAAAAACCATTAATAGACAACTATGAAGTTATAAAACCTTGTAAAAAATTCTATACAACCAATCAGATAAATAAAAGAAATTGTAGATTTAAGTGAAAATTTATATTTTAGAATAATAATTACATTAACTTTATGTTTTTTCACCAGAATATAAATAAATATTTAAAAATATTAAAACTTTAAATTGAAATGAAATAAATAAATCTCTTTTTTAGAGTCTAAACATGCTACATGATACCAATTTTTCTTATGGAGCTATTTGGAACAAATAAATTGCCAAAAAGCTATTCTTGAAAATTTTTGAAAATTCTTTTTAAAATAGTTGATGATTAGTTATACAAGTAGAATAAAAGCGAAAAAAGAAGTTTCATTAATTATAAAATTATCCACAATTTGATGCAAGATGTTTTACTAATAATTATAAAATAGATTCTTTTTTTCTTGACATTTTATATATAAGTTATTAGTAGCCTGCTATGCAAGAATATATTTTCATGTATTGTTCTTTTGCAAAAAAGTTTCAAATTATGTATTATTTTGATTTTTTAATTAATTATAAAATTAAAAATTATTTTTTAACATAATATTTTAAAAAATAAATATAAATAAATATAGTATTTTTATAATATAAACTAAATTATATGTATATGTATATATATATATATATATATATATATATATAAAATAATTAATCAAGTATTTTATTTTAAAAATATTTGATATATTTTTTAATTTATTTACAAAAATTTATAGACAAATACTTATTTGTTTGTAATACTATATATATAAATAAAGAATATAATTATCATTTAATTATCATTAAAATTAAACCAAGTTATAGTATAGTAACAAAAATTAATATGATAAGATTTATTATATCTACATCTTATCTTTAAACTTTTTAATAAAGTTATAATATGATATAAATATTATTTTAAAATATTATATATATATATATATATATATATATATAGATAGATAGATAGATAGGTTTTTTGTTACTTTAAAAATAACCTCATTTAGAAATTTTTACTAATGTTCTTGTATCAAAAACATTCAAGATCTGTTTAGATCCTTTATTTTCTATTGAAAATTCTTTATTCTTCTATAATTTTCTAATTTCTTTCAAAATATTTACAAAAATATTAATAGAGTTCTTATTTCCTCTTTAATCTCTTAAGTCTATCTTTACAAAAAATTATGACTCTTAAGTCATAGAAAGTCTATAAAAAGTTATTTAAACTATATTTTGAATGCATTTTGATACAAAGTTTATCTTTTTAATTAAGATTATAAGATTATACACCTATTTTTTTCTTCTAAAAAAACTAACTTTTATATTAAAATTTTTTACATTCAAATATAATTTGATAATTTGATGAAAATTCTTCATTATTATTTAATAGTTTTTTTACTCAAATTTTCTCTTTTTTAATATTATTACACTTTTAATACATATTTCTCATAATTATTAATAAATATCTCAGTTTATTGAAATTATATAGTATAATTGTATTTTTTTTTGTAAAAATTTAAATTGGATAATTTTGAAATTTTTAACAAAATCATATACATAATTTGTTACTAAATAAATAAATAAAATGCATGTATATATATATATATATATATATATATATAAATGCATGTATATAAATGATATACATTTAAACTAATAAAACAAATATGTAAATGAACAATTAATCATCTAGTAGTTGACAATAAATCGTGTGAAGTTGTCTTTGATTGAGAAGCCAGTTGATTGTCTAGGATACACATAATGTAACTTTGTTGAATGCATAGCTTGTGAACAACATTGCTTGTTGTGAAAGCAACTAGCAATTGCAGTTACAATTAAGTAACAGGTGCTTAAGATGAAGACAAATTAAGAAACATGCTAACATGTTAGTTATTAGATGATTCATGTGCTAATCTTTTCTAACATGTGTCTTAAAAGATCATGTAATTATAAAAAATTAGATCTGTTACTATAAGAAGTTGCATTAAAATAATAATAATCTTAAGAACAATTTATGACTTATTGTAGTTATTATACATTTAGGAATGTAAAAAAAAATCTCTTCTATACAAGTTATAAACATATATGTATATTAAAAAATTTGTATTTAAGCAATAAGAAGTATTTTTTTGTAGTGTTTATTTATTTATTTATTTATTTTATTATTGTATTTACAAATCAAAAATCAATTAAGACTTTACTAAAATAAAAATATCAATAAATTATTGTTTTTGCTAGATATTTTTAAAGAAAGTTAACTTTTGGTTCAGAAACCTTATTAACAAAAATTCAAAGGAAAAAATAACTTAGAAAAGATTTGAATCATGACTTTTATATGACTAATATTAAAGACAAAAATGCCATTAAAAATATTTAGTGGTATCATTATAAAATCCAAAATAGAACACATGTATATTGCAACTATATTTGCCCATTGTTGTTTTTAACTAACTTTAGAGACTCTAGATGTAAGTATAAATAATGCTTAAAAGAGTAAAAGATGATTTTTTACCTACACAAAAAATAAATTGCACATAAATTTAGATAAATTCTAATAAGATACAAAATTAATAATAATATTAAATCTAATCTATAATCTAGTGTAGTACTTTTAAAGTGCTAAATTATTTATTTTTCATACAAATTAAAATTTACTACAAATTTGGTATTTGAAATATGTTTGTAATAGATAAATTTATCTATTTGATTGATATTTAATTTTTAATGCCACTATTTATAAAATATTAAATTATTTATTATTTATTATTTTTATACAAAAAATTATATGTATTCTATATTTTTTGTTCTAATTTATTCTTAATTGATATTGAAATAACTAATTTTTTAATATTTATAAAAATATAATTAATTATTTTTAAAAAATTTCAATTTCCAAGATAAATACTATAACAAATTATTTGCATTATATGCTATTGATACTTTATAATACTACTTGGAAGAAAAAAATCCATGATATCATATATATATACACATATATACATACATACATAAATTATAATTTTATTTTATTTTATTTTATCTTTAATGGAAGTAGTAGCCAAATTTAGAATAATTTATTATTCCAAGTCATCAATCTAAGAATTCAATATTATAGAATTAAATAAATATAGCATAAAAAATATTACTTTTAAATATAATAAATCTTATATATACATAAATTCAACCAAATAACTAATGTACAACATGCACCTCTACTAGGAGTTACCACTTCTTAAATTATGTTTTTTTAAAAATAGCATCTTATAAAATTACATAAATATATGATAAAATTTTATGAAGGTGCTGTAGATTGTAGAACCTTTACTATGGTTGAAATAATGTAAGAATAATCTAACTTGATTTCTATTGGATCTAGATCTTAAAATATAATATTAAAATTAATTTAAGACTTATGTCATAATAGTATGCAATCAAGAAAAATATTTGAAAACTATACATAAATTAAAAAATCATAAAATATTTAGAATCATAAAAAAAAATTCTAACAATTTTAGTTTGTTAAGAAAACCAAAAATTCTAGCAAGTTTTTGAATAGAACAAACATAAAAATTTGATTAACAAGACTAACTTTTGTATGTATAGAAAAACTACCACCATTTTAAAGATATTCTACTAGAATCAATATAGTAAGGATTTAGTAAATATTTGCAAAGATTGATTAAGTAGATTGTTGGTGATTAAAAATTTTGAATATCTAAATAGACAATACATATTAACCTTTTGTGAAAAAATATACCGACTTGAATGATACCTTGACCATTTCAAATGATAAAAAAAGAATGTCACTTTCAAAAATATTTTTGCTAGGTATTATTTAAAAGATATTATGTATGGGAGAATAAATGGTTTAAAAAATTAGCTACATCCTACCACCTTTGTTTGTCAAAATAATAAATCAAAGAACAGAAATAGATAGAAATAAGATTATTTCAATTTTTATGGTAAGAAATTATAGCAATTAAAATTTAGATAAAATAAATAAATAAAAATTATTAGATATAGCTGCCAACAAAAATTGATTTGAGTAGTATAAGATATATAAGACATAAGCTAAAAAAAATATTTATATAACTTCGAAAAATATATGTTTGCACATAAAATATAGAATTAATATACCAATCTTTTAAGAGTGTTTATTTTATTATATAGACTTAACTTATAAAAGTATAATATTTTTTTGGCACAAGATATTATATAAGTACAAAAATATTATTGGACAATATATTCTTATTCAAAAAGTAGACACATAATAGTTATAGAATGAAAAGAATAAAAAGAATATTAAAATGATTAGGTTATAAATGCTAATAAATAGTACAATGTATGATTTGATTTGATATGATTGTCTTAAAAAAAATCAACATCTAAAATTAATTCTCAAAAATTAAACTAAAAATGAAGAAAGAAAACAAATTCAAAGTGTGCCAAAATTTTTAGTACACTTGTTACAAAAATGCAACAAAAAAACCTTGTGAGAATGTTTATCTTTTATTTAGGGAACAGATAAATGGACACCTCTTTTTTACTACATGGACATCTCCTCTCCCTCCACACCCATCCCCACACCCATCCCCCCCTCCTCCCAATGCAATTTTCTTAAGTTATTGAGATTTTATTTTTAAAAATGTTATTATACTTCCAATTATTTGTGCAAGTTGATTGCATAATTTTATAGTTGATTTTCTCTAACATGGAACATACATCTAAATTTTAATATGTGATATCAATCATTCAAGTACAAAAATAAGATATTAATTAATTTTATTGTTTTTTTATTTGTTTTCATAATCCTTCTCAATAGTATTAATATAATCGTTAAAAAATATTCAAATAGGAATGCTACTACTGTGTCCATGCTAGTTTTGGACACACACATCTCACAGTAGCATTTATCAAAAACATCAAAAAATCCAAATCAAAAAGACAATTAAGTGGCAGTACAAATATTCCATATTGTGTTCCAGGTATACATACATATGTGTGTGTAGAAACAAACAAACAAACAAACAAGCAACTCCATTGTATAATATTGAGTGGGGATCAGGTTGTAACACAGCCAACGCCACCCTTCACCACGCGGCCAGAATCCAGAGCAAGCGTACGATTTGCTCATCCCCTGGTGGATGCATCGACACAATCCGCCGCAGCTCAGTCCCCGCGGGGATTCTGCTTTGCAGCATGCGCCGACCAGGTGCAGCATGTGGGTCACAGTGGCTGGCAGCACCACGGCTTGTTCCGATTTTGGAACTTGTCTCGCTGTTGTTGTTGTTGTTGGTTGCATCGCTCCGGAACACATCGGCGCAGCGGTTCCTGGAATCTGGGAACCGTGGCGATTACTCACTCAGGGAGCCAAGCGCCACAGTGATCGACGCGAGAATAGCAAGCGGAGTGCTCCTGGTTGGGAACCAAAAGCAGATGAGCCATGCTGATGGGGAGGTGGGGAGGGGGCCATTTCTGGAGCGCCGTAGATCGGGATGCTCCGGCGGTGCTGCTTGTTTGTGTGAGTAAGTGTGTGTGTTGTTACTGTGGGAGAAGCGCAGGCGTGGTGACTGACGCGCGCAGAAGGTGCGAGGCGGGGGGTGGATCAGGGGAACAGTGGCAAGAACGCCGCATCCAGGGAAGGATTGGTATGCAGGGGAGAGGTCATGGGGTGGGTGAGTGAGGCCGGGACCACCACCACAGGGGTGGGGCTATGGTGCTCGGCTTTCTTTCTTCGTGTTCTGCAGTTCAAGCCTTTCGGTGCAATGGCTGCATTTCTGATGGTGTGGGGTTTTATGACTGGGGGCTGGTGTGCCTTCAGATTGTGGACGACGAAGACGAAGAAGTGACGTCCTCACCCTCTCTTTCACAACGCTGCTACTTCTGCCCTCTCTTTTCTTTCTCTTTTTTTCATTTCCCTTTATTTCCTTCTTTAGTGTGTGTGTGTGTGTGTGTGTATATTCCTTCTTCTAGAGCGTTATCACACACTTAAGTTCTGGGAAATGTATAAAACATAAGAAAGGAATCTTTGTAATCCAGTGATACAATATCTAGAAAAATCACATTTATATATTTTTTAAATGACAGAATTAATGTTTCTTTTATTTATGTATATTGCCTTGCAGAATACCAAATTTGAATTTAGTTTAATTTTATGATATTGGCTATTAAATTTATTATCTAATATGTATACACATAAAAACATTGAAATTTTAATATGTGTTAATGAATTTTTTTAAATATTTAATTTTGACACAATATGTAAAGAATAATTTTGGATTTTTAAAAATAAGTTTTCATAATTTTACAATAAATGTCTTAAACTTTTCATCTGTGAAGCTCAAAATGACATAAGATTCTTATCTACTTTTATGTGATTTTCAAGGGAATTCATTGAATTTCATTAGAGTATTTTTTATGCTTTACTTTCGTGAATAGGAGTTCCCTACAAATATGAAAAATAAGCAAATCAGTAATGTTTTTAATATTTTCTGACATTTTTAACATCTACTCTAGTTACATTCATTTTTTAAACTTGTCATGAAAGTAATCTTAGACATCCAAATAGTCATAATAATCTACCAAAGCTTGGATGAATTTAAGTTTCAATTCAAATTAAATTTTATTCGAAGTGAATTTCATTACATGTAATAATGATACATCTAATACAAAAAATAAAATCAGTTAACTAACTATCTAATTAAATCACTTATTTTATTTTTTTATACTTTTAATTTTAAAAATACCAAATTATATATATGTATGTTTATATATATATATATATATATATTCATGAAATAAATGAGTCCAATAGTGATCTGCAAAACCACATGAACAGTCCATGTTTCAAGTAAAAAGCACTCAATCTTTTTATATATCAACATAGAAAAAAGAATTGGACTTGGAAGAAAGACTTGTTCATGGAGAGTTCTGAAGTCATTGCTCAAATTCTCCTTTGATTCTTTTACTTTTACTTTATTTCTTTCCTTGAAAGCTTCTTTCCATCCATACGATTTTCATCCATTTATTTATTTTTCTGATTTTTCCAAGTCCTGAGATGCTGGTGATGTATGGTCTGCCATTTCTGACTCAGTTGAGGGGAGGAGTGAGAGTCATGCTTCACAGACCCATAATCAAAATATAATAGTAGAATAAAATATGCAAAATAATATCAAAATTAAATGAAGAGGGAAAAGAAGAAAAAGCTCGAAGGAAAAAGATGAAAGGGAAATATTTTTAAATTTTAAATTTAAATAATCGAGTTCTGTCAGATGCAAGATCTTAATTGATATGGGAGTCAAGATTTGCTCAAGATGGATGAAAGGCATAATGGATGAAATATAAATGAAAAAATATACCAGGATGAGAGAGTGGAGGAGAGGAGGAATTACTGAAGGAAAGAGTTTCCTTCTCTCCTTCCCCCTTTTAAAGATGAACCTAAACCTTATGAAACTCATGCAACATTTTTACTTCAGACATGTCAACAAATAAAAATGGGGTTTGTTATGCTTTGGATCTGGCTGTGTAATGAGGGAGTCAATAGCATCTGCCAGCAATAACAACCAAGTCCATTCACCCACACCTATTAAAACAGCACAGACCAGACAGGCAACACAGTGAGTGCAGAACCTGTAATAAACTCACCACTCTCCATACAACACAATGTAATTAAACAACAACAGAAGAAGAAGAAGAAGAAGAAGAAGAAGGAGGAGGAAGAAGCATCTTTCCCAAAGCAGATCACATGACTGCCAGGCTCTATTCTATCTGTTTAATTCCTCAGTATTAGCTCAACATCAATTGCTCAATCAATCCCTCTCTGCCTGCCTCATTGACTGACTGAGGGGGTTGACAAAAAAGAGTGTGAATCCAGACACTGAGATCAGGCCATGGCTATAGTGGACAACCATGCCCAAACACCACCACCACCACCACCACCAAACATGCCCTAACATTAACAACAATGGATGGATGTTGTTGGTGAGTCAAAATTGCAGTGTGCAGTGGGTTAATGAGGGCATCCAGTCAAACCAACTGCCCTCTGTGGCAGTGCTACAGGAAATAGTTTAATCACTTAAATCAAATAACATAATACATATATACATGTATGTGTGTGTATGTGTATATATTCAACTTCCTTTTTCTTAAATAAAATATACTGTAATAAGTGTGGGAACAAAAGGAGGAAGGCATGAGTCGTCCACAAAAGACAACCAAAGTGGCAAAAGGCATTGATATTGTTGTAGTTTCTTATTCCTCCTCTTCTTCATTAAAGTGCGCTGTTTTCTTTTTTCTTAGCTTACTGTCTTTCTTCCTTCTTTTTCCCCTTTTGCTAAGGTGATGATGATGGAGAATATAGGATGGTATCACCAAAAAGAAAAAGAGAGAGACGAAGAAAGAGAAAGAAAAATAAAGAAAGAAAGATGATGGGATCCTGACATCTGCAGCTGCGACTGACCTCTGCTGCTGCTGCCTTCTACATGTGCTGCTGCTGTCGGATGGATGAAAAGTGGACGAATGATGGGATGAATGGATGGTCTGTCTCCCTCCCTCCCTCCCTCCCATAGCAGTGGTTACAAAGGGAAAAGCCTGATGGAGAAAAAAGTTGTTGAACAACACCTCCACTAATACCACTGCAGGCTCTTGCTTCTTGAGCAAGAGAAAGGTAAATATGGATGAATGTGTATGTTGTATGGATTAATACGTACATGGTAGATGTAGCTCCAAGGAGGCCTATCCATGCTAAAATAGCCCATGGCAAAGCCATAAGTGGGGAGTGTTCCAAGGCAGGGAACATGCACAAAGAAGGGGATGCCTATTCCCAAAGCAAAGCCCAAACCCACCAATGGAGGGAGGTGTAAAAAGGCCCCCTCCCCACCCTAGCTTTTGCCTTTGCCCCTCATTGGCACACCTCCCAAGTGACCCCTTTCACACCCAAATTAATTGCCACTCATTTGCCCAATTGCCACTCAAGCAACAAATCCCCCTAGCATTCTCTCCCTTTCTCTTTTGCATTTAATGGAGGCTTAAACCTAAACTTTGTGTAACTTAGAGGTTGGAAGACTTAGGACAGAAGGTGATGGATGCACTTTCTTTTGCTATGTATAGTCTCTATATGATTGTCTCTTGATCTTTTTTCTCTCACTTGTGTCTTTGCTAATGTAACAGTCCCAATTAGCCAACTACATTTTCTCTTCATACCCAACTCACAAATGGCTTGTAATGCTCTATCTTTTATGCTTCTTCTTCTTTTTCTTTTGTTGTGTTTTGATTGGTGGGGGTTCTAGAAAGGTACATCAGAATGCTCTTCCTCATTCTCCCATTGTGAGCTTTGTGAACCTGTACTTTTGGAATTGTAGGTCCCCTTGCCAATCATTTGTTGTGCTCAGATGGGATTGTTGTATTTCTACTTCTACTTCTACCTAATTCTGTACTTGTGAGTGTGTGTGTACAATTTAAATGTTTATCATAACAAGGCTTTATTCATATCAATAAATCTTACTTTGGTGAAATTACTGCTTCATTTCTATACACAATTGTGTGGATGTGTGTGTGCCTGTATATGTATGGCACATTGTTGGATGAAAATAGTTTATTTTTTCTTTTTCAGCAAGCTATATATATATATATATATATATAAATCTAATGGAATTGTTTAAATTATATGTTTTTGAAACCATGTAGTACTTGATCTAAAAATCCATGTGAATATACATTATTTATTTGTTTGAGAAAATTTGCAACCACATAACTATATATGCAAGTCATAGCAATTTGTTGACAGAATTAATTTCTTTTCAATTAGCACCTTGTTAAGTATTGTGTGTATGAACAAATATTGATTTAATTAAAATATAGATGGTTCATTTATTTTGTAGTAGCTAAGGAAAAAAGACTAAAACCCTTTATTAAAAAAATTCAGTTTCAACATAAAGCCCATTCATCTGATAACAATATGCAAGTTTTTGTGAATGCTGTTTAAAAGTAAAGAATTGTTCAGTTTCACTGAAAAAGTGTACACATATACATACACTCCAGTTTTCTTTTGTTTTGAACCCAATTTTGTTAAATGTTTGTTGCGATTTTCTTGGCATGTGTAAAAAAATGAAAATCAATATTTGTTCAAATCCGTAGTAAAGAAATGCTACAAAATATTTCTGATTTGGTCAAATAATTCTGTAAAGAATTTTTTTTCCAACTTGTTTTTTCATTTGAGCCATCTTCAACCTTATCCTTTCCAAAAGCCCATATATTATAGAATGTTAGTGAAATGAAACTGATGTTTAAGCATATTATTTGAACCTTTCTTCATGGAACTTCAAGATTTCCTCCTCTGATTTATGTCCACATGAGTTCTCCTGGGAAACTTTGTGTGAGGATATAAAGCAAATGATACCATGATCTTAGTCAGTACTAAAGAGTTGTATGATAAATATCTTAATCCAAATCCTTAGCCCTAATCTCATGCATCATGTGGATCTCTACCTCATTTAGGAGTGTGAAAAAGATTAGGGTTGAGGATTGGATAATGAGATTTTATCCATTCAATTTATGAAGTAATATAGTGAGAAAAACTATGGTGATTATTATTATTATTATTATTAAGATGTTTAATTTGAAACATGATTGAGATAATACATCTTCTAGTTTTCTATGTCTAGGTCCTTGAAATTATGAAGGACTTTGAAACTTCAAAATGGTTTGAATTCAAGACCATCTCTCAAATCATATGCAAAAATCAATATTGGTTTATAGCTTCAAAATTATGGGATTTTATTTTTTATTTTTTTATTATAAAGGAGGTAATTACACATTGATCCATGGAATTGTCAAATTAAGAAACAAAATAAGTTTTGTGAAGTTGTCCAATAGGTCAATAGTATTTTCCAAAGCCTCTTCAAATCTTGCTTAAAATTATTCCATGTAACACATGCCAAATCATACAAATGGTTGATAGTATATTCAATATTTGGCACTTGAAAAGAGTTATTCACATGCAACTGTACAGATGCATTGTACTCTCAGCCAGTACATAAGTACTTCATGCTTTACCTTTTTCAACAAAGGTGCATGACAACATGACAATATAAGATCTTTTGAATTTTAATGAGTTTTTCTTACAAACTTCATTCCTTGAATCTATTGTGCTGAAAAACCATTGTTTATTTGATTGAATATATATATATAAATTAATTAGACATAACAAGAATAAGCCTTGTGCAAGGATTCATTAAAGATGGATGAGATTTCACTAGTGCTATTTGAATTTGCACGACCATCCTCACTAGTGCTATTTTGCAATTTTTGGGGGTGCAACTTTCCATTCTTCAGTGTTCATTTGCTTAAGGCTCTATATGCATAAACAAGGATTTGTTTTTTGTTTTTTTTTAAAATAGTACCAAAGAATATTGGACGCACATGATGCTCAAATATTCAACATCTAAATTAGCAATACCATAAATGAAACATTAATTTATTTTTATATTAAGTTTGATTAAGGACTTTACATTTTTTTTGGTATGATATTATTAAATCTGCTTACAATTTGGAAATTTTGAACATATTACATATCATGTTAGAATTATGGTAACAAGACCATCTAAATTTGCATAAGAGACGCCTAAAATCATCACAAAAGGGATCTTTATTATCCTTCCTAAAATATGGTATCAGTATGTTCTTCTAAAATACAATGGTCTGCACAGACATTATTGTTTAATAATGTTGCATGCAAGTGATTTTAGTAAAAGACATTTAACAAAAGAAACTACAGTCTGGTTAAGATTCTTAAAATAAATATGGTACAAATGTATATTGAATCTAAAAATAAAATAAGAAATGATACCAATATAAATTAAAAAAATTCTACTGAACTGAAAACTTTTGATATTTTATCTATTAATTTATTTATATTAATATTTCTTAAAAATTGTATACAAAATATTTCTCAAAATTTCATATTTCTTAAAAAAAATTTGTATGAATTTGTTTAAAAAAATTCATACAAAAATTTGAAACATGTAGGAGAACTAATAAATAAATAAAAATAGATTTTTAAAAATATAATAATTATAGCAAGATATGAATAATGTTATCATAGTGTTAAGAATTTCTAATTAAGTTAACACTATATAACATATTCTAATGTTATATAGTGTTAAGAATTTTGATAAATATATTTATAAATATCTTAATTAGAAATTCTTAACACTATATAACATTATCATAGTATTAAGAATTTCTAATTAAGTTAACACAAAATTTTGATAAATATATTTATTGAAATATATTAAATATGAAATATATTATTGAAATATATTAAATACAAATGAAGTAGAAATAAATTTAAACATTCTCAGATAATAATAATTTTTTTTTAAAGGAATAAAATAATAAATTTGATAATAAAATAATAAATTATAACAAAATACAGATGTTTTATCATTTTATTACCAAAATTTGATAGACCGTAAACTCTATATATATTTTAGAAGATGACAGTATGTTAAATATTGGAAACCACTAGATGGACACCCCTCTTTTATTGTGTGACACCCCTTGTATCATGCACCTCTACATACACCTCTCCGCAAAAAATAACTAATTTTGATTTTAAATGAGAGTTTTTTTTTTTTTTTTTTTTTTTTTTGACATAGATGAATAATAAAAATAATAAAATATAATATTTTATGATTTTATCATTCAAAAAATTAATTTAAAAAAGGTTTGCAAGGACAAAAGAAGTGAAGGTTGAGATAATATGGATCCACAAAATACAGATAGATAAGGGTATATCAAATTTTGGTAATAAAATAATGAAATATAACAAAAATTATGATTTAAGAATCATGATTTAAAATCAAAACTAGTGATTTTTTATGGAGGTGTATATATTGGAGTGCGTGGCATGGGAACTGTCCACACAATAATAGAGGAATGTCCACCTAACAGTTTCCTAAATATTTTAACAACCACACTAAAAAAGAGTTTTGAGGAACTTATAAAATATAATAGTTAATGTTATATCTTTATTGCCAATGATTTTTATATAAGCTAGTAGAACATTTTTTTGATATGATTTAAAATAAAATAAAATAAAAAAATAATTAGAATTTAATAATATCAATTTAAATATTTCTAACTTATTATAATTATATTGTTATAAATTTAAAATCACCAAGTAAAGTTTTAAAAATACCATGGATAGTCAATAATAGAATTATATTTTTAAATAAGATCCTTGGAACATGTCTTGATAAAAGATATATTAATATAGTATTAACATGACATGACATATTTCTTAATAGAAAACTTGAACGAGATAATAGATGGTTTTGGAAGGTTAGATTTTTATATTGATATTAATCAATAGTTAATAACATGACAAATTTTTTGCAAAAACAACATATTATCAAATCTACTTATACCATGTGTAAATAAAATTGGTTTTTGAAATGAAAAAAAAAATAATATTTTCATGTTATTATAGTTTTAAAAAATTATAAAGTATAAAATTAATTAAATTAGTAATTAATTTAAATATATATATAAAATTAAAAAAATATATTTAATTTTTTAAAAAAATTAATATGATGGTGTTGATAATAATATTAATAATAAAATTATATATATATATATATATATATATATACACACACACATATAATCATATTAAAATATGAAATGCTTTGTTACCATTTCTTATAAGATTCACTATAAGTGCAAAAAAAGAAGCACTAGTGATACAACAAACAAATAGAAGAAAGAATAGATGAATACTCGGATGAAGATATTAAATGGATGTATAGATAGATGGATAGATAACTTGGTTGTGATGGATCTATGTTGTAGGAGTCCACAAAACCTCGGCCGTTAATGAATGAACTTGGTAATGGAAGACTTTGATCCATCAATCTCTACTTAGATTTTATTGTAATAGATAGACATGGACACAACTTGGCTAACAACTAGCCGGCTACTAAAAATCTGCAGCTCGCTAGCTGCCAATTGAGTCAACTAATTTGAGCCTATAGATATATATTAAATATATCTACTATATATTAAATATATTCATGATTTGATTCCACAATTAAAACACCATACTCATCTCTAAATTTTTGTTGGAGATTATAAAGCACATTGGCCTTACAAACTAGCCATTGTTAGAAAACATCAACTTTGAAGGAATTAAAGATCCCATAATAGCAAATACATCCTTAGAAAGATATGCCAAGAATTTAAACCACTTTGAACCAAATAATTTTCACCATTCCAATACATTCTTACAAGCCTTATTTAGCTTCTTTATAATTTATAAATAACAAGAAATCTTATTCTAATTTTTATCTTGATCATGTTTGTCTATTAACAAATTGATGTACTTTTGTTTTGTTAACTTGTTTGCACTTTCAAGATCAATTGGTACCATATCATATTTGGTAAAGAGGATACAACAAATAATATCAATAATATTCTTAACATCAAAATAGGATCTATTTTGAATTAGATTTAAAAATAATGCTAACTTAAATAAGAAATTGAGCATGTAGCTTTTATACTTTAGAAGTTTTATTTTTATTACAAGAGCTACTATCTTTGATTGTGGTATTGTAAAACTCATTAAATATCAACTAAATATAATGTTATTGTAGTACATTAGAAGTAATTTGAAAATAATGGATTGGAGAGATATGGTGATGTATGACTTGGATGAGGCTAAATTAGTCATGATCTTCACAATGCAAAGAAAATCACAAACAAATTTGAGTGCATACATTTAAATTGAGAAACAGTGCAATCCAACATTGGAGCAAAAAATACATCTATATTGCATAGAGCTTTAAAAACATTACGATGCTTGTAGCAATTATTCACCATGGCAAACAACAAGTTCTAATCCTTGATACAATCAAGTCTTAGTACCAGAATAATATTTGTATGACTTAGGCAAACTTAGATTATGCGGAATTTAAGCTACATCACACTATTGTAACAAATTCACTTCAACATCTTCCAAGCCTTATCGACATTTTTTTTATACATAACTTTGTGTCCTTTACAATGCAATTGATGATATGATAAATGCATCAAATGTAAAAAATTTCATAAAATTAACAAAGATATTTGTAATTCACTAACTTTTACAATTGCTTCATTGCATTTGGTATTTCAATGTTGATGTCAATAGTGATACCTATAATAAGCATCAATATGCCAAACTCCTATAGCAAGTTATCTACAATATCACTTGTGGTTGTGAACTTATGCAAAGATAAAAATATTTGAATGCCAAGACCACTAAATGTAAGTTCTAGTCTTCAACCATCTAATGGATAGTGATGGTGATGTAGTCACAAAATACTCTCTATGACTAACAATCTAGAATGAATCCAAAGCAAGATGTGACACTATCCACTAAAAAATAAAATTTTGAGTTGTTAGTAACAAATTCATCCTTAAGCGCCCTCCTTAGTATGCAACAACAAGGGATTCTATAGTATTGACAAACTATTTTTATGAAATTTTTAAAAGACTACTTTTCAACAATATTACATAATTGCTTATTATCTACAATCCAAAGAGCTAAGACTTTCAGCACTTTGGAGTGTTGGTCATTGTCCATGATATAGTTCTTGTATTAAATAATGTTGTCTATGTCTAATTGCAAGCAACACTGATACTTTTATTAATCTTGTAGGTGACCTTGAGGTGATGGGCAAGAGTATTACTTGAGGTCAATTGGACATATAAATGCATGTTTTGAGCATTTATTGACCAACATTCTATGTATGTTGGGCAACCATCGACAATCTCAAAATGGTCCCATATCCCAGAAAAAGATTGTTGATGGTTGTACAAACTATCTTTTGTTGACCTCATACTCATCTTCCATGTTGTCTTCACACTAAACAACAAAATGCACAATAGAATATAACAACAAAATGTAATAATGAAATGCAACAACAAAATACACAAAGCAATAAGAAATTGCACACAACAACAAAGAAACATGGATAACAAGAAAAAACCTAAGGTATTGTAGTAAAGCAACCCAAGGTTTTATCAACAGGCTTGAACAGTGGCCAGCCGGCTAAAATTTTTAGTGAACTGGCTAACCGTTTATGTAGGCTTGGGGACTGGCTCATTTTTAGCCAGCTAAGTGCCCAAGTGTAATGGTGGGCGTCCCACGGTGCCACGCACTAGCCAGAGGAAGATCCTTCCGGGGAGCCAGTCTTCAAACTCACGATCCTAGTCTTGCATCTGCACATGACAAGCCTTATTCAAGACCCTCGGGGACATAACTGGCGTTGCCTGCAGCGTGCGAGGACGTCACAACACGACGACGGCGACATGTTCCATTGTACTGAGCCGTGCCGCATCGGCGTGCTCGTCGTTGGACTTCGTATCACACACATGGCGCAAGGGGAAAGGGTCTGCGCATCATGGTCTTGGCTTCACTTGGACCCCGAGTCTTCACGACTTTCCACTCCAGGGGAGCAGACTGTGTCCCCCTCGATGCTCCTCCCAACGAAAAAGATTCCTGGTTTCTACACCCCGAGTTTACACGATGCGCAAGCTGATGACGTGACGGAGCTATTGTCTAGGCCTGCATTCACTTGGGTGCGAATGCCATGTTCTCTGGTAGAATCTACCCCAGGTTCTCGTGTTTGATGAACTGGGTTCGGTGTTGAAACAGTGAGAGCCTTGCACTGTGCATTCAGCCAAATGGTCGTCATTTCAGTGGAGGATTAGAGTGATCAGCTATCAGTGGGGAAATGATGAAGCGTGCGTTGATTAGCTTGGTCGAACCCACTCGCAATGATAGAGAACCGTCCCGAGGACAATGATCAGTCACTGAAAAGATGGAGCCAATCATGGATTTGTTCATCATGTTCGCCATCTGCATGATGAGGAAACAAACATGGCAGAAATTTCGTCGTCATCTGTTGATTACCAAAAGTCATCTCCTTCATGCTTCCGAAAACTGTAGTTAAAGTTAATCCGTGTTGTTAAAGTTAAATCGTAAACTAACGACCCCATCGTTTTAACGTTCATACTGGTCAAGAAGAAACGGAGCGAAAACGAACACGCGGAACACATGATGCTATGGTTGGGGAAGAAGCGGACTCACACAACGGGAGATGTCAGGGGCACAACCATCGACGGCGGCGATCAGGCACGGTCCACCAGGACCCAACGTTGACACACGCTGCACACGCATCACACCAATGTTGTGAGGGCTCTTCCACCAGCATGGACCATCACCCAGTTCTCCCGCTTGTCAAGTCTCCCCATCCACTCCTCCGTTTGAGGTAGCCGTTAGAAACCTTGAGTTCATGGCATCCCCTTTGCAACAAAATTTCCAGCCGCTGCTGCAGCTGGATCTGTACCCAAAGCAGGTATTAATCAGCAGACTTCTCATCACCTCCATCGTTGATGCTGCTGTTGCTGTTGTTGCTGCTGCTGCAGTGCTACGAGAGCAAGGCTTGCCTTGATCTCGATCTTGATCTCCATCTCCATCGCTCCGAGTCTCTGCCCAGGCGCTGTAACTTTCACGGTTGGTCTCTCATCGACATCAATCAGCCTGGCTCCACAGCTTGGCGCAGTACGCTCGTGTACATGGTGTACCTCGTACGTTGCAATTGTCTGATTAGTCCTAAGCAATCCGGCCTGTGTACACTCACACACACACATAAATTCACTCACATTCACACTCATGGAGTCTCATCTGCCTGGCTTGCTTCATGATCTCCATCACCATCTTCCTCATTTCTACACCGTGTATGGTCTCACTGGGTCTTGGTTACATGAACTGGAGTGAGCCTGTGAAGCCAGTTGAGTGATGCTTCCCAATTGGTATGTTTTGTTTTGCTTTGTTTGCAATTCTTGTGTTGGTTTCAGTTTGATGAGCTGATTGATGGGTTGAGTTCAGTGGAAGTGGGAGTTGGGGGTGCTTGTGTTTAGTATCAGAATGCACTTGTGATTGTGTAGTCCTTGCATGGACTTTGGTGTATTGTGTACACACCAGTTCTTTTCCTTATTGTTTTTGTGTAGATTTTGTTATTTTGTTGTTTTCTCAAAAAAAAAAAAAAAAAAAAAAAAAAATTAATGATCTATGTGATTCAGATCTGGACAATCAAGGGCATTGAGCCTGTGTAAACAGGATCGTTTGTTTTGTTTTTTGAGAAAAGAAAATGAGAAGTGGTTGTCACAGGCACTCAGACATCCTACTCAAGACAAGATGGTTCCTGGACACATATTCTTTTTTATTATTTCTTCTTATTCTTATTATTATTTGATTTTCTTTTTATATTCTCTTTTGAGGTGGAGGATCCAATTACATTATTCCTTCTTTATATGAAAATTATATAATTAGGACTACTTTATATGAAAAGTTGAGGTCAACCAAAGTCGAAGCCGCCAAGAGAGTTGACACCTTCAAAAACAGCTTTTGTAGTCTTAAATTTTTAAAATATATTTGACTTTGACATGGCCCCAAATTTGATGTTTGACTTGGAAAATAAATGATACGTTTTCTTAACCTTGGGAGTGTGTTGGACTTAGTCATTGGTGTATTATTTAGCAATATATAAGAAAATAAATAAATAATTCATAAAATACATTTAAATATGTAATTATTAAAAAATTGGATTCAACTTTTGTGTCATACCTTTATAAATTTCAAATCAATCTCTACTCTTAAGATGAAGTGCCCCTAAGGTTTCAGCATCAAAGTCAAATTTGCAAGAGTGTTTGACATTGTCAAACATTCAAGTTGAATATGAATAACATCCTTAGTGAGAAGACATTGGGACTAAAGAGCATTCAAGCTCTCTCTATTATTTCAAAGTGTAGGCCATTATTTATCCTAATTTTACCACTTTTTCATAAAACTGAGTGCACAAATATTGAGTGATTTTTCACGAACAAGGATGAATGTGGAGGAGGTTGGAAAAATAGATATACTATGGAAAAATGTATGTCTAGAAACGTAACCTGTCTTTGTAATAGAATAGAATTTGGGGATAATTGTAAGAGTTATATTTAATAAACCCTACATTCCTAAAATTATCCATATTTTTTAAAATTTTGGTAAGATTATGCATTGTTAATTATATCAAGTTTGAAATTTGTTAGGGGTTGAGTACAAAGATGATAGGCAATGAGAGTTATGCTATTTTTTCAAAAAAGAATGCAAGAATAAACACATGTGTGGGGATAATAAAAAAAAAGGATATCAAGGGTTGTAAAAATAAAGCTCAAACCTCACCATACAAACTACAAGTTATTTTTCTATCTTTACCATTGTGGTGGAATTTATTTAATTTGTGTAAAGTTCAAACTGGAATGGAATCCATATTAAATGAGACACGGTTTCATACAATTTGTTTCCACTGGAGAAAAACAATTCCAAAAGATTCCTATGAATTTCATAATTATTTAAAATAATTTAAAATAATATTCAGTTTTTCCAATGATATATTGCTTTTCAGCTCCTAGCTTGAAGAATTGAAAGTTTATATATACATGACATGTACATAAAAATACAGGGTTAAAAATGATTGTGGAGGGTGAAAAAAAAAAAAAAAAAAAAAAAAAAAAACATTATCAGTGGTTTTTAGATTGCTAAAATAAGTCAGAAAGAAAAACTAATTTGTTATTACGTTACTATTAAAAAAAACACATAAATTGATTAGGGAAATTTCTTAACATTATTGCAATTAAAAGAATTTATTTCCAAGAGTAAAGTTTGATTCAAAAGCTAAAGAGAAATAAAAATATTCTTTTGCAATTTTTACATGAGCTTACACATGTCTACTTGTGTACTTTTCACTTTTTACATGGCTTACATATCAGTTTTTGTAATGAATGATGCAAACAAAAGACTCAAAAGAACATGATCAAAAGATTAATGACGAAACTATATTTCATTTAAGTAAGTATTTTTGTATTTTAAAGTGGCAAAGATACAAACATATCACTTGTTAATCCTAATTTAATCTAAGTAAAATTTGTATTACTTTTGTTAGTATAAAATAATTATTAAAAAATAGTTTGTCAATATAATTGTACCATTTAACTAATTTTTCTATTGTGAGATATTATGTAATTTTCTAGTCTAATTAACATGTTTTGAAATTATTTATTATTAAAATGATTTATCACTATAAATAGTTATTTTTTATTATATTTTTATTTCATACATTATTAAATCAAGTATTTTATTTTTTAAACATTTAATTATTATTTTTATATAATTCTTCAATAAAGAATATCTTCAGGGATTTTCAGAAATTCTTGATGCATTTGATAGATATCACTATCTATTTTAAATATATAACTGTACTATAGTAATGCTTAGTATGTATATATGTAGTTTTGAGTATGTGGGTTTAAAATGATTGTTGATCTGCTTAAAATATTTCACTGATTTTTTGGAATTCAATTATCACTTATTATTTGATGAAATGCATCTGAACCATAATGATATCGTAAAATTAATTTTTTTGAAAAATAAAACCTAAGAATCAATTTAAAAACATATTTTAAAAAATGAATGAAAGATGCTATTTATACACTGCATTTAAAATTAATTATAAAATAACCACAAAAAAAGAATTACTTCATTCCATTAAAAATAATTAAATGTGATTAAACATATCATCCTATTTTGAAACATGTTTGATTATTTTTTTAATAGGGTTGATTGGAGCTATAAACAGACAACAAAATTGATTGTGATTGACTTTATTGAAGATTTATAAGATTTTGGAGAACAATGTTTGAATTCATTTGAAAGTGCACATATACTTACATTTTGAAAGATATTTTCTTAAGATCATACATGAAAATGTTATTTTTCCTATGATTACACAGTAGAGTAAAATTGACCTCAACCATCTATAATATCCTTTGTAAAAGGAAAAATAAAAAAACACACACACAATAAATAAAACTAAAATTTAAAGCTGATGATTTTTGGTAGAGTTGTGGATTTGAACAAGAAATTTGAACAATCCACTAATCCTTATGTGTAAAGGTGAAATTTTTTGTAGGAATTTTATGGATTCCAACACCATATTCAGAACTGTAAACAAATAAATTAAATGGTGGTCATCATTGGGAAGTGGACGAAAAGAAGGGAGCACAAATGGAGCCATCTAAACTCTAGAGGAACCATGAACATCCACTTTGTAGGACCTTCAAAACTCAAAAGAATCCTCTCCTTTTCCCAAACTTAATTTCTTTTCTTTCTCTTTTTCTTACTTTTCTAAGGGAATCTTTCTACTTCTTTTTCCTTTTCTTTCTAACAACTCAACAATGAGACCAAAATAAAAAGCTGAGTTGGCACTTGGTCCTGTGCCATTGCAAAGGCAGGTGTGGATCAAAGCTCTGGAATCAAAACAATGAAATGAGAAAAGGAAGAAATCAAATAAACTGGCAAAATCCCATGAGAATTAGAGGGCACAATCCTTCCTTCGTATGTGCCTATCCTACCCACCTTTTCCACCTGCCTACCTACCTACCTACTTATCAACCTACCAGTGCCCTAAAAGGTGCCCCTCTCCATTCATTGTCCTTGGGAATATGAGGGTTAGTGATTGGAGAATATGGTGCAACATGTGAAGCTCCAAAACTATTGCCACTCAACTTCAATAAAAATTCTCTAGCAAGATGCTTCAATATTTCAATACTCAAATGCTGGGGAGCATAGACTAGCCCATACAATTGAAGATGATTGCATTTGTAGGTGATGGCCTTCTTTGCTTTTTAAGTCATAAAGTAGAGTTTTGTGACCATATATACACTATTTTGAATACCCTTTTGGGTCCTATTGTAAAGGTTATCTCTACTTGTATGTGATGCTCATCATTGTATTCAATAATAATAATAATAATCATAATCTTGTTATTGTTGTTACAAGTCAAAGTGAGGGAACATTGCATCAAAAAGTTGATAATGCAATGGGCTTCCTATCATTGGAAAGCCATTACAAGCTTATCTTAGGCATACTTTTCTTACCTCTTTACTACACACCCATTTATTCTATTTGCACAATTTTTATTTTTTTTAATTTATTTATTCCCCCCCTGCTTTCTTATTGAAAACAATTCAAGTCCATGGAAGTATATAACATGGACTCTCTCAACACCAACAACACCACATGCACCAGAACACCCCATCTTGGCCTCAAAAGAAGCTAAACAATTGACCCATCTGATACCCAATAATGGGCGCATTTTCAGCACCCACAAGTCCAACATCCACAAAACAAATTAGGGTTCCCAATACTGATAAGACACCATCATGGGATGCTGAGTTGGCACCCACAGAGCCCTTTTTTGGTAACCATCAACATAATTTCCCCCATAATTCTTGCTCTTTGCTGAATGAAATGCTTGAGAAAAATAAATAAATAAATAAATAAAAATTAACAGTCAAAAGACTGGCTGCATTCTAAACCAGTCAAATTGATTATGCCCCCTTTCTTTCTGCCCAATGACATGGACACACAAGGAACAGTCCCAGTTGCCATGACTGGACTTGGCTTGCCTGGGTTGGCTTGAAGAGGAGGCTATGGTGTGTGAGACTGGCTATGACTGCCTGTGTCAGCCCTATGCTTGCTTGCTGCTTGGTTTGTTTGTTTGTTTGAATGTTTGCTTGTTTGTTTGATACTTGGTTGAAGAGTTCCTTCCATGGAAAATGAGAAAATCTAGGAGAAGGGATGAAACAGGAGGAAACTGTCTTCAAAATGATGTTGGAACAACTGCAGCTTTGTAACAACTGGTTGGGAGCTGATACACTCCTCCAAACGAAGGGTGACAGGCTGTGAAACAATAGGAAGAGAATGAATATATATAAATATATATATATATATATATATAGATGTGGATAATATGCACCTGGGTGTTAGATGCTTAAAAAGAGCAATGTTGCCATTTGAGATCACCGGAGGTTTCTGTTTTTGGAAGCCTGTGTTGCACTTGATTCAAAGATACAAATGCTGCATGGCACAAAAGGGAGGAGCTGGGAATGCATTGGTGACAAGGGGTTTTGTTGATGGAGGCTGTGCAGTGTTGCAGGGTACTTTACTTTACTTTGACCGGGATAGTGATGCCAACTACAGCCAGCATATCGTGAACTGGGGGAGGCTTTTATGGTGGAAGTCTGAGTGAGGTTGCAAATGGGTGTTTGATAATAATCAATGAGCGCTCCGTCTCTGTCTGTGCTTATGCACATTTGATGCGCAACGAGTTTCCAGTGTTGTCTCTTTCTCAGCTTGTGGGAGGGAGATGAGAGCGCATAATCCAACCCTACCTTTAACTCAGCTGTGCATAGTCTGGTTAAAAGTGAGAGGTGTTTGATGAGGGTTGTGCGGGTATTCATGAATGTAAGTCAATTCTGGTACTGGAAACGCGCTTGAAGCTCATAAGGTGACTGCAGCACCATCATAGCCTTTGTCGTTCATGATTTATATGCCGGTGAGGGGAATGGTAAATTAGCTGAGGTGGGTTACTTGAAGCTACAACAAGCAGGAAGGCACAGACCTTACTGTTAATGATGTAAAAGGGCAAAATAGAAACCTCATCAACTAGGTCATGCGGTTTGGTATGAGTTCAAAAACTTCTTTGCTGCAAAAAGGTTGCGGCAATAACCTGTCCTCTGAACGAAATTGAAAAACCCATCCCATCAACTCCCTCTCAGCACCTAGCTACCTTTTGGTTTTTTATAAACGATAAGCAAGACAGATAGCAATATTGGACAAGCCTGCAGCCTTGATGTAGTACCCTACAATACTCAGGATCAAATTTGATTGTCACGTGAGCATGATCGGTACCAGGAGCCAAGCATCAACCACAAAATCAAGTACCATTTTTCTCCATTGCTTCTGGTCTCAGGATGAAAGCATTTGCTGGTGCATTCTCCATTGCATCAGCTGGTTGTTGTGGTTTGACATGTTATTCAAATGAAACATTCCAATCAAATATGTATTATTTCTTGGAGACTGTCGCGGATGACCCTTCTGTGATGGACTTGATTTGGATGTGGACCATTGAAGCCGTTCTTTGGTGGAGTGTTCTCTGATTTCTGAAGCATGAAACTGCTTTGAATCAGTAAGATTGATCTCGACATTCTGCTTTAGTCTTCACACAGCAATTTGAACTGTGACGGCCAGCAACCGAAATGTTGACGCACGGAAAAATTGGGCTATTTCAAACTCGAGAAAAGACAGCTTACACTTACGGGTAGGCAGTCTAACTCGTCAGCTACCGAGGGGGTTTAGGGTAGATAACTAAGCCGGAAGGTGGCTTGTCAATACATTGTTAATAACAACTGTAAGCTCCGCAACGATCACAACTGCAGTTAGCGCTGGCATGCAATCATTCCAGCTTTGGTTAGCACAAGCTAATTGCCAAAACTAGCGATACAACTACGTGGATAAGTCTTGAGAAACCTGTTGATACTCACAAAACATGTAGGGTAAGAATAGCCATTTTTTAAACAGAAGCCTAACTCTACTAATATCCTGTGCAAAATAGTCCCTACAGCGGCACAGACACAGTTCGTATTCAAGCTCCAACAGCACTGGAGCTCCCCTTCCTTTCGATGCAAGTGAACGCATGCGGATTGGCTTTAACAGAGCTGTGTACTCGGGGTTTTGGATTGAACACCAAAAGCAAACAAACAAAAGTATGGGAGAAGAAAAAACCAACTCGATTATGTCGGAATATAGGAAACTAATGTATGGGCAGCAATATTCCCCCAAAAAAATTTAAAAACTACTGAAATAAAGGGGGGAGGAGAGGTGGTATATGGTATCCTATGGTGTGTGAGTTTTCTGTGTACAACATCAGATCAGATTTTGATCTGATGCTTGGAAGAAGCCAAAGGAATGGGTGGCAGTTGCCAAACTTGCTAGTCGAGTTAGCTCAGTTCTTACCCTGCTCATAATTCCCACCGCATCAACTCAGTAAGTGTAAAAGTTGGAGCTCTGTTCAAAAGCTGCAACTGTTGACGAAGTGAAAGACTCAGCCCAATCACCACTGCCATATCTACTACGAACAAATAGAGCAACGCTTATGCACGCGTTAAAGCTGCTGATCCAAGGTTAATCAGGGTTTAAGTCAACAGTAGATCAATAATGGTCAAGGTAAATGGCACATACAGTCGATGTGAATTGGTGTGATGATACCTCGACTTTGGCCACATTTTGACACTAACGCACAGCAAGAATCCCATCACGTACAATGCACTCACGGTTGAAATACCAAGGAATGTAAAAATTATTAAATTATTAAAATAAATTAAATTAAATTACCTTCATTCATATAATTCTCTTCATTAAAAGTGACAAAATAGCTCTGTAAAGAGAAGCAAGAGAGACGAGGGAGTAAAGAAAGTTGCAGTCGAAAAACACAGAAGTAGAGATGTGATCGTCTACAAAAGGGCAGTGATGATGCATCTTGACCACGACACACTGGCAACTGCAACAGTAGTGAGCATTTGGCAGCTTCATTTTTCTGCAACACACAATATCTGTATCCCTCCAAAGATTGCCTTTCAATTAAGTCATATTTGCCCCACTGTTGTTACAAATGGTCCGGCTGATGCGAACACCGCCATGCAGTAGTTTAACACAATGTTGAATGACAGAGTAGCCACCATAGTTGAATGTAAAGCACATAGAACCACACTGTTGCTATTGAGGAGAGTACTGGTAATGTGGCACAAACCCCTCCACTTACAACCACAGGAAATATCACCACTATAATTGGAAACTCAACATATCATGATTCAACTGAATTAGATGCCCCGCAAAATGCTGTCATCCTACTTGTTTATGCACTTTTTAGAAGAATGTTTCACATGCTTGAATTGAGAAACAAATTGGCCGTGATTGCAGAAACGCTCAGGCACACCATCGATTGAAATTGAACCCCATTATAACTATAGATAGAACGATCAAAAGCTGTAAGGACTAACAATCCATCTACGGTGAAGGTAGTTAGGTTTTATGCAACACATCCGTTTACGAAATACACAAGCAGGGTTCAAGCGGTAAGACTACTCACACACGATGAAGAAGGTCACCAACAAGATAAACCCCACAACCACTCAATCTCACCGTCTGCTCCACGAGGAGATCGGTTGCATCAGAGACTTATCCACATTCATTGCTCCATGCCATTCACATCAGGGGAGCGCCATGCGTAGTCCACAGCCTCAACATGCGTTCTCTCTCCCACTAACAGCCACCTGCTTACCATATCATACCCTCCACATCTGAACCTGCAAAGACATACCCCTGCTTCGTTGCCACTCACTATTGAACCCATAATGACGAAAGTATCTGAACTGCATTGTCATGCCAGAATGCATCACAATCCACCACCTCTTTGAGCAAACCATACATACACTCACGCCGACCCATTTGTCACCACAACTGACAGATGAAGCACACTCACCATGGGATGCTTCGTGAGAATCTAGTTTTCGTGCAGCACGTAGTCTCGTAACCCCACTGAGTTCCCTCATCGCCATGAAAAGAATTCATGATTTGAGCATGGGAACGGAGCATGTTGACTATTGTCACGAATCTTGTGGGTACAGACGTCCTTACATTGGACGAAACATCGTTTCCTGTTGACTCACCCGGACGAAGCACCATTTGCCTGATATATTATCCGTGAAGTGCCTCCTTAAACCTTCAAACCAGTTCAAACCTCGAATGACATTAGTTATAAAGTAAAACTATCAAATTAGCAGAATCATGATCCTTCTTATTGGCTTGAAAAGCAATATCTCCGGGTGACCATCAGCATAATGTAACCACCAGATTTAATAGCATTCAAAAGTGAAGAGACATATAATCTGTTGGCAGAAACATCCAAATAGAATTGAGTCGAATTCTCATTATTTTCCGTTACTTTATAGAATGATGTGACTCACTCCACAAAACTTAAGCTTCAATGATTTATACATGGTTGCGACTATAAACATTTCACAAAATCTCTGATAATCAATGTCCATCCTACAAGAGTCCTAGTTAATCACTCTTGGACATTACTGTTATCTTAGAACACTCTTGAACATAATTATACACAAAGGAATATTGAATTGAAAGAATACAGCACAACATATGTCATGCCAAGCATGTCATTAACTTAACTTCTTAAAACGATTGTAATGCATTGTGACACTCTGGTGACGTTGACAGGTTCGAACTTAATCAATGCTCTAAAGGAACGGCAAGTATGGAACTGTGACGATCATTCCATTGGTGTTGCAAGAGCAACTGTCCACATTAGTAAAGAAACTTCCCTGAATTACCAAGAGCCATAGGCTATATTCTATAGCCACATCTCAGGATTCTCTTCAGTGTACACCATTATGTAATACAGAATAAGCTCAATCATGACCAGGCGACCAACGCATAGACATCTTCCACATTAAGTACTGATTCCCGAAAAAGCTCTGAATCTCATTCTAAATCTAAATCATCCAACTCGGAAATTTTCTGAAACACCCATCCTTCAGCAACAAAAGCTACAAACTCCAATTAACAAGAACTACTGAACTGCGCATTCTCTGAAAGTTCAATTCCACTGCATCAGACTGTAATCAACCGTGGAGAAAAGATCACTTCAACGACCGAACCATGTCTTGCTCTGCTTCCATTTGTCGAAGCTCCATCCTTACGTGTCGTCCAAGGATGTCTTATGGATCCTGGACTCCAACTCATCCAACTCATCCAGGTCCAATTCATCGTCGTCGTCTATAAATAAACTCTCGTCCTGCTCACTGATACCTGCTCTGTCCAAGACTGATTTCTGTTGAGCCTGCCATATTGCAACTTATTGTTAGGGTCAGCTCTGATGGTGATATGCTGCATAATTCCACATCATATCCCAAGACGCTATCTCCAGACCACCTCAGTCCACTGCACTTTTCGATAGACCTCATAGATGATCGCTGCAAAAAAAAATCTAAAAAACAATTTAAATCAAACCGCTAGGGATCGATCACACAAATGGAAATGTATCATTACCTGCTGGGTGGATCCTGAACCCTCCACAGCATCAGGCTCTTCCTCCCGAGTGTAAGAGTCAAATGCTTCCGCGTCATCCACAAACAAGCTGGCATCAGCAAGGAAAAGCTCTCGTCCACTGTTTAACACACACATCAACATCCATTAGGTTACCGCTTTTTAACACCTTCCGACCTTGATTCAAAAACAATAAAAAACTAGCCAAATGACAATCCTCACAAATGTGAAGCAACAGCTCAAGGAAATTGTGTTCCATGATGAAAGGACATGCCTCATTCTATCAATTCTAGCTCTCTCCGCTCTCTTCGAAGCTAATTCAGCATCACGTGCTTCGGACTTCTTTCTTTTCCATTCTGCAAATGCCTCCCCCGTCATAGGAGTGCTGGTTTTGGTCATACGCCTCTGCATCAACAGAGCCAAACTGTCATTTAAATACTCTGTTGGATACCCCCATTTGGAATTGAATGGTTACACTAAGGCTCCTTGAACAGAAACAAACAATGAGGCAAAATACCGATATCATACAATGAGTTCACAATACTTAGAAGCTCTGTACAATACCTGATTCTCGATCTCTTCTTCAATCGATAATTTTTCACCCTCTTCTTCAAGCAATGCCTTCATTTGTGACTTAAGGACATAACCAGGGGGCAAAGCATGTCGGTAATGACAATCCTTCCCACCATTAGGACACGTCCAAAACCATCCGTATTGTTTCTTTTCTACAGCATCCAAGAAATGTTTGCACACCTGCACAGAGTTCATGATAAATGTTATGACGCCACCAGTACACTCCGAAAATGAATGACGACCAAACACAGTTCTGCAATAAAAGACTGAAATTGGATGAAACACACTAAATTTGTTTAGCTCTCTCTGCACAAGAATATAAGCGCTACCCCTAATATAGGTCAACCGCAATACCCGCAAAAAAGATGATGCAATCATATCTATTGGCACATATGCACAGTTATCTAGATGTCTTTTGATAACAATTTCATCTACACCCTTGCATTATGGAACTCGGCTAGACTCAAGATGCTAGAAATACTTACAATTTCCGTAGGTTTATTGTGAATGAACTCATTTCCTTTTGCTGCCACCACTTTCTCAAGAGTCTCCTGATCCCACTCATCCATGGTCTCTGCAAGATTGCAGGAAACTAGTCAGCAAACGAGCGACGACCATATTCAATACGGTATTGCAGCAATTATACATCACATCAAACATATCAAGTGGATTCGAGAAGCTCACCTGAATCACGCTGATCGCTGTAAATATCAATCTTCTCTCCTTTCCTTTCAACACTGAGATCGTGCGAGAACTTGCACTTGAATCCCTTGGCACATTGCCCGTGACGAAAAAACTCACAAACGACTGATTTGGGATCAACACCTGTCACGTGTTACAACCATCCCTCTAGTCAACATATGGAATACTTGAAGCTTGCGCAGAGTCTACGGATCAAGCTGTAGCACATAAAATGGGGTGTACTGCAAAAGTGCGCATACCAACAGGAACCTTAGGCTGACTAATAGCCACTTTGAACAATTCATTTAACTCCTTATCCCTCGCAGCTTCTTCTTCCTTCTTCTTCTGCATGCATACAGCACCGAGTGACTACAAAAAGTGCCCAGAATCCCAAATCCTTCAAATAGCCTGAAACCGTGATTTCACTACTAGCTGCGTCGAAGCCGCAGCAAGTCGAATTGAAATACCATTTACCGAATCAACAGAAAACAGCGAAACAAACCACATTAGGTCAAATGACCATCAACAGCCCAAACAGCAAACTGCAGGAGCATGACTTCATTGCCTCCCACCTCTAGCAACCTAATGGACCATAACAATCTACGCAGCGCATCCCACAACCACAATTCAACTCTAATCGAGCAAATCCAAACCTTGGCCGCGGCCTTGGGGTCATCTCCACGCTTGGGTCCGGCATTCTGGACCGACTGGTGCAAGCTCTGCACGTACTTCTGCACGTTCTTGCTCTTGTTCTTGTTCTTCAATCCGAAGGTCTTGTCCTCCACGAGCTTCTGCTTCTTCGCAAGGTCAGCTTTAGACTTCTCCTTGCCGCCCCCCTTGGGAGCTGCCTTGGGAGGCATGATGACTCCCTTAATCTACAAACCACTTCAACTTCGAATCCGCAAAGGCTGTCCACACCCTCTGAGGTACAAAAAAGGTGCAAATTCCAAAGCTACTCTCCCCACTAGTCAATAAAGCTCCTGCAACGCCCAGCTTCAAAGCTGGATGAGCAGCGATGAGCGCCAGAACTTGGAAATTAGGGCAGATGATCCCGCGGTGTTAGAGCTCCCTGATTCCACGGTTTTAGGTCTCTTTGATTCCGCGGATTTGGGTACATTTTTATATCCGTGGATGCTGAATCTAGAACTGAAAGACCATTCCTTAAGACCGTCTCAACCATGACCCCTTGGCATTGAAGAGTTCAGTTCAAATTTTGGGAATTCATTAAAATAAAATAAAATCCATATTAACATGAATATAATTTGCCCAAAGATTGAAAGTTTCAAGTATTAAGAGATAATATAAAAACCTTTAGAATATTCTCATAAATATATTTTGAAAATCATTAGTATTATAAAATTTTCAATAAAAGTAGTTATTTTGTAAGTAAAATTGTGTTAATTTGCTTTTCTCATTACACCTTAACAATATAATATTTGAGAATCCATTGTAGATTTGGAATGGCTATTGGAAAAAAGTAATTGCAATGCTATTAACATACAATAAAAGTTTGTATCGAATAATATTCACAAATCCATGCATTTATTTACTTTTTACTTTATTTTTAATATAATTCCTTTTTGAGCAAGGTATATTGAATTTTTGGCATCCGTATGTTAGCCATTGGAACACTAAATCTATGAAAGCACTTCATAACGTGGTAATACATACATAACAAAAGTCAGTACACAATTTTGCAATTTTTTTCATTCAAATGTCTACTTTCTGAAAAGACGTTTTCATAGTTTAATTTAATATTATTAAATGTACTAGAAAACATGTATTAGGAAAATGTAGTGATGGATGTTAGAGGTGCCACCAAGACCACATATGACATCACGGACGTGCATGCTACAGTTTTAGGGCTAGGATTTGTGTGGTGCACAGGCCGATGCAGCAGAATTGAAAATCTTAGAGAAGGAAGAACTAGCCTCGAATTCACTGGACACATTGATAGGAAAAGCATTCACTTCAAGCATTTACTGCGTGATGCTGATGAAATGACCCACCTAATATAATCTTGAAAACCATCATATCACTTTGGTTTGAATGTACATTTTAATTGATGCCTCTGGATCGACTATTCTGTAAGAGATTACGCCAACGAAGTTCTTTGGCTACCTGTAACCCCTGTACACCTGATGAAATCTTCATGGAGAGCATATTTCCATGTTTCCAACAAATCTCGATCGCATCAGATGTGAGCTTGAGAAGGTAGTGTCTTCAGGAACAATATTTTCAAGCGACCATGTGTTGCCTGTGATGTTCACTTCGATCAAGAAGTAATCAAGCCACCAGGGAAGTTGCTACGGCTCAAGTTGCTGTACCCTTCTTAATTGCTGCACAAGGATCACATATGGAGTGCTCCTGATAAGAAATATGAAATCTGTCAGTAATTGTATGGCAGCGAGTGTGGGATAGTCGTGTTCACAAAACTCACTTTCCGAGTTTGCCACCTCTATCCAATCACTGTGATAATGAAATTTGTGGAATATGTGGTGGATCCTAGTTTGAGAAGTTCAATACTTCTTTGTAATCTAAAAGTTCGATGAAAAAGCATCCCAATCCTGAAACATTTGGTTTCGTTCAGCTATATTCGATCAAGTAGAATCTAATTTCAGTTTCACAACAACATGTGGATCGAAATCTTTCTATTATGATTATACGCAAAAGTAAGCTGCTGATCTCAGACCGATCTGAATAACACAAAAATGCGTGCTTCCAGTATATTTAAGTAACTAAAATGAGACAGATTCAAACTGGAGCTGTAAAAATGTTAGCTGATCTACATAGACCTAGAAACTTTAAAACTTATGCATGAGCTTGCTAGTGCTAGCCTCAAAAACTGAAAAGAACTACTGATCAATGATGCATGGGCACAAAATTGAAACAGGTAAAATATAATATCAGAATTATAACGACTAGCTGCATAACAGCCACAGACTAGAGTGCAACTCATGTCTCCTGGGGCTTGATGATGCTTACTGCAGACAAAAACAGAGTAGCAAGCTGGCTGTACAATCACTTGTGCGTCCTGCAGTAAGACGGAGAACTATGGTAGTTAGGAAAGGAAAAGATTCCTCATTGAAGGGAATAGCTTTTGAAGCCACAGCACTACAGAATCATAAGCTCATCAACAGAGCACTGAAATTACGAAGAGCATAAACAGAACATAAGGCTCACGGACTATTTTGAATGAAGTACGTCATTTGTTATCACAAAGCATAGCAGGATGAAAACGAAGTTGTGAGAGTAGTTGAATACATCTTATGCAACACTTTGCACAGCTCTCTCGAAAGCAGCTTCACCAGCACTAGCACGCTCCACAAGCACATGGTTTGGATGGGATATCTTCAACTGACTGGTCACACAAGCAGAAGTTGATGAGAGCAAATCCTGAACATTTCCCATTTTCTGCTTGAAAAAATCTTTCAAGCAAGGATTGTTGTAAGAAATCCGATCTACAGAATCCTAATGCACACGAAAAATATAGAAAGAAATCGACATATGGTGGTGAAAAGAGTTCTAGAGCTGTTTGCACACCTCAAGTATCGTGCAGTTGGCTTGCTCAAGTGTAGACTGCAGACTATCAGATTGGCAAGTGTATTAGCATCCTTCGAATCCTGCAGACAATGGCCCGAATAATCCAGAGTATTCGGTTAGTATATTTTTTACCGCTGCAAAATGTAGACACGTCGATAACTAAGATGGGTAGTGCCGGAAGCTCGGTTCAATAATATCGTGGCAAGTTGTAGATCTAGGGGAGTGAAAGGCATGTGTTCCAACTTACGTCAATGACGAAAAAATATGAAGTCAAAAACAATGTCATAATACAATGCAGATTAAAGGATGGCAATAAAGAATGCCAAAAAGAAGCCCTCATCAAAAGATGTAACTTTTGCTGAACGATGAATGAAACATGAAGCATTCGTACTTTGTTCAGGGCCTCCAGAAGGCGAGTCTCGGCCTCCTCAAATTGACCCATGTGCATTTGACAAACCGCACTTCCATTCATCAGCATGACTGTCCACGTAAACTTTTCACCCAGCTCCTGAAAGATATAGTATGCTTCTTGAACCTTAGCGCCACCCTACGCAAAAAAGAGGCGCAGGTCATAACTTCGTTAAGCACCAACGCTGTGCTTAACATACGAGTGAAATATTCATTATGATGTAAAACACTGATGTGCAAGAATATTCTCCAGAGACACAAAGAAGTTCCAAGGAAAATCCTGTTACGATGTGAAATGTAGCAAAAAGAGACAATAACTGAGGAAATTTACCAATGAGAGGTTAACCCATGCATTTGCTAGCTGTGTAAGAGTATGATCTTCATCAATTTGTTGCATAATTTTCAGTTGTTTCTCTGAATAGTCTGTGCGGTGTATCTTCAAATAGATCTGAACGTTCAGAGCACACCTGTCAAGACAAAAACGACACCTGAATTGAGATAAGCTAGTTACGAAATCTCTGGTTAATATTTAAAAGAGGAATCAAAGTCTACTTTGAAATCGAATCTGAACTAGGTTTGGCGTAAATTAGACAGGCAAAGTGAACAACCGAGCCCTTTAGCCTTAGCTTCCCCCTTGAGACGAGAGAACCGTTCTACAGGAAAATTAGTGTATTAGATAGCAGAGGAGACGATACCGACCGTGGAGAATTGTCCAGATTGTCGACAATGACATACCCCAAACATTTGCGATTGAAGGGAATGAATCAGATCTAGAATAGTTCAATCCTGCTGCATGATAATTGTGCACGATTGAGGTGAAAATCAACAGCAGCACTTAGATTGTATCGGAGTATAGCGCAATGACCCCACATCAAGGTACTAGTTGGCTTGGTCACTTACAAATCAAGAGTGCCACCAACGTGTGTGTACTTAAGAGCTTCGTTATAGTTTTGCTCGTGAGTGTAAATCATGCCCGCAATGAGCAACAATGTAGGGTTGCTCGCAACAGAGGCATCGGATAACCACTCCGACAAGCCAGACAAAGCCTTGTCCTGGAAATGAAAATTCGTGAGCGGCAGACGGCTGATATTACATCACATTCAGACTAAGATTCTGATTGCCACAGATAACTAACATTAACAATAAACAACACATGCTCGTCAAGAGCAACTGATGTAAACTGTATACGTGTCATAAGAAATGTGTTAGTCTATGTAGAATTCGTTCGATCCACCAAGATTACCTTCTGAGCTCCCCCCGACAGGTACAATGCGAGAAGTTTTACGGCTTGAAGCGCAGTTGGAGCAGCATCATTGATTTCATCAATGACCAACTGATTTAACCACAGAAAGTGTAGCTTGTGTCAGTAGATAATGCACATGAATGCTTAAAATAATTTCATCCAAAGTTTAATAGCGGGACACTTACTCTGCAGAGAAAGAGATAATCGAGGCGCAAGAAACAGATCTACCGAGACAATAAAAGCGGAGAATGAAGTCGTAAATGTATATGGGTCGCCACATGTCTTAATACAGAAAATTGGTATTACGATGTCTTTGATTCTTGCAGCGCTGGTGAACATTAGCAGATTTGTTGTGGAGATCTCAACAGAGGTTCGCTTTGAAATAAAATTGCAGGAATGAGCTTAGTGCGGCAGCAGCACTACACATGAGTAACAATCAATCGATTTATCGCTCTTCAACTACAGCCAAGAAGTAGGGTTTCTCGACGATAAAGACTAATCTTTTCAATACAAATCTAGATCGCTGAGGCTACAGAGAAAGAGGAGAAAGAAGTTTGAAGTTAAGTGTACAGGAATCGAAGAAGAGCATGGAGGAAATGTCCTAGAGACATGCGTCACAATCCACAATTTAAAGCATTAGTCTCACCAAATCCTTCATAAACTCAGCAACTCCAAAATGTAGGAAGGAAACGAGAATATATCCACCGATACCACTAGGCGCTCGAATCACACTCAGACGAAGACCACTTCGCAAGTGATTCTGACAAAAGCTAACTATTACACAAGTTTTTCCCACTTCCTAGACCATAAAAATACTCCCCGCAATGCTAACAACACGAGCAAGAATCACAGCACCGAAACCAGAAACCCTAAACCGCAGCGCGGCAGACGGGGAGGAGATGACCTGGTGCTGGCCGAGCGCAATGTACGAACGGTAGACGAAGCTGTCTTTCTCTACAGCATCAGCATCACTCAAGTTGCGCACGGTGCCTTCGTTGATGGCAGCCTGAAATGCGCCCAGGTAGAAGTTGTTCCGCAGCGGAAACAGCACATCGGGCCCGCTCATCTTGATCACAGCTACTCCACGCCCCCTGACACCCTCCCTGCGCTGCGGCGATGGCAACGAGACGAGACGAGACGAACCCCCTCGATCTGCGTGAGCGATGATCAAGATGTTACTGTCTCTCGCTCGCGCTGTCCAGAGCTCACTCTCGGTCTCGATCTGTGTCTCTTTTAGGTCACTTGAGGCTAGACAGAAGGGGGGAGGCAAGAATGTGAGAGCTGTAAGACAGCGCACGCGCATGGGTTCCACTACTTGACCTCCCGGGCTTCACTAACTTTGGTGGGCTTCTTGCCACTCCCAGCCCTGCCTGCCCCCCTCGCCTGTTCAATCTCACGCCCTTCCTTCCTGGGGCATGGCTCGGATCTCCGCCTGCCACGTGTGCTGCTATCAATGCTTCTGCTTCCATTTGCGTTTTCCGAGACAAGAATTACCAGCTTGACAATCATGTGCCACGTGTTTCTAATGTCCCCATGCTCGGAACCTCATGTTGCTTTTTGTCATAGTTCTGTAGGGTGTGTGTTGTAGCTTCCTACGGTTTGTGGAAAATTTCTGATTTGGTTAGCTTGAATGGTAGTGTTAATGTGGTTTAATATTGGTGCAAGTTTATTTTGTTAGTCATGAGGATGTAGGGTAATACCTTGAAGTAAGACTTGGCCAACTTGGTCTCTTAAATAGCACACATTACAATGAATAATATTTTAACAATTTGTAGATGTATGTCATTGAGTAAATTTTCTTTACAATTCTAATTTTGAAAATCTTTCTTGATTGAGTAATACATTCAACTCAACAAATAAATAAATAGCACACATATATATATTTAAAAAATATTAATCAAATAGTATAAATTTCTTATGCATATTATATTATAGTCCACTTTTATTATAATAAAAATACTTTGATTCCTTTACAACCTCAACAAATAAGTCAATACAAATCAACCTTTTAGCCAAGTCTCTCTTATCATAATTCCAACTCTATAAAATATATTCATTAACAAATATAATTTATATTTAAAACCTTTATTTATTTATTTATTTTTTTTTTAAACCTTGTTATGTTGATTTTAATATTTAATCATATCATAAGCATCTTTATATTATCAAGTATTTAATCATATATATATATATATATATATATATATATATATGCATAAACACAAAAGAAAAAAAGTTGGATCATCCATTTTCATACATTATGATATATATATTTATATTTATATGTTTATATATTATATAATGTTACTATTATGCACGCAATGTTAGAAATATATATATATTTTAAAAAATACTAAGTATTATATAAATTTTTGAGAAGTATTTTTTTAAGTTTTAATAATTTCGTGAATAAGCTTATTTTAAGAAGAGAACTAATTCACAAATTCTTTTTCTTTTTCTTTTTCTTTTTTTTTGGTATTAAGAGTACTTTTTCTAAATTTTAAATAGGTTTTAAAATTATACAAGAACTTCAAACTATATTTTTGTACAACTAAATCCTACATAAATCATGAGTTCTTTTTGATTAAAAAAATGATTAATATATATATTTTTATTATTGCCAAGAAATCTTAAACCCTAAATCCTAAACTTGATTGCATGATAATTAACATTGTTACAAAATAAATAATCATCTATATGTAAATATATCTATAAAAAAATATTACACAATAAAATTTAGTATATTTAAGTATAGATAATAAATTTAAAATTATTATTATATTTATATATATATATATATATATATATATATATATATTACATAGTTTTATCCATTTCATTTACCTAAAAACTCACTTAGAATATAACCACTTAAAAACTAATTTTTTAAAATTAAAATTTTTATAAAATTCTTCTTGTTATTATTAATATTATAATAAGATAATATTTTTTTTTCAATAAAAAATAACAAAGAGATAGGTGAATTGAACTAATTATTTTTTCATCAACTACTTCAATTAGCAACTAAATTAAAGGAGGTTTTATACTTAAGAGACAAGATGAGAGGCCACAACTTTTAAATCCTTAGATTGGTTGAAATTGAGAAGTCCCACTAAATGGGCTTTATACTCTAAAAAATGAGTGCAAAGATCTTAAGAGAAAAAGATGAAATAGAATATATTTTTTTCCTATATGGCATAAGTAATGTTGTTCCTTAGAATTTTTATTGAATCCATCTTAAGAGGTAGTTTTTAATTTTTTAAAAAAAGCAAAGTCAAAAATCACTTAAAATAATCATTTAAAAAATTAGAAATAAAATTCTTTATACTTCTCATAATTGTTTGAATTAAGATATGAGGTGACATAATTAAATTTGCAATCAAAGAATAATTTGGTTTATTTTATGACATTTTCTCACTTTATATTATATCCAAAACTTGAAACTTCCAAAAGTGAACTTTTTTTAAGTAAGGCTTTTGAACCATAACCTTCAAAAGTGGACTTCTAGGTATAAAGACCACTAAATAGTACTTGATGCATCTCTATCTTCATATCTCCTCATTCACTTTGTTTGTGTATGAACTTTTATTCGAATTTCCATGCAGGTTTTTAATTTTCGTTCACTTTTCGTTCAGTTTCGGTGCAGTGACTTTGAGTTCACAGTAAACAGAAAAAGCGTCTCGGATGGGCTCTGCAACGTAGTGTTATCTTCTCCCTTAAATTACAAGCCTTCTTCACGTGGGCTTTGAGCACATCCGGCAGTTCTTGTGAGTGGAAGTCCACTCTCGCTGTTGCTTCAAGGTGTCCAACTGCTGTTTGCTGTCTCGCATTGTTTGCATTGCCACCAGAAGCTTGACCTCGAAACATACAGACTTGATGGAGGGCGGCACTTCGGATTCCGCGTATCTACTGCCTCAAATTCAAAGTAAGTTTTGGAATATTTTCCTTAATGCTTCCATCATTTTCGCCTGACTAAGAAAAGCCTGGTACTATTTTACAAAGAAGATTCTCTGTTTCATGATTTCTGATTATTGCCGCCACAAAAAAGATAAATCCTACAACTGTAAAAAGAGCATGAAACTTCATTTTCATATATTTTTTCTAAATATCTTTCTGGACGACATCACTATGTTCTAGCGTCTGCACGTGCTCGTACGATAATTCAAAGATTAGTCAGAATGTAGGCGGTTTCCTAGGCTGAAGTTTAATAGACACTTTAAAGTCCAAATCTATAGTTCAAGAAATGAATTCGGGTATATAGCACACTAGCCATAACCACTTCAACTCAACCATTGGACCACTTCACAGTCTCAGCAACGGTATCTATTACACGTCCATCTGGATACTGTCGATAGTCAGATAATGTGATAATTCGGTGTGCGTATGTTTTTTTTTTTTTTTTTTTTTTTTTTTGCTGTTTTTTCCAACAGTGTTTCTACACAAAGTTCTGAGCGATATTGAGCGTGGTGCTCAAGCAACAGTAAGCATACCGGTGTACAAGCCTCGAGAATATCCACTTGAGACAAATAAGAAATGGTGAGATGATAAAATTTTATTTGTCATCATCTTGTAATTACCTGAAAGTTTAATTGCGATTTTTTAAATGTCGACAATTTTCAGTAACCTTTGACAGTTCTGCTCAAGTAGAAAGGAATATCTTTTAAAACTTCCAACAGCTCATGGCAACTCTACATTATGTTGTAAAGCTTGACAATCTTTGAGGAAACGAATACATTCGAGGAGATTTCATGCAACTCGAAAGGAGGTTCTCAGAGACTTGGTATGTCTAAGGATTTTGAAGAAGTACGAGTATCATGATATTAGAATCCGTTACTGCATGTCGTTTGCTTCTAGAATTTTTTTATAACATTCTCGAAATGGTACAGTAAGCTGCAAATGTTGTAATGAATGTATAAGTGATAAAGTAAAAATTCACTGGGATGCGATTGTTTTGTTGTTATGCAGTTGCAATGCTGAAAGTGTTGCAAATCGTTGAAGTCTTGCTGCAACAGAATAGGCACGCCACGAAGAGAGATGTATACTATAACGATACTGCTCTTCTGAAAGGTCAGATGGTGATTTATAGTTTGTACTTGTACTCTGACCTGATACCTATTCGCTCTTCGACACATACGAATCGTTAATGTATACGTCACAGTGTATTTTTGATCTAGTACAGTATTAAATAAATAAGGTCTTAAAAAAAGTATAGATTATATTGGTTTTCACAATGCTTGGATTGGCTTACACAAAAGTCTTGTTCAAATTTACTTATTAGGTCGACTGGATCAATCCATCAATGATATTTGCTGTTTCTTTCACTGCAGCCGACCATCACTCAACCTGGCAAGTGACTAGCATCATTTCTTAGTTCCATTATCAATTTTTGATCGTCTGTGCCTTGTAATCTGCCGCTTGTAAGGTCTTTAGTGTAACAATTTTACAAATCATTGCATTTCACTTGCGAATTGATAACAATCTTTATCTGCTTTAACATCTTAAGGGTCATTAATGCTGCTCAATGATTGTTCAAGCAGGTTGCTTCCAGCAAAGGGTGCGTTATCAGTCAACATGAGTACCTTGTCCATCCCTTGGAAATAAACATCTGCTGACTATACTTGCGATTGCAAAATAAATTTCAGCTACTTTTGCAGATGTCAGTGGAAATGAAAATTATTTACTTTCCGTGCTGGGAATCTCTGTCGGTTCATAAATTTCACAATTGGACCAAATGATGTCAATTCTTGGTTTGTTGTTCAAGACTGGCCGAAGGATCAGATTTGTTAGTAATCGAGTTCAATTTCATGTGAATTATGAGTACAAATAGCTTATGATATGCGTGGCAGCAGCTTGGTGACGGGCCAGTTGAGCTACTATGAGGAAGGTAGACTAATCAACTGCTCAAAACGAAGCAGTACCAGTAACGTAAGCGCACATAAACTCAACCTACCCAAGCAAACTTACAATACATGATTTCCTGATAAGGACTAATTATGAACCACTATGAATGTTTCAGTACCTTGCGTTGTACCTTTACAAGACCTTTACTGTAAGCACGTCTCATGATATTCCGTGGGTTGCAACTGTAAATCAGATGCAAGTAATTAACATATTGAAGGAGAGTAGATAACTTCAAATTAACAGTTCTTCACTTTGCATCCATCGGTCTATTGAAACCTAATCCTTTAAAAACCGAATCGTGATGACAGGGCCTTCCAGTTCCTGTGCACATAAATAAAGTGAGTCGTATCCTTATAATTGAATAAGAAATTTCCTGAGTTTCATGATTTGATTTTTATTACTAAAATTCAGAGTGTTCATGACGTGCAATATCGTAATACATATCAACCAAAGCTTCTCGGAAACCTTCACTGCAAGCTTGCTAGACTTAAGCAGTGGTGCGGAGTACATCCTTTTAGTGGAGAAAGAAACAGGTCAGTGGTTTTGTGTGTTGTTGCAGCTTGAATTCTAAAGTGCTTGGAAAACAAACAAAGACGCAAGTTTCATATTAATTGTAAGTGATTAGTAAATACTTCTTGTAGGGTTCAGCATGATAACAAGTTTTCATCAAATGCATCAAGTAGTAATCTGATTATGTAATTCTAGTTCGATTCACTAACGTTACTTGCATTGCAGTTTTTCAACGACTAGCAAACGACAAATTCTGTGCCAAGAATTGCTGCATCCTTTTAACAGTAAGTATTGAATGACAATCAGAAGCTGAGCATGCCAATAATCTAATAAATAATCCTCATTGACTGAGCGCGTGTTTGCAGGGGAAAGGCTATCCAGATGTGGCCACAAGAAGGTAAATTGCATTCTCTTCTATGATCTATTCTGTCCATGCTTAATCTTTGCAATAGATTTTTCCTTGCCCACGCACCTCCATGAGTGGGAAATTCAAGCAAGGTTTTGTTAGGATTTCGAGTATTCTAATCATGTCCACTCAAGCAGTTTTCTGCGACGACTAGTCGACCAGCTCCATTTGCCTGTGTATGGTCTCATGGATGGAGACCCCTACGGTTTGGATATTCTTTCGATCTACCGATTTGGCTCCCTGGTAAGAAACAGCATATTCTTACCATATCATTACAGTGAGCATGTTTAAACATAGCTAAAACGTGGAAAGTCACTCATCCAAAATTAGAATAAGATTGTCAGGTAACTAAGATATCCAAGTGCTGCTTGAAGCACTAAATGCTGTCACGGTGCCCTTTGCAGACCATGGCATATGATGCCGAAGTCCTAGCAGTGCCAAACATTCTATGGTTGGGAATGTTTCTCTCAGATCTTGGCCATTTCGGCCTTACTGAAAACTGCCTTCTTCCGTTGTCAAAGCAAGGTGAGCAATTACCATCAAGAAACTGATAGATCTTTCGTAAATACGTAAATTCCGCAGTCAACAGTTTGTCCAAGTTTAATCAACTAGGTGCGAACTGGTATTGAAATCAAGTGATAATTGTCTTCAATGCGTATTGGAAATTTTTTTTATTACACTACGATCAGATCAGGACCGATCAGATAGGGTCTCTGTATGTGAGAAGCTTGTTACATAGATCGTAAGTTTTTGATGATCGGAAATTTCAGATGAGAAAAAAGCAGACGCACTCCTTAATAAAAGCTACATCCAGCATCTTGCTCCTACTTGGTGGTAATTTCGTGAATCTCTTCTTCACCAATGTTGCTATTGCGTCAGAATAAAATTTTATAACTAAGTGCTAAAACAACCAGGTGCCCCTTTGTTCGACATTGACGATCAACGACGGCCATCAAAATACCATGGCACCGCCCACTTGGTTCAGAATCTGGCAATTGTTTTTACACTTGTTTTGTAGCTTACTGGCATAGTTGGATGATTGACTTCTACCTCATCTGTGTGGAAATTGTATACATACTGTCAAAGGGATTGAAAGCGGTTAGTTCATTTTGTGTCACAGGTCAAAGCTTGTGGAATTTCGGACTCGGGGAGTGAAGTTGGAGGTAGAGGCTATATCTACTGTTTCATTTACTTCACTTGCAGATCAGTACATTCCCTCTAAGATACGTGGACAGTGTTACCTCTAAGCTAGAACATTGTGGATGCTTAAATATTGGTGCTTCTGTACCCACATTCCTACAAAACAATTTTGGAGAATGTTTGCGTCGGTATGGAACAGATGATCATACTCGTAGTTGCCACACGCCTCAATCAAAATCTCTTCATTCATCTCCATCTCTGTATCACTCAAGCCAAAGAACCAGGATGCACGCATTAGAGAACAATTCGATATATAGAAACTTGTGAGTTTTTCTGATCCTCTCCACTTTCAATCTTCTTCATGAACCACTGCATGCTCTTCTATTCAACAGTGTTACCCACTGTTGCTCTTCCATCTAAATCATGGCTTCACATTGTTTTCCCTTTCTCGATCCAGCTACAGCATTCTCACCTAAAACGATATCAGTTTCACTCAATTATTGATCACGATCTCAACTTAGCACCCTTCTCGTTGACGTTTGCTACTGTATCTAAGAGTCATTATACCCTCCCCTTCACCAATTCAATTATTAGATCAGAAGAAAACAATCAGTCAGTCACCTGGAGAGTCAGTCAAAGGTGTCCGAAGGGTTAGATCATGTAATTCGAAAGAAGAATCTTCGCACTGATTACAACTACGAAGAATGTATGTCCATCATGGAGAGTGTCCTACTTCATGAAGTTCCATGGGACACAGTCAGCGTACCTCTAGACGAAGTCACCACAAACTTGAAGCCAAAAGCAAGACCGCAGAGACAACCCTAAAATCCGGATCTGACAAAGTGAAGGACCCAACGACAATTGAACTGGATATTCAGTGTCGAAGGAGAGGACAAGCTACGGCTGTCAACGCGGTGATGTTCCCACTGATTGAAGACACGGAGGGTCCCACGCAAGCTTAGACGTACCAACAACAACCGTTTCAAACGAACACAATGCCGATGCTCAACATTGTTGCTCACTTCGTATGGGAGAAAAGCAGGGTACATCCATGTCCTTTCCCTCCGTTTATATTCTTCGCAGACAAGTAGAAGATATAAGACAGTCACCAAGTGACGCCGCGATGGTTTACCAGATACCCAATCGTTGAGCTGCTTGTTATGTGGACCAATCCATTCCAGATAGAGACAATCCATGGGGAGCTGAAGCAGTCAGCAAAGATCGATGGCGAGGCCCTTGTGATGCGAATTCGTTCAGCCATCGTGCAACACAGACTAGAGTTTCACGGTAGCTTCAAAGTTCCAGGAGGATATAGTCCATGTCTGCTCACGCCAACCAGATCAATTCTTTGCATCAAGATCAGCAGCGGATCCACGGCATTTTGTGGGTCAGCAATAACTAAATCATGCAATTAGCAACAGCTATGGGTGTACATGTGTGGACATGAATGTATTTATGTGAGTGTGTATACATATATATATATATATATATATATAGAATCTTTTTCTTTTCTTTTTTCACACACTAATACACATACATAGTTGGATAGATGTAATTAGGTAGATGAAAATATCTTTCTATATGGAATAAAAATTAATGAAATTGATAACAACAATAGTAGTAATATGCAACAGTTTTATAACAGGGCTCCTCATTGCCATGTGTGAGTATTTGATATAAAATTAGCAATATTTTATTAATAAAGTAATTAGAAATATTTGTAGAAATTCTAAATTATCAAAGCATTTTTAATCAAAAGTGATTTTTTGTGAATAGCTCTATTAGGTTATGTTGTTGCTTGTGTTAATTACAATTAGAAATTAATCTATGTGATGTAGTAGTTAGATTGGTGTAGACTACATGTTATAAAGAATTAAAGTTTTTGTGATATAATTAAAAAAGATTGAAACAGTGATATTTTTAGCATTATGGTAAGATCAATGTAAATATGTTGTTTTTGAAAAATTGTCATATTAACTCAAAATACTGAATTTTAGTAAATTTAACTTCAAAGCTTGTTACATGCAAATTTGATTATAAAAAGTACATGAAAAAATGCATTATACTTTAAACTATATATATATATATATATATATATATCCACATAGAGTATACAACTTCAAATAAGGTGCAAAAGTTCTAAATCAATACATGAAGAAAGACAAAAATGAACTTTTGTTATTAAATACCATCTTTAGACTTTTAGCACAATGTATGTTAATAAGAGTAGTAATATTTTTAAACATCAAAAAATCAAATTTAAGTAACAAAGGATATACCAATAGATATGGGATTCAAATGCACCAAAAAGTCAGTCAGTTAAATTCAAAAGCTGTTCCGCATCAAATACAATTATCACATATATGATCATCATACATAATAAAAAAATTGGACTAATTCTAAAATCTTTTGTTACCTAAGATCTTGGTAATTTTAAATATCATGAATATATATATATATATATATATATATATACATATATATATATATATAATAAAATAAAAAATTATTTTGGATACTTTTTTTGCCAAGGAACATCAAGAAAGGTACTTAGATTTAGATTAAATCTACAAATACATCATGTAATTATACAAATTTTCTTTGAAGTTTCTTATCTATAAGTAGTAGCTATACAAGTGTCATACAACTTGGATATTTGGCTTGTAAGTCTTGTCTTTGTTAAGAAGCTTTAATATAGTTTATTATTTTTAAATTTTTTAGGTGATATATATATATATATATATATAGAAAAATTAAGATCATCTATAATCTTGTCAAAACCTTTTTTGAAGGCTTTTAGACTCATATTGATTTTGAAAAAAATTGATTTAAATTTTTTCTTTTTGACTTCTAATTTTTAAATAGAATATTTGTATTTCAAATAAACATAGCAGAAATAAAATTAGGTGATTAAATAAGGAATTAATCCATGTTGTGAATTAACTTTGATTACTACTATAATCAACAACATGAATAATCAACCAAAAAAAATTTAACTTGATAAAAGTATGTTCAACAATTATACCACCTTTATTGTGGATCATTATGGAAGTAAAATCACATAAAACATTCCACACTTCCATTGGCGCTGTCACAAACCCTAACCCTAAACTTGCACTTCAAATCATGCCTCTGGTGCTGCGAATCGGCTCACAGCATGCACACAATCTGATGATGCAGCCCACAAAGATCACACAACACCCAAAAAATTCGGTACAAAAAGATCCCAATGCAACAGTTGATCGAATACAGGGCTGAGCCCATTCAGATTCGATGGGTGTCCCTTGAACGATGTGGGTGTGGCTATGGATACAATGATCATTCCTTAACAAAACAGCTTCTTACATTCTCTCTCTCTCTCTCTCTCTCTCTCTCTTGTTTGTTCGTGAATCAAGTGACAAAAGCTTCAAAAACATCACTGAAAATCGCAGAAACTAAGTGGTTCGGAAGCAAAGAAAAGCGCAAGATACACACCATGTGCAATGGCGGAGTTCGATGGATTCCAGTATGGAGCAATGCTGAGCTACTGATTTCACGGAAACAGAACCACGATCATGAGAATTATTGCCCGGAGAAGTCCACCCCAGCGCCGAGAAGTTGCTCGACTGAGACCCTTGAATGATACCCGCTGTCATGTCCCACCTTGTTCACTGCATTCGAATTTGTGGGTGTTTATTTCGCTGTTGTTTCATGAACTTTCAATAAAGAATTGATCCCTTGTGATTATTTGGTGTATGGTCAATGCCGTAGAGAGTGTAGTTGGATAACAGGCTGCATTGAGGCAGTGAAATAACTACTTTCGACGTCGTGCATGCGTAATTGCAGAACAGGGGGTGGAGTATCATGAGGCTTACCCACCTCACGGCTTTTGTGAATCTGGAAGTAGTGCCTCTTTCGAAGTCATCTTCCTGTAAATCGCATGTCCTACCGTTCTGCTACATTTCAGACCTTTCAAGACCCCAGCTACACTGTCGATACACGGCCAGAACTTCGATGTGGCGCACCTACTTTTACACAACACCATGTTAATTTTGTGGAGATTAAGATGTGTTTTGAAAGAGGTCTCATTGAGATGACGACAATGAATTTAAACTTGTTTGTAAAAATCCAGAAGTTGAACGCCGAATGAGGTGGAAGTGGCTGTACAATTCATTGGACTTCTGGTGGTTGTACCTGACGTGAGAATCGGGGTTGTCGCAGCTGCTGAGTTTCGACTGTTTCGACTCTTAATGTACTCGTGTAATCCGCTACCTCCTGCAACTTCGTGCTTCGTAGCAGACTACGGCAAATCCATCCATACTTCCCACCAAGCGCAACATCTTTGTTCTGTGACAGCCGGAAAGAATTTTTCAGTGCTCAAGAAATAAATGAGCAATGCAATAACTCTGAAAAATTATTATGCATCAGATTCACGCTATCAGTTGAACTCCGGCTTGTTTGAACAAAAGTAGAAGTTTATTCACCCGATCACAGCACGTTCAGCGCGCGCATAGTCTAGCTTTCCAATCTAATTGCGACGAAAATGAGACGCAAGTGCTCTACAACATCTAGAAAATTCGTTGCTCCGAAAGTTTAATCGAGAACATCACTAAAATACTCATGCAACTCCTCTGAAACTATTCATTGCCCATCCTTTCCCTTATAACTTATTAGAATACTCTGCTGCAGCTCAATGATGAAACGCATCATCGCACACTCACGATACACTTATGTCTTCTAGAAATTTCAATGTATCGTAACAAAGAAACCATGACATTCTTCAAAGCCCTCCAAAGTTTCTACGACATCGAGCAAGCAGACAAGAATGTAGCGAACATTTGAAATGTGGGGATTCCAAATAGAAACACTCGTGAAGAGAGAAAGTTGGAAAAAGGCACTGCAACTCTGGTCTCACCACATCATCCAACAAATTACAAAGGGTGAATTATGGTGGCGAATCACAGCCGCTGGGGAAGATGGCATGGCCGATCGCTGTTAAACACTCATCGTCGGTCGCTAAGCTTAGACTACTTCCACAACAATCTCAATCTAATCAACATATTTCGCAGAACCTTGGAAGTTTGTGAGCATGCAAAGTCAGCCTGATTCATAGTTGATTGAAGTGTGCGTGTGTTTTGTTAGACTTCTCACATAGAAGCAATCATCCTTGATGTCAATTCCAAGTCTGGATGCACTGTGCGAGAGAGGAGCCTGTTCCTAAGGTTAGCTCAGAGTTTAGACTCTGCGTGGAAAAGTAGAGGAGGAGAGAGACGTAGTTTTGTTGGTTTCTTTCGTGGGATTGTAACCCTAAATTTCATCTGTATTCCAGTCTTTTCTTCCATCTTAAATTGTGTAATTGCGACACTACTCTCGAATTTCTTCAAACGCAACCCAGTTTTAGATGTTCAGTCATTTCCCGATGTTTCAACGCGTGCATTGCAACTGAGACCCTAAGCTTCTTCTTTTTTTCTCATTCAATTGGGCTTTGTCTGTGTAACAAGTATGTGGTGGACTGCCATAACCGAGGTGAGCTCTGAGATCCGGTGTTTTTGCTGAGAAGCAGTATCCCTTGCGAATCGCTTTCCCTAACCCTCATGTCTTGCCGATTTCCAGAGCTGCAACTTAGCAAACCATGAAGTCGTTTTAAGCCATACATAGATACAACACCTTTGTACATTGAGCAACTCATTCGGATATAACGTCAGGAAACCCTGATCTTTCCAATTGCACAACAGGCGAGGTAGAGAAGAATTGGAGCAATTGAATCAATTCAGTGTTTGAGTGAAGATTATATCATGCAATGAAATTCTTTTCCGGATCATTTAAGTTTTTCAGATCCGAAGTGATATTAGGGGGTGTTATAGTAGGAAGATGCATTGGAGAAGACTTCACAAAGAATTCAGAAGCCAATAAGAGAGTCAACACATAAATTGTTAGAGAATGTAATTTGCTAGTGGAATAAGAGGAAGATGGTCTTTACAATAGGAGAACATTTCTTGAAGGCTTGGAAACTGGGTTTCAAGAGCATGGACTCTGTTTAATGTTGTCTTCTTTGTCTTTTGTAATAATAAAAAAATAGATTAGATATAACAAGTGGCACTTGCTATTTTAGCTAGATGTGAAGCTATTTTATTCTAGACAACAAGTTCTTATGTAATTCTATACATTCTTGTTGTCATTTTGGAATTTGGTTAGAATTGTGGCATTGTATTTTTTAACTAGCAGTTTTTTTTCCAAATTACACTCTTAAATTTTGTAATCTAAATATGAAAGTGACACTTTGTTTTTTATACTTAAAGTGAGAAGTTTATATACACAATGTAGCTACCTAATTTGTTACCAAGTTACAATAAGTTATGTATATTTTTTATTTTATTTTATTTATGTCTTTGCTTTGAGATCATGCAACAATTTTTTTAAGCACTTACAAAGATGTCATCAACTCACAATATAAAAAGTTGCCATGTAATGAGCTTACAAATCAAAATACTTATCACATCATGCAAAACTTATTTTAGCTATATGATTAGCATTTTGTTATTTTGAAGTATATAATACAACTTCCTTTCTACAATGTAACTATTATTCTAAAACCACTTTGTGAGATGTGACTAGTATCTTTATTGTTTTAAGCATATACTAATTGATTAATCTTTGTGATGTAATAAGCATTCTAATTTCTTTTAAGCCTACACTACCACATTTTTTTTGTGCAATATAATGAATATTTTAATTGTTTAGTATATATACTAACTACTCAACCTTTGCATGGTTAGATAAGTTTTATAGAAATTGTAAGCAATAATGGTATAAATTTCAATTTTATATCAATTGTATGTTGTATGGTGATGGTTCTTGTAACATATGGGAGCTATTTTTCTTAAGCTATATTATGTTATGTGTTACATAGTAGATTTTTGTGTAGATCAAAGAGGTGGGATGTGATAACCACCTTCCAATTTTTTGAGTTTGTACAACTAATAGCATGCGTACGATGTAGATTTAATAAGATTATTAATAATAGTCAATTTACACATACTAACAATTCTTTATATATGTTTTGCCAAGAATAATAAGAAATATAAAAGAAAAGATCCCTTTAACATTGATGTATTTAATGTCTAATACAATAATGAATATATCCAATATGTTTGTATCAACTAATTCTTTGATGATAGGTCATTTTTGCTTGTTGTTTTATATTATTGACTTTGTAAATTAAATTATATATACTAATTCTACATTTTTATTAGTTAGTTGGTGTTAGATTTGCATGTAGCAACTTTATTATATGTAGATATATAAAGACATGTTCAATTAATAGATTGGAATTTTTTGTGAAATGAGTTTATTTATTTATTTATTTTAAATATTCATACCTTATATTTTATAATGCTCTTATTATTGTAACTATCTTCAATTACTATAAATATAATTTATAATAAATAAATTTTTATTATATAGTGAAATATTGTATGGTATATAGAAGTTATTTGTGACAATGATTACGGACTAGTGTCAAAAGCAATTTTAGACTTTATATACATTAAATATTGCTTCTATGCAACTTCCATCATATATTATAAATTACTTGATTATATTGTATATTATAGTTATTTGATTTTTGATGTTTGTGTGGATTAGAAACAACTACTATTATAAGAATTTATGCACTTCTTATACATGTAGTACCATATCTCTATATCTTTGATATTGTTTAGAAAGCTCTTGTCTTATGTTGTATATTAAGGTTTTTTTTTCTTGATATAAAAGAAAAAATATTGTTATAAATTATGTGTGACTATTGCATCATATATGATCTTTTTTTTCTAATAGTAATTATTGTATAATCATAGTAAATCATACTAGATCAATAAATATTGTGGCTTTGTGTGCATGAGAAGTCAATCTTATATTGAATCTTGGTATGTATATTGCAACATTTTGTAAATTAGAGTGCATTAATATACACATTTGTTCTATGTAAAGTGCAATGGTGTGTGAATCTATAAAATATATTATATTTTTATATACAATATTTTTTATATTGTGTTACAAAGTGTACTTTTATATCACAAATAATTGTTGGAATATACATTATGGGACTAAATGCATATTACAATTGCTACTTTGAAAATATGTATATTTTTAAAAAAGATTGTCATCTATTCAAATACATGTTAATTTGCAAAGAAAATAATTGATTATTATATATTACTGGGAGTTCCTACTATAATTTTTTTAATTATTTGCACTAATTTATAAGTGAACATATAATATAACCTAGGTGCATGTCTCCTTCAACTATTGCAATAATTTCTTTTTCTCCTCAATCTTGGTATGTAAGCACCTCTTTTTATTACTGTAATTGTGGATATTGATTTTATATAGATGTTAGGTATATTCTAAAAAAGTTACTAATGAGTATAAATCTTAGTTTATCACTTTATAAAATAAGTAATAGATATTATTTTAAATGCTCAAAAATAATTTTATTTCTTTTATTATATTATATCACTTATGAAAACTAGTTTATATTTTGTATGTAACAATATTTTTATATGTATCTAAAAATATAAATATTTAATACAACATCTTATACCACTACTTCAAAACGTCTAAGTCCAAAAACAAAAATTGCAATGGTGATTTTTGACATGTTTAATCAAGAAGAATGTCAACACCTTCTTATTCTTGTATTATAGTTCAATCTTTGTTTGATATATTTTTAAACATTTTTCCACTCTTTGTATATATAAATTTGTGATATAATTTTTATAATATATACACTTATTATTATAAACATAATATATTTATTTAAGTACTACAAATGTGTTAGCTGCTATTAATATATTATTTATTTATGTTTCATAGATGCACATGTTACTAATGTTTTTTAAACTGCTCTATTGAATATAACTGTTTAAAGTTTTTTGACTATTTCATTAGTGTTAATTGAAATGCTCATGATGTATACATATAATAATTATTAATGTTGTAGTTGTAAAACACAAGAAAATACTAGTAGGATTTTAACCAATATATTTTATGCAACACTTGTACAATAAGAGGTAAAAATAAATACATATTATAAATTTTTTTAACAGTGCCATAAACGTTTATTCAAGTAATAAAGGAATATATGTGGTATATTGAGTACATATACAATGAATTGTCATAATATACCATTACAATGTTCTAAAATCAAATGCTTAATTAGCTACTTGTATTTAATATTGAATAGCATTTTAAAATGATTTGTATATAACAATGATTTTGTTATATATATATAACTTCATTTTTTTTTACAAATTTAACAGATGTAGTAACAGATATAGCTCCTTTAATTATTCAACCAAATCATACTCCTAACATAAGTATGATTATATTAATTTTGTAACAAAATTTCATATGTTTTATGTAATGTTTTACTTTTTTTCCAGTAATATTCTTATTAAATGGTATAATAATTCTTCATTTTCAAAAAAAATTAAAAAATTACATAACTAATTTTAAATTAAAAATAATTTAAATCAAATGCTTATCAAATTTTGTTTGCAATTGAATTTTTTTATTTTTATTTTTTTGTAATATATGTCATTTATCATTTGATTTATTGTATAATGACTAATTTCAATAAAATGGTGCTATCTTTAGATGTTTTTGTGTCTAAGATCAATATTTAATATATTTACCAATTAAAATGCATAACTGATTTTGTAAATTAATTATCTTTTAAAATATGAAAGACTAAAAAATATTATGTCTACTGGCTTTTTACTTTGTGGTCTAATTATATAAGCAAATATGCAAAATAAAACTGTAATTTTCATTTTCTAAAATATGACTTCTATTTTAATAAAATAATATATGTCTTTGGAAATGTTTTGTTTGCTTGTATTATTATTCAATCCACATTAAAAAAGCTACTAAAATTAATATTTTGTTCTCAAGGCACAATTGAAGGTTTGAGGTATCTTCTAAATATGTTAATTTTTTTTCTACCACCATCTAATGAATAAATCCGATTTTTGATTATTTTGGTAATAAATATAAATCAATGAAAAATTTAAAATATGTTTTAAACAACTACAGTTGTATAAGTTTAAAACAACTACCTTTTACCAACAAATTAATATATTATATTTTCTTTGGATTTCCTTCAAAACCATTTCTTTGAAAGTTTTGCTAATTAAACAATCATATTATGAAACATTACAAATTTGCATTCTTTTATGTTAAAGCACATAAAAATTTTAATGCTTTTTTTCTTTTTCTTAAAATAATACCGAGGTTGGTCTAGTTTTATTCATAGTTTATTTGAAAGGAAAAAAATGAAAAAAAGTTAATACATTTGTAGTATGATGTTAGTAATTTTTAATTTTTAATTTTCTAAAATTTTACATAGATTACTATTATTATTTTAAAATATTTTAATTTTAATGGCAGTAAAGAAGTTTTAAAAGGTAAACAATTTAATGAATAAATAATTATTTCAGACTTGCAAGTCTTTTGATTGCTATTGATATTTTTTTTATTGTGCAATTTCTGATCATCTTTTTTTCTTTTTTCTTTTTTCTTTTTTTTTTCATAAGATCAATTTACTTGCAACTCATATTGTTGTATATGTATGAAGGATTTTATTTTTTATTTTTTATTTTTTTTAAATGCAAAAAGAAACACAAAATGTGTGTGTGTGTGTCATTAGGTGAATATATAATGGCTTATTTTTTTCTAATGGTTTAAAACATGTCAGGTCATTTACATGCTAAATTAAATAATTTTATTTTTAGTAAAAATGATTCTCTTATACTTTATATCAAGTTTTAAAATTTTCAATAAAAACCAATAACATTCTTGGATTCTTAATATTTTGAAAAGATAAATATTATTATTTTCTGAACATATAATGCAAGTTTTAAAATCTTTCTAACTAGTCAGATCTTATTTTTTATTTTTAAAATATTAAAAATAAGCCAAATTCAAAATATAAATATTGGAGTAATAAATTCTACTGTATTCTTTAAACTGTTGCTTATTATTTAGTTTGAATAAATGATTAAATGTTAATTTTTAGATTACACACATTCATTGGTTTCTACCATTCTTTTAAATGAGCCACTAAGAATTACAAATCAAAATTTAAAAAATACAAGTTAAAATGCAACTAGAAATTAATTAAAATTATCTATCTTTTCATCTTTTTACTTATATTTCGTAATTTTAAAAAATAAAATAAAAAAAAGCTTTTACATAATTTAAACTTATTTTCTTTCAACTTTTCTTGCAAAAAAATTGCTTAAAATTGATTAATTTTTGTTACTTTAAAAAAATAACTAATTAATTATTATTTTTAGTGATAAATGATTATTCAAGTCATATTAGATCTAAATACTTGGTCACTGATATTGTTGTTGTTATTATTATCATAATATAAAAATCAGTGCATGCAACAGAAAAAATTATTTCATTAGTTGGTGGCAATGTAAATAACAATTAAACATATTGATTGACTTTGACATCTTAATGCAGAAACATGTACTTAACATTGTTTTTTATTCATTTCCCACCCACAATTTTTGAAATATAATCTCTCGAAGTTCAATTTCTTTAAATCGAGATTTAATTAATATTTTTTTACACTTTATACTACTAGCAAAATAACAAAAATTAAAATTAAAATACATCAGATTTCCTTGACTTTGATTTCTTATATGCAGAAAGTATGTATATTGTGTACAGAACTATAACTTGGGTGGATTTTGAGATTGAAGGATTCAGAATATTTATAAATAATTTAAGAAATAAATATTTATTAATCTAAATTAACTAACTAATAATCAAACAAGACAATACTGGATGCATTCAAGTTTCTACCCTTGAATTTTATATTTCTCAAGCATTCACACTCCAAAAAATTACTGTCAAAGTAGAAAACGTACTGTAACATGAATGTTTAATTATAGTATTAAAATTTTTAACATAAATTATATTTATCAAAGAATTAAAAATTCAAATAATAATAAAAATTTGTCAAGCATAGACCTTAACTCGGATTTGTTATTACAAGAGCAATACTTCTCAGATTGTTTTAGTTTTAGGGTTGTGCAATTTGGTTGAGAGTGCTTTTGGAGATGTAGGAATTTGTCCACATTTTTCTTTGGACATTATGGGACTAATACTCCGGCCCATTTGAGGGCTTTGTTTTTTATGATAATGTTGATGAGGAGTCATATTTGGTTTGAATCCACCAATTTCTTCTTTGTATCAAAAATCTTAGAGAATCAAGTTGTAAATGAGCCAACCTTGCTTCCATGGGTTGGTTTTGAAGGGTTTTTGGTTGGTCCATTTGAAGGTGGCAAATCTTGTTGATCAATTGATTTTTTTTTTATCACTCCTAAAGATTGATTGGCTTGACTTTTTTGCTTTTGAGATTTGGTAGTTATCTAGTGCTTTTTAAGTAATTTTTTTCTAAATCTTTAACAACAATTGACAAATTTGAGTCAGCCAATTCTTTTGATGTAATTGCATCTTGTTTTATTGAATATGGGCTTGGGTTGCTAGTAAGATTTGTATTAACAATTGCATTTTTATCATTTAAATTATTAACTTCAATTTCTTTGAGACATGGCAAGCCATGTAAATTTTTTTATCTTCATCACAATTTCTTGATTTTTTCCCTTCTGTTTTTGCATTCTAGACTAGTTATTGTTACAAGCTATACATTTTATTTTGTTTGAAACTATACTTTCTTTCATTTATATGCACATTTTCAAATACTATAATTGGAAATGAACTCTTGGTAAATATAACCTCCTCAAGTTTTAGAAATGCCTTGAAGAATAATGAAGTAAATGTACAGTCCACCAAACTAAATGACAACTCACACATGGATTCTCACCTCATTGTTTTGATTTAAGTTTAATGCTATCATACTTAATATATTAACATATTAAAAGCACTATTCATTATATAACGTGTTTGTAGCAATTACCATGATGAATGGTGAAGAAAAAAAAGAATGGCAAAATGAAATGTCTTTCATGTACAACTATAACATGCTTGAAAATTCAATATTATCATTAAAAGATAAATTGAATATTAGATGATGCCACTCTTCATGCCATGTAAAGACAAGAGCAAAGGGTGTGCAAGCACAAGACTCCCAAACATGACCTTTTATATCTGATTTTGGTTTGTGCATCAAACCTTGTATTGTGATTCATCTAATGTAGGATAACATAGAGCAATTTTTAATGAAAAAAGGCTTTTAAATGTTAATAATAGTATACAATTATGTTTGATGACCACATTGATTGATTGCAGATGAGGACTGGTAATTGTACAGTGATGTCTATGAAAGGTTGCTCACTCTTCTTGTGTACAGAAGTAAATAAGTAAATGAATAAATCAATAAGTGACTCATGATTTTGAACACATGTATTGAATATCCCATCCAGACATGACCTAGTGAAGGCTTGTAATTACCCATGTTAATTAAAACCTTGTGGATTCATGTTGTTGTTGTTGTTGTTGTTGTTTTTTTTTTTTTTTTTTTTTTTGTTTTTTTTAAATGAGAAACATTTGTTTATATGTATTCATGAAGTATTTGAATTCAGTGTTCTAGGATACAGTAGAATTTTTTGATATTATTGAAATATAAAGTGAATTAAAAAAATAAAAAATAAAAAACAGACAAACAAAAAAACCAAACTCACTTGATACTTAGTGCACACATCATTTCAATTGGTACTGGTCAAAAATATAAAGTTTGGATTGTTGTGTTAAATGCAGTTGTTCTAAAAAATTATCATGTAAAACTTAGCTCAGTCAAGTATGAAGAATCATTTATGCATGGAGTCTTATTTATTTATGTATTTATTTATTTATATTATTTATTTATATCATTTATTTATATTATTTATTAATTTTATAATGTTTTATTAGTAGAAAATTACTATCAAAATCAAAAAAGGAAAAAGGAAAAAAAAATTTGCAATTATCTTGTATACTACAAAATACTTATACAAAAAAAAAGAAAAAAGAAAAGAAAACAATAAAATCATTAAAATCATTTGGATTATGGTAGTATCAAGGCAATAATCCAAAATTTCACATGCAAAACGGTATACTAATTTGTTAATGGGTTATCAAATCAAATATCAGTCAATGTAGATAATATCCAATCTAATGGAATGTAAAATTGCAAAAAATGCACTTGCTGCCTTTTATTCAAAAAAATCTGCTTTTCCACACTACATGTGTTAAAAAATTCTTGAATTTTTAAAGAAAACGACATTTTTTTTTACCAATTTGATACTTTTAAAAACATAGATTTTTTTTTTTCAGAAGCTAGCCAATTTCAGATCACAAATGTTAAATTATACAGAAAATTTGATCATCACTTTTATGAGTTATGAAAGTTATGATGTTAAATTGACAAGTATACTCATATTACTCAAATTAAATTTGATACCTTAATTCAACATCCCAAGCAACTTGATTTAGTGTTTGTAATATTTGAATGATTGACTGATTGAATAATTTATTCATTTCTTCTCAATTTATTTTGAAGGGCATAAACTAAAAATTGCTATTCTAATTAACTAACCAAGTGATTTTCCTAAAGAAAAGAACAATAGTGATTGAGGAGGCGAGACAAGTCTCACTCAACAAGACCAAATGAAACTCTTCCACCACAATGCGAATTCCTTCTAATGCACCCCCACCCGATGGTCGCCGCTTACTGGTCATACACCCCGAGCCTACGTATCCATCATCCTTCTCCTACGTAAAAACAGTCCCTGTAGTTGTAACAGAGCCATCCACCGGTCGGAGACCGGAATTCGTCGCCACTGCATAGAAACGCCACAAAAAACCCCCCGTCCTTTGGACGCAGGAGAATTCGTAGAACAAGAAGTGTACAATACAAGAGTGGTATGTATTCCTGCAATGAGAGTGAGAGTGACGAAGGCAATGGAAGAGGAAGGAAAGGGGGACGAAGACTAGAAGGACGATGATCATGGTCATGGTCGCGCTGCGGAAGCCCTAGCCAGCAATCTGTCTCCCACTTCTCCTGAATCCAAACTAAGCAGATTAGCTTTCCTCCGTAGTTCGTCATTTTCGAACGATTTTTTTGATTCTTTAGTGTAGTGCTGACTTTCTGCTCAGCCGATCTGCCTTGAGAGCAGGGAATGTTTGTGGAGTCAGCATGAGGAGTTTACTGCGTGGTAGTCAGAGTGTTGCGTGACGTAGGGGGAGCATTACGGTGAAGAGGAGCAGAAGGAGACGGATTCGACGGATTGCATTTGGTGGCTTTTGGATTAGGTTTTGAGGTCCCTAGGGGACAGGGACTCAAGGAGCATGGCGACGGCCATATGGCAGCCGCAAGAGGAAGGCTTGAAAGAGATTTGTAGATTGCTAGAGCAGTATCGATTGCCTACTGTGGACCAGTCGCGCATCTGGCAGCAGCACCAGTCCTGCAGCCAGCTGCCGGACTTCAACAATTATCTCGCTTTCATCCTGTGCCGTGCTGAGGTGCGTTTTGGTTATTCCTGCTTTACTAGCCATTGTTTTCAGGTTGATTGAAATAGCAGCAGTTCTAGTAGAGTATAATTTCAAAGGGCGTGGACATGGTTGCAATAACTCGAATTCAACGATTGGCTCTCGGTATGGCTCGAAATTGTGGATCTAGTAATGCCTTTGCTAGGTCCTCCACATTTGTTCGAATGTTAATGCTAGAGAATTCCTTGTATGCGTCGACTTCTGGATTTTCTCTGAATCTTTTTGCATTTTCATCATCTTATTTTATTGACAGCACATTATGGTCATTCCGGTACGTTAATTATCAAGGTGCTGCTCGTTTTGTAGCTTTATGGATGGAACTCTTCTTGCGCTGCTCACTAGGAGTGTAGCCATCGTTTGACCTAAGTTTTATAGGTTTACTACTAGGCTTGCAAAATGCGGACGAACTGTGTAGCTTTTTCTCGCTTTCTTAGTCTCTGTTATCATAACTTAACGTCAGAAGCGGACACTTTAGTACGCGAGCTTGACCAGCCTATTCAGAGCAGCCTCTGGACCGATCAGTTCGTATGGCTTGAACTTTAGGTTCCTATTCGAATTGCGTTTCGAATGACTTAGTAAACTGTGATGCCAAAAGTGATCACTGCTATTTGTAATCTCACATTTTGGGCTAGTCAGTTGGTAGGTCACTCGATTTATCGCTGATAATTTCTGGAATTCTTTTTCAACTCGCTCGTGTGGACTACTTATGTTTACCTTGAAACTGTGCATTCATCTACATTGTTCATGGCTCTCTCCTGTTTGCGGAGGCAAGGTTCACTCTAGGTAAATTTTGAGAAATAATAACCGGTTGTATTGAAAATCTGACATCATGTCTGTTGCAGGGAGATGCAGTCAATATCCGACAAGCAGCAGGGTTGCTGCTAAAGAATAATTTGAAAAGCAATTATCAGTTGATTCAACCTCCTCATCTGCAGTATATTAAAGCGGAAGTGCTCCCCTGTCTCGGATCTCCAGATTTTGGTGTAAGAACAACTGTCGGTACTATAGTGAGTGTTGTGGTGCAGCATGAAGGTTTTCAGGGTTGGCCAGAAGTTTTTCAGGCACTAGTTCAATGCCTAGAAAGCAATGACTACAATCATATGGAGGGTGCGCTTGGTGCTCTTTTCAAGGTGTAGTCTCCTTCTTCAAAGTTGCAAACATCTACGCTTACTCATCTGAAGCTCTAAAACTTATTGTCTATGAGAATGTGGCAATTTTACTACTTTCATCATTAGAAGCTGAATTGTGTCGGTGTTATGGTGTCTGTGGTCTTTATTTTCTGTCGAGCCTGTACTGTAGATCGACAATGGTTGATCATCTGTCTTCAGGTCCACAAGTATCCAAGGAGGTTTAGAATTAAGAATAAAGTTTGCTTGCTATGGTAAGATTGATGCCGATAAATATGACGGGATGCTTTTTGTCGAAGTGGAAGTTTGAGACTAGAGATAGTCTTTCACAATTGACGTGGTGACAGTACAGATTTCTGAGGATTTTCCCGAAATTCTTGATTCGGAGGTTTCAGGATTTGCAGACCGCCCTATTGCCATTTTCATTCCTAGACTGCTTCAGGTATTTATGCAAGTTACTGTTCCCTCTTACTCAAGTGTTTGTTTTGAGCATCAGCATTGTCTTCTGTATAACTCATTGCTTTGATCTTGATCATAATTCCTGCTACTCCTGACATGGTCTTGGATCCAGTTTTTCTCTTCAGAACATGCGGTGTTGCGGAGGTTGGCCTTGGGCACTGTCAACCAATTTATCGTCCTTTTGCCCGCTGTAAGTTGGTTCTTTCTTGCTCTCATGGAGAATCACACGTGTGCTGTGGCTGCTTGAATAAATTCGAACATTGTAAAGATCTGGTGAACATGTACCTAATGCGAAGTGCTTTGGTATTTACCTTTTTCTATTTTTTTTCTCTGCTTAGGTTTGTGATTTTTGTCCTTGAGTTTTTGTATTAACTTGATCTTTAATTGACTTTTACATTTTTTTCTCACAAGAAAAACTGTTTTTTGCAGGCACTTTTTATTAACATGCAGACTTATTTGCAAGGCTTGTTTTCATTAGCTAGTGACAGGTCTCCAGATGTTCGCAAATTGGTATTTATGAGATTTTTCCTTCTTGTTTATCTTGAAAATATTAAGTTTTGAATGTACAACTGTGTGCTGCTGCTTGCTGATAAGTTTATATATATATATATATATGTAAAATTCTTCTTATACATTAACTAGTATGTGAGGAAATGATAACCATCTGTTCATTGGAACCCACTACCATACATGTTTTCTGATTCCTGTCTTTCTTGTCAAATTGATAGGTTTGTGCTGCTTTGGTGCAATTGTTAGAAGTGCAGCCTAATGCTGTGCAGGTATGTGTACGCATTCTTCTAAGTCAAACGTATGACCCAACAATAGGTGGCGTATGTCTTTTCTGAAACTTAATTATAGAAGACGAGGCAAGCATTGATATTGGATAATATGGTAGGATGATTGCGTGGTGCGCAATATTTGGCTGTCTCAAATGTGTACACGGGTGATAGTTTACCTCAGAGTTAAGATCTCTGGTTGTCAAGGTCCTCACTGCTAGCGCAATGTCATATGACATATTTATTGTATAGTGACATATTTATTGGTGAGTGCAGCCTCACATGAGGAATGTGATTGAGTACATGCTTCAAGCTAATAAAGATCCTGATAGGGATGTGGCTTTGGAGGCTTGTGAGTTCTGGTACGTTGAGATATTTACAAATACGGCTTCGTATAATACTCCAGTTCTTAGTTGTGTTTTTTGGCGTGTGTAGTGTTACACCACAATAAAGGACAGTGGCAATAGCCTTAATAGTTGAGTCTTATTTGCCACTTGCATGTAACAATGTGTGGCTAATTTTAAGGTGCTCCTTGTAGGTCTGCATTTTGTGAAGCACAGCTACCACCTGATATGCTGCGAGAATTTTTACCGCGTCTTATTGATGTACGTTAGTGTAATGCATTCTGCTCCGGTGTTGATTTTTGTCTATCATGATATTGTTTTTGATCTTTATTCCAGTGAGAGAAATCAGAAGTGTTATGCGATGGGTGTAAGTCATCCAAAATCTTAGTTGTTGCAGTAAGTGTTCTGTGGGCTTTTTTTGTTAGAAGATCTTCTAATATTTATTTGTGGATCATGTAGATCTTGTTGGACAATATGGCCTATGCAGAAGATGACGAAGCTTTGCAAGATGGGGATGTAAGTAACCGTGTGTACTTATTAGTTTCTCTTGTGGTAACTCTAATTTTGCGGAGAAGGTTGAGTTTTTGTGTTTAGATGTCTCATTAGCAATATTTCATCATTTATTGTCAGTTAAGTTAACAGCTTTTACTCTTTTTTGCAGTGTTGTCTCTCTAAGCTTTGTCAGTTTTGTTGTACGTCTTGCAGGAGGATGAGAATGCACCTGATAGAGAACAGGTGCTGAGTTTTTTCCGATTCTGTAGGCCATAATCCTATTGGTGGTCAAGCTATTGAATGATTACAAGGTTTCATGAAATGTGATGCTTACTGATGGTATAATGCTCTTCTATCAAAAGAGACACTCTGATACCTTATGCCTCCATTGCTGTGCTTGAGGCATTAACTGATTAGTTTAATGTTTATCAGGATATTAAACCGAGGTTTCATCAATCACGGATGATAGGGGGTGCTGATGGTGCTGAAGGAGAGGAGGTGATATATTTCACTGAACCTTTCAAGCTCGCTGTTCCTTTTTTTGTGGCTTCTAAATTTTTAGGCCATAATGCTCGTTCAATTATAGCAGAATGACCATAACCGTTGGTCCTTTTGATGCAGTAGTTGGCAAGTTCAGGGAGTGATATCTGTAATAATTTCCGCTAATGGCACTTCGTGAGTGCAGGACAATGACGACGAGGATATTATAAATTCCTGGAATTTACGGAAGTGTAGTGCTGCTGGACTTGATATATTGTCTACCATATTTGGAGACGAAATTCTCCCAGTTCTCATGCCTCTTGTTCAGGTACATATTTATACACTTTTTTATTTTTTTTTGGTTTGTTCCAGTTTTGAAATTTGCAAGATTATATCATCATGTTGCTTACAAGTAACTTCTGCTTTAGGTGAGATTGTCCGCAACAAAGGATTCGGCATGGGAAGAAAAGGAGGCTGCAATTTTAGCTCTAGGTGCTGTTGCAGAGGGTTGTATTTCAGGCCTGTTACCTCATCTAGCACAGGTTAGACAAAGTGAGCCTTGTTGTGGACTTATGCGCTGCAGAAGTAATGATTGAGCAGGATAGTTTTTGTCTTTGTGTGTCAAGATGACTGATGCTGCTTTTCTTCCATTTAGGAAGGTCACCTATCCTTATTTTGACAAAATATGTAACTTGCATTTGTTTTCACAGTTGGTTGACAGTCAAGCTTGGTCGGTTATTGTGGATGTTTTTGCAACCCTTAAATTTCCTTTTTTATTTATTTATTTATTTATTTTTTGTGGAGTGGTTTGTTATTGCACCTTTGTTCAAGTTTCTCACAATCTGTTCAGTACATATTTATTATATACCATTTTTAATTTTTGAATATTGAATTTTGTTGGCTGCCAGATTGTAGTATATCTTACATCATTCATGGAAGATGTACGACCACTTGTGCGAAGTATATCATGTTGGACTCTTTCTCGCTACAGCAAATGGATTGTTCAGGTACTTCGTGGGTAGAATATTGTGAGATAAAATTAGCTGGTTTTTCGTTCAGGAAATGAATATTGTGACTGTCAATTGTAGTTAAGTGTTCATATATGATATTGTGGTTTTATTGAACGGTGTACAATCTCCTGTAAACTAGGTTGCACAGACTGCAGAGGGCCAGGTACAATTCGATGCAATTCTTACAGGGTTGCTGCGGAGAATCCTGGATCCTAACAAACGTGTCCAGGAGGCTGCATGCTCTGCATTTGCTACCCTTGAAGAGGTATTTGCTTCACTTCGTTTCCACTTTGTGGACTAGTTTTTGTTATTATTTATTTTTAGATTGCAAATACGTGTATTCAAAGACTGTGATTGTCCTCTCTGATAACATGATTATGCAAGTTCGTGTTCATGTATTTGTTTTTTTTGTCAATAAGAATGCCTATTCTCTTTGACAGTTTTACCGTTCATTCTCTATTTTTCAGGAAGCCGCTGAAGATTTAGCTCCTCGGCTGGAACCCATACTGCAGCACCTTATGTATGCCTTTGGAACTTATCAGGTGCGAATTTCAAGTCAATTAAATCATAGCGTTGGAGTCTTCTCTTTCACCCAGTGTTGGTGTGGAATGCTTTGTACATACTTTTAAAATTAGATTGCGCACGAGGGTCCAACGTGGTTACAAGCTATTTTATTACTATAAGTCAATTAAGCTTAATGATCTTACCAAGTAGTCCGTTCTACGTTTGTTAATCTATGATGCCCATCCTCTGTCTGTATGTCCGAGGAAGTACGCTATACTATTCCACTTCTCAATCTTTGATATGGATACATAAATGTTGTTGTAGAGACGGAATTTGCGTATCCTATATGATGCCATTGGCACACTGGCGGATGCTGTAGGCAGTGAGCTCAATAACGTAAGCTGTCTCGTTTCTTTGCTTCGGTTTGAGTTGCGCCGTTGTGTCTAGCAAAGTATGGAATGTAACGAGGCTGTGACTAGCCTTCAATTTTTTTACGTGAACCATTGTAATGTTTGTTTTGCAATGGTTGACCTACATACTCATGCCGTGTTTGCCTGCAGCCTAAATTCCTTGAAATCTTGATGCCACCATTGATCTCCAAATGGCAGCAGTTGCAAGACTATGACAAGGATTTATTTCCTCTACTGGAGTGCTTTACTTCAATAGCTCAGGTATGGTTCCAATGGTCAAACCTGGCTAATACAACACATTTGAACCACAAATTTTTGTAATTGTGGTTCAAATGTTTATCTGGATCATTGAGTTCTTCATTGTCTTATGAATTATAGAAACAACTTACGGAATCAATGCCATTCCTTGCCCCTATTTGAACCGGATATTTAAATGGAGCCCTATGGTTGTCATGGTACTTTTGTTCATGGTGACTACCTCAATTGTATCTGACCATTGGTCTCTGCTGTAGTATATTTTTCAATCAATGCTCACATCGATGCATGATCTTTTCAGGCACTTGGTCCTGGTTTCACTCAGTATGCTGAACCCGTGTTTATGAGGTGCATCAATCTCATTCGTACACATGGAGTTGCCAAGGTATGAGTAAGATGTTTTTCTGTACTTTTTCAAAAGTACCTAGACCTTGCTAGTAGTTGAAATACATTTTTTTGAATTTTATCAAGTTCTGTCGTATGTCTGTTAAGTACGGATGTTGAAGAACATGTTGGAAAATCATGATGGCTCTTGTCTAAATAGTGTGTGGATTCTATTTGATGCAGGCTGATCCTTTGAGGGCAGGCGTAAATTACGACAAAGAATTCATAGTTTGCTCCTTAGATCTGCTATCCGGTCTTGCAGAAGGCCTTGGCAGCTCCATTGAGAGCTTGGTAAGTAATTGCAGTTAACTTGTCGGATAATTACAGTTGTCCTAGTGTCTGGGGGCAGTGTACTTAGTCTGTGCTCATGTCTACTAGAGTCAGCTGTTTCGTTCATTGTTTACATGTAGTAGGAGGAGATGAGTCGTGGAATGTCTTGCATTTTTGCTAAAGCTTTTGGTGTTCCACATAGTGTAGGTACCAAGAAGTGATCTTCGGGACCTTCTACTACAATGCTGTGCTGATGAAGCCCCAGATGTACGTCAGAGTGCTCTGGCCCTCTTGGGTGATCTCGTCAAGGTATAAAGTGAATATCACAGAACTTCTATTATGGTTTGCGTCAAACTAAATGTGTGTTCTTGCGGGTTTCTAATTTCCTGAAATGTCACCTCAACAGCGTCATTCATGCTCATTTACTTTTTACCAATGGGATGATGAATATATATTCGTGCTCATATATTCACATTTATGCTGATGAAGTCACTGTCTTCGGTAATCTATAGGTTTGCGCTGTACATCTGCAACCTCGACTTGCAGAATTTCTCAACTTAGCTGCCAATCAGCTGGTTAGTAACATCCTTCGGAGCTGTCACAAATGACTGCCCATCATAGTGTATTCATGGCTTCTTTAGTCTCTTCTTTACTTATTCATCTTTGCTAATGCGTGGCAGGGACATTGTGTAAAGGAAAATGTGTCAGTTGCAAATAATGCATGCTGGGCTATTGGTGAAGTGGCCATCAAGGTTAGTCCTGCTTTGTAGCTTTTAATTTCTTATTATTGTGCGGTAGGGATTTTCAATTTCTGAAAGACTTTCGGCTAGTACATATACAGTGTGTTTTCAATTTACTCTTGTTCTGTGCTTGTCAGTCGTTATTCCGTTAATGATTAGTGTTTCACCTTTTCCCTAATCACTTTCATATCAAGATAGTTGGTTTATGTTTTAATACAATGTCACTGTCCATACGAGTTGTTCACAATGGCTAACAATGCAGGTCAGGAAAGAGATTTCACCTATTGTGCTGAATGTCGTCTCTTCGCTGGTGCCCATCCTTTCCAACGCTGAGGTAGGCTTAATCATTCGCCTTTTGTTGGTCTAGGAATTGGAGTTCATTTTATGCATGAGACTAAAATGTCTTCCTTATATGCACTGCAAATAATTAACTTAATTGCACGTATGTGCAGGGTCTAAACAAGTCGCTCTTGGAGAACAGTGCCATTACCTTAGGAAGATTGGGATGGGTTTGTCCTGAGCTTGTTGCTCCTCACATGGAGCATTTCATGCAACCCTGGTGCCGCGCTCTGTGCATGTGAGGCCCTGTTTGTAAACTTGGATTTCAATTTTATAGTCTGAATGTTGTCAATGAGACAGCCTTTACTTTGGAGTAACTTCATTAGGTTCCTTCCCTGCTTACACATACTACTGAGATAGGCTGTAGATCTAAGTGAATGCGATTTTGTCATAATATTTAAAAACTTGCTCAACCTCTTATATTTTGGCATCTCATTTGTTTGTTCTTTAGTATAAGATTCCAAACACTCACTGTTTTTCTCTTCACAGGATACGAGATGATTTTGAGAAGGAAGATGCTTTTCGAGGATTGTGTGCTATGGTATTTACTAAGCTGATTCATTTTAGACAGTTTGATAGGTGCAGCCTTAAAAGTGTGGTTTTTAAATCCTGTGTTGAAGGAATGAGTCAGTATGGTATTTTCCATCATGTGTCTCATAACTATAGTAGGTTGTTTCATAAGATTATTTTAAATCACTAACATACAGACTGATCGATTTGTGGAACGGGTTTAGGTTCGGCTGAATCCGGGTGGTGCTGTGAACTCATTTGTATCAATGTGTGATGCTATTGGTAGTTGGCATGTAAGCACGTCTACTCGTTTCGTCCTTCAGCTAATTATTATGTGCTAAATGAATTTTGCAAGTTTTACATTTTTCTTTGACCTCTGATTCTAGAGGTTATTATTGTGGTTCAGTCAGCTGTTTCACCAGTTCCCATGATAACATTGTCATGGCATATTGGTTTCAACAGTGCAAGTGTTTTATCTGTATATTTATATCTGGTGTGATTGTAACGCAGGAGATCCGGAGCAAAGAGCTATCTTCAGAAATCGCACAAGTCTTACATGGGTACAAACAGGTATGTTTGTTAACTTTCCTTGTTATGTGGTTATATTGAACCTTGGGACTTTTTGTATTTATTGGATTCCTTATAAATGGGATTGATCTGACATAAAATGTTTTTTGTGTAGATGCTATCTCAATCCAGCTCATGGGAACAATATTTTGGAGCCTTGGATGGCACACTGCGTGAAAAGTTGGTGCAAACGTATGCTCTTTGAGAATGGCATTCAGTTTATTGGGTCTCCTATTCATTCAGAGGCATAGATTGCGCAAATCCTGCGCCACATGTCCCACTTACGGTTATCGCACACTTGGATGCTCGTGGTTCATTCAAGTGCGGCTGTCCCGTCAAGAATTCGTTAATAGTGAGGGAGTATAGATCTACCCTAGTTTACAAGCACTCGATTCGATGTGGTTTGCAATTTTATTTAAACTGACCCTCATTCTCTAGTGCTGGTTGCTTAGTGGTATGTCTTTAAGGATCTTACATAGCCACCCCTTCGACAGTGATTTCAGGACCTCGACTTCAGATTAACGTTAGGGCTCCGTGGGCACACTACTAGAACTGCGTATCTGATGCACTGTTACGAAGTAAAGTGCTAACTAGATCCTGTTGGTGCTGATATTGTAGCTTTAGCTTTGGAGCTATAGCAATTCCGAGACCATTTGCTTGCTAGTCATTATCCTTGACGGGGTGTTAGAGTTTTTGTAACGAGGTGGTGATATGCCACCTCAAGCAGTTTAAGTGTAAGTGAGAAGAAGAACGAGAGGAGGCTTTAGTGTCGTTGCGGCTGGTTTCGGCCGCATAAGTTTATTTGAGGGAAATATTTTGAGTTGTATTGTTTTAGTCTGACAATTTGATGTAGCAGTTATAGATGTGGGGTGGCATCCTGTTCGTGAACATTGTAACATTTGCAGATGGTTTTAGTTATGTTTGACCACTGCTCATGTAGAAGCCTGAGGAGGAGCTCTTCCAAGTTTTAGCTATCTGATGTGCTATAGCTCTAGCTGATGTGAAGAGTTTCGTCCTGAGGTTGATATTTCGTTGAATATGTCCAGTTTAACATTCAGCAATATGCGCTTCTGCTCCATTGGTTATTCTATTCACTATAGTGTGCACAGATTGTCGATACTTTGTACTCTCGCGCTTTGACTTGAGAGTTAAGAAGTGGTTCGTGCTGATTGGTTGAATTTTCTAGACATGTTGTATATTTGATCATGTTATTGATACGATAAAATTAACCGTCATGTTCTTTGTGTAAATAAAATACAGCGTGCCTTGTTGATAAGCATTTGACAATGTGCAAAGGATTAAAATGGCAGATCGATGGTCAGGTTTATTTCTCATCTGACAAATGTTTGGACCGTGAACGTTGAAATCTTAAATCAGAAAAACCTGTATGCACATTTGGGGATACGACAGTCCAAAATGAAATGACTCTCACATCTTACTGTTTTAGTTGATATCCAAGGTGTTCACATCGATACCGACAGGATGCATGCTGTTAACTGCAGCCTCATCGAAACGATCCCCACCAACCTGCAACAGCGGCTGCATCAGATCTTTGGTTCCTTCCTTCAGCATCTCCACAACGTCTTGCATGGACGGTCTCTCTTCAGGTAAAATCTCTGCACAGAGTGCTGCAACCTGCCAAAGAAGACTTGCCCGTTAGCAAAAGCAGTATAAAGTGTCATGATGAAACCATTTTATCCATGTGAAGAATGCCCCTGTTAAGTACCTGGGCTAGTTTGTTGAGATGGTCCTTGTGAAATTTGCCTTCCAGCTTAGCATCAACCAGGTCATGAATTTTTCCTTGCATTATTAACGGCCGAGCCCAATTCATGATTGCTTGCTTTTCTCCGCTTACTCGTTCGATAGGCTTCCTCCCACTAATGAGCTCCATCAGCAGAATACCAAAACTGTAGACATCACAGGCCTCTGAAACTTTTCCTGCAACGGTCTTCGGAGCAGTGTATCCGGAGATGCCCTTCTGAGTCGAGGATTTGGGAATGAGCTTTGCCAAGCCGAAATCGGCCACTAAGGCGTTTAGGTTTTCGTCTATGAGAATGTTGCTTGCTTTGATGTCACGGTGGATGATTTGTGGCGTGGCATAATGGTGCAAGTAGCTGTGCATCAGAACAGAGATTTAGACCAGTTAAACGTCAAGTGCTGTGCCATTGATTTCAAGAATGAGGATTGAGGTCGGATTCACTTACGCAAGGCCTTCTGCGGAGCCAACTGCAATTTTCATCCTTTGGTCCCAATCCAAGGCGGAGTCGGCAGCGAGGTGGCCATGTAAGTGCGAGTAGAGGCTCAAGTTTGGCATGTACTCATACACGATCAAGCGTTCCTGGCCTTCTGCGCAGTAACCCAACAAGCTTAGGAGGTTCTTATGTCGCACTCGACCGAGGATTTCAATTTCGACAGCGAATTCTCTTTCTGCTTTCGTGCTCCATACTTTCAACCTTTTTACTGCAATCTGCACCAAGAGCACACCGTCGATTAAGAACTCAATATGTGAATGATTTTCTGACACAATAATTCATGTTGCGTTAGCAGGAAGCCGTAACTGTACTTTCTTCCAACACAGTAATCCAAAAACATCAAAAAGGTAATCAAGTGTGTTCAAGTCTGGCTTACTTGATCGCCACTCGCAAGTTGACCCCAGTAGACGCTACCAATTGTCCCTTCTCCAAGTTTGTTGTCATAGTTGAAGTTGTTAGTGGCCGCATGCAACTCTCGTAATGAAAACCTACGCCATGTTCCAGGTTTCTTGCTGTCCGCAGTTCTGCACAGACTGTTCAATCTACCGTTTAGAATTAGCCTTACCGTTGTCTTGAGATTGCAATAATTGCAATACTCATCGTTTGCAAGAACAGTACTCGGGTCTGTGCGAAGGATTTATCTATGAATAATGCTGATCAGAAAGAGGGTTATGTCACTAATTCGTTGCATGACAGTCCTGCAAGTGTTGCCGTTTCAATGAACTGAAAAGATCCAATCTGAGGGACAATCTTGCTGCCCAGGTAGTTGTCTTTGGCAACAGCTGCAGCCATCATGCAAGGAACGGGTTGATGTCAACTGTAACTTCTATTCGTTGTCCAGGAAGGTTGAGGTGAAAAGGCTGACGCTAGAATTCTAAACCCAGATCCCGTTTTCTATTGCGTTTGAATTTTTTGCCTACGTATCTCCACCAGCCGAGCGCATGTGTGCTCATTATTCTCCAGTCTTTCTACTTTCTCCACCAATTATGCAGCTACGCAATATCTTACAATGCAACCTAGTATTTGTTTCTCCCCAATAAACTAGGTTCTGTGTAGCAGGGAAATATGATGGGGAAGTAAGGCATTGTATGCACTAGAATCAGTGGTGGTTTTCTCGATTCACTGCGCAAGCATTTTTCACAAATGCTTTCTGATCATGAAGGGCACAGAAAAGATGAACGCAGATAGTATTGCAGCTCTATGACCAATTTTCAACGATACTAATCTTCTACTGTACATCTCCAGGTTCTTACTTGTTATCAGCAGCCCTATAGCACCAATACTTCGCCCACTGTATCCGCATCTTCCTCCTTAGATATCAGCTGCACCATAGCTTGGCGGCTCACACCACTTGAAGCACAGCAATCGAACTCCTTGCAGTATACCGAATTCATGCGCGGCTAGTCACGAACGTTGTTGAAGGCATTAGAAGGCAGCGATGGGACAGGTTTGTAAGATGCTATAAGTCTTCTGTTGCACATGGGCATCCGAGATGGTGGACTACCTCACATGGTATTGCTGAAAAGCCAATCACCCTCACATATATTCACAGTCTGACAGGGGGAGTGGTGGAATGTGAGCAGCTTTCTGGCATGCAGTGGCAGGCAATAATGAAGGGTACTCCAACTGGTATTAAGTAACATGAATCTCGGTGGGTCTCTGGCACTGATGCTTCAGACTTCCATCGCTTACTGGTTTGTGTCAGTGAGGCAGACGCCGGCAGTAAGAAATGTCAGAAATCTTGACATCCCGCATGGATAACGACGTGCCTGCACGACTTGGACAATTTCAATGCAAGAAGGAAGGAACCGTTAGCAACATAATGTGCATGCTTTGCTCCATATTATGACAATCCAACGATAATTTTCTAATGCTGATTTATTATGTGGGACTGACATGTATGGAAGATTCTTTTTCTATTTTAATCATGTGGAGGTGTTTCTGACAGATCCGACTTCGGAGCTTTGAATGAGCAGGGTCACAATGTTCGCAGTCTACCTTAACACCCACGTCCACATTGTGGATATTACTCATGCACTACAGTAGTACACTTGCACTAGAATTGAGGTACTGACGAAGTAAATGGACGTTTGAATTTTTTTAGTTTCCTGCTGCACATGCTCACTTGATGAATTTCAGGTACGAAGCATGTTACTGAGTCTGTAATTCTACGCTGTTGAAGAAAATAGACAACGTAACCAACAATAAAGTAGGAACACGTCCGCAGAGTATCCAGTCTAGAATCACAGCTTTGAAAATTCACGAGAAGAGTCAAATGTGAATTTCAATTTAACTCACACAAAGATCTACCTTATGCTCCTGTCGATATGTTCATGTCTAAATGTCGAAATGAAGCAAGGAAGTCGGGCATTAGGATCACTAAGATTCATGAGAAGGTTGTTTTCATGTCCGGATCATGAATTGAAGTCTTAACTGGTTGAGAAGATATACAGATTCCACTCAACTCATCACTTCATGAAACAAGTGAAACCTCAAACTTAGACTGAAATTATTTCCGCTACCAGTGGGTTGAAGTTATCAAGTGCAGTTCAGCTCTGGTCATCAGAAACTACTCTTTCAAACAGAAATATGGAAAGATATTACAGAGCACCGACAAATAGCGTATTTCAAAAAACTGCTGATGGTAATCTTTCCACAGATGAAGGCATACACTTCGCTTGCAACCTGCTTAAGAGCATTTCTTAGTTCCTCAATTCAAGCAACACGAACCTCCTGGATGTTGAGCGGCCCCAAAAGTATTCGTTGCTTTCTTGCCTGCACTGCTTGCATCTCTTCTTTCATTTTTCTCTGCAAACCATATCATGAAAAAGTTAAGGAAACAAGCCTAACCGTTAATATCACTCACCACTTACACTCACCATAAGCTAACAATTAGCATAATGAAACAATTCATGTATCATGCTTGAAATCCTGTATTGCTTCACACTACATTTTGTATACCACCCTCACACTAATGCTCCGAACTTGGACGACTCTGGTCTGACCAATACGGTGTAATTGCATGATTACCTGCCCCTCAGCAGCGGGATTCCACATCGACAACGACAAATCATCACTGACGCAATTTCCAATAGAAAGTTGACAAGCCAGGTTAATGTTTGTTGGTCAGTTCTGAAGCAATGTACTCACAAAAACAGAAATGCCAGTTGAAAGTAATCACGAACTGATATTACTGCATTTAAGAACTCACTAAAAGAAATGCAGAGGGATTTTGGCTTAGGATAATGCCCATTCCTTCACCTTTGAGAGAAATCAACTTAACCTGCAACATAGAATCCACGAACTCGTTAAACGTGTGTATGAGACAATTTACATCAGCAAGCAGATGCTGCAGAAGATTACTTCGGAGAGTTGAGCAATCCTCTTGAAATCAGGGCTTGTTGCTTGTTGCTAATGTGAATGGAATTTATCCAGACTTTAAAACAATACATATATTCTCTCCGTCGTAAAAATACCAACACATAAATTACACATCGAATCTTCAAACAAAACTTCCCAACATGCAGGCAGCCTTGTAAATCTTCCATATGAGAAGCGATAAACAAGCATGCACCTGAAGCATTTACTATACATTTACCACCTCTTCAATGAATGACTTTGCAGGTCAATTCCCCAGTCTCGCTTGTCCTCTTTACAGAAACCGTTTTGGCGAACTTGTCAAAATCCACATACTCTGGAGTGTCACCACAACTGCGCAAACAAAAAATCCTCTCAGCTACAATTGCATATTGAAGTCTGGAGAAACTTCTCAAGAAGCCTGACATAGTCCAGTGCAATTCACATACGACAGAAAATTGACCACATCCGAGCATGTTCTGTAGAAAATTAATGGAAATAGCCCATCAGAAGGAGAGGATAGTCACTGAATGGACAAGAACACAATCATGTAGCACCTTCCCTAGCTCCACAAACCAGTCAAACTTGGTGTCCGAATCCAATTATTTCCCAGGAAGCATGATGACTGGCACAAATTAGTAAGATCAAAGTACAAAACCGTATGCTTTAATTATGACGAAATGTCCGTGGCAGCAGTTACCTTAGGGTTTTTGTAAAGAGCAGTGTTAAATTCCTCTTCAGAACTTACATATACAAGATAAAACATGAAAGACATTATCGAGATGAAGAGCACCAAATTGAAGTAAAGAAGTACCAGTAATTAATTGCTCAAGTGCTCGGTAAGCAAAAGGAGCAGCAAACTAACTATGTCCTTCAGTTTTATCCATCGGAAACAACAGTAAAGTTGCGCTGCTCAAGCAATGGATGTAAGGACTGCTGCGCCATAATCTGAGGTGCTGTATCATCAGCCACAATACCTAACTTCCAAAGTATTTCACAGTGGCGTGAAAACATATTCAGACAAGGGTACATGAGAACTACGCTTCAAAACACAGAAAACACCCATCAGCATAACATTGAGGTGTCTTCCAAGGCACCGCGCTTCTGTTAGGATATTTCTTCCTCGAAGCTCCTGAATGTACACGAAATTAAAGAATCCGGATACTTATCCCAATCGTGCAGCTGAACCAGCATTTGGAAATTCCAAGCTTGCTTCACCAGGGAAGGCATTGAGATTAAGGTAGTTGTTCTCATTGCCAGCAAATTCATAAGTAGAATATAAACTGTAGTCATTAACTATTGTCCAAAACGAACAGCACAATGACATCCAATGCAAGCTAAGCAAGCCAAAAATGTATATCATCAGGACGTTCAACTTCATGGAACAAAGTAATCAAATAATCCTCTTGTAATGGTAAATCCCACACCTGACTTGAACACATGCGCTCTTCTAGTAGGCTCAGCCACATCTTCGTCAGAAATTGCAGGCACTTCCTTTTGCCGCACCCTCCCTTCGGACGCACTTGCAGCAGAGGTCTTAGCAGATGAAAGCTTCAGTTCCATCACAATTGGTGTAATATTCCCAACTTTACAGTCCACACTTCGATGCTGGATGTGAAGTTCTTTACAGGTAAAAGCTGTGATTATGGGAGACACGTTCTCTCATTAGATCTAATCCAAAGGAGAAAAGAGAAAGAGTACAACCCAGAATAGACAACTCTTTATCCTGCAGATGATCCAGTGCTCGTAATACAGCTGCACAAATCATTTCAACCTGATCACAAAGTTACGTAGTGATTATATACCATGCTCTCATAACAAAACACTGGAATATTTAAGTGTGTCGAGACTCATCCTGGTGATGAGTTTTATGTCAAGAAGTAAGGTAAGAAGAGACTGAGAGGCAGTTTCAAGGACTCAAATCAAGGACTCAAATCAAGTCCTTAAATTGTTGTTTAGCATGAATGTGTTGTCGAGCAAGCATTTATCAACAGAAAAAAACGCTGCAAAGACAATACAAAGATTGAAACTTACTAAGAACCCGTCAATAAAACGCGATCACGGATCAAAAATGTTATCCATTACATCTCTACAAATTCAGCTTAATGTTTTGTATACAATTTTTTCTGAGCGTGTAACTCATGAATATAGAAACCATGAAACATTCTAAATATCAATAGGCAATCTTGTTGGACAGTGAGGAAGTTGTTTTAGCTACTGATAGAGTTGAAGTCCACAATGATGCTGGATATGAGAAAGGATTGTTGGAGAATTATGGCATTTGCCTTTCACTTTGAATTGGCCAGGGCATCCACGAGAAGACCCAATCTCCAGTTTTACGACCAACATGATTCCTCATGTAAAAATGAGATTAACATCAGCAACAATGATGTACAGAAATGGAACCACTAGTTTCATTAGAAACCCGGAACTATTGAGATGATGGACAGATCAAAGTTGCTTGAAAACAAATCGAGAGGTTTAATCAGAAAATAAGGAGCTGGGGGGACAGTCGGCACAGTGCACATGTTAGAATCTCTTGGAAATAAATCAAAACTTGATATTAGAGCAAAAGAGAATCGTTAGTCCTGCATTGAATCACTTCCTAGTCAAGACCAGATAAGTACAACACTTTTAACTAATTAGGTAAGCATGAGCATTAGTATCTGTTCAATTCACTGACTGTTGAGTGTATTTTAATCACATGGGTAAGAAGCTAAATAAAAACTTCTAATAAATTGAACCATCAATTAGTCCCATTTAACATTAACATTTTTTAATACATTGAGCAATTGATGGGTCATTTTTTTTTTGCCAAGTTTCTATATATATATATATATATATATATTAGGCTTAATATTCATGTAATAAAGTTCTCAACAACATTCAATATTATGTAAGATTTTATAATAAAATATGGTTACTTTTTGTAATATCAAGACCAATTGACTGTATAACAAGTTGGATTATTAAAGGTTTAGACTATTTATTATTATAATATAGATCAATCTAATTGCATATCAATTGAAATTATAAAAATTAATTAGTATTCATTCTATTTTCTATAATTTTCTTATTTAATCTAATAAAAAAAATCACTTGCTTAAAAAAAAGAATTATTTCCACTTTTTGTTGAAATAAATATCAAACAAAAATTCAAGGTAGTTTTAAGGCAAGGTTGAATTTAAGGCAACATTAAAATAAATTGGGATATCTTGTATATTGATATAAGATGTAATATTAATAAACATATATATGAGTGAATTGACTTAAATAATAATCAACTAATTGGGTGGTTTTTAAATAAATATGAGACATTATTAGTGGCTTAGAAGATACATCAATCTCCTTTATACAAAGCATAGATTAAAGTCCATGACAAATACCATTTGACAAATCTTAAATTTTATCAACTCATAAACAAATAAAAATCTAATTATTTTTTATGGATTTTTTTCTATGAAAAGAGATAATATTATAAGTAATTAAACTACTTAAGTAAGTAGAAGTAAGTTAGAGTATATTTTATAAATAATATTTTCTTCAAAAAATAAAAAAGATTTTTTCTAAAATTGGACTAGATCTTTAGAATATTTTTAAAAAGAGTCTATCCATAATATCTATAGCTTACACAATATCATGCCTTTGATAGGAGGGTCTCAAGCAACATCCTTTTTAATTGAATCACAATCATAATTTTTAACATTATATATAATGAATATTGATTTTTTATACTTCTATCTCTTATAAGTGTGTGCAAGTAAGAACCAATGCCAATGTTCCAAAGTTTAATATTTTTGTAGTCATATTAATCCAACAAATATTTTTAGAAGTCATACATTCAATTTGACATCTTGTTTGTTTACATATGTAGCATTTATAATCACTTGCTGTAAAATTTTTAAAGATGTGGAGTCTCATATTTTTAGCAAAAAAATAGATAAAAATAGAATTTGAGTCCATAGAAGCTTGATGTTGTAATTTTAAACGTTGATTTTATATGCATTTATCTCTTCAAAGAACATTGCCAATGTTCTAAAATCCAACTTTCTGGTAGCAAATATTTCTAAGATAACAAGTATAATTGATAGATACAAAATCTTAAGGAAACAATATTTATGTCATAAAATAAAAATATCAAAATTTAGAATTTTAAAAAAATTCATATATATATATATATATTACAAATTGAAAATTTTATTTAGATAAAATATTTTTTATAAATAAAAAATAAAATAAAATTATAAAAAATTACAATAGTAATAAAAATAATAAAAGGTTAGTACATGATAATTAGAACTTTATAAATAGATTCTTCTAGTCCAACAAATATTGAATTTTTATCCCAAAAAAAAAAAAAAAAACAAAACAAAAAATTATTACTTTATCTTGTAAATGATTGAATATATATATATATATATATATATATATAATATTATTATTATTTTTTCTAACTTTGTTTAATACTCACTCCTTTCATGTCATACTAGGAACTTAAAGAATACCACTCTTTCTCTCAAACTTTCAAATTCTAATTGCAGAATCAACATCACATCACACTTTCTGGCGTATAACCATTTCTCTTGCATCTACCAAGACTATACAATACAACGTTCCACCCACTCTGCAAAGAAAATCATGAATGGAATCAGGTTATGGAAAAGACACAGAATACTCATTCTCAGGGTCAGGGATTAGGCGAGGCATCATGTAAGAAGCTTTCATGTTCATGGAATGCAACAGCATCATATTAGATCTTCAGATCCCAAGCCTTGCTTCTTCACCACTTGCAGTGAATTTGCGTATCACTAGACTAACTATGTTGCACTTTTTCATGTCTAAGTGAAGGCATGTCGCTTCGGAGCTTCTAGGTTCATTGTGTGAGTCTGCTGCCCTGACTGTTGGGTGCTGCATATGGTGCCTGCTCAGATCACAACATGCCTTGTACATATTGTTCTTAGGGTTGCAGTCACATTTATCACTGGAGTATCTTTTGGTTGCAAGAGATTCTTGCTTCTCAGACATTGTTTCCATCTTCAGTGGGGTATGTAAAAGGATGCGATGCATGGATTGTCGAGTAGGTTTTGTGGGTCGTGGATATTATTGAATTGGAGCTTCCTCTGAAGTGGAAAAAGAACAATCGAGGGCGGGCAGATCTTGTATCTCAATTTCAATTGCAAGCTTTGGTTTTGAGGTGAAAGTTGCACGGTGGTCAAGATGGTGAGTTCCACACTGAGAGAGATGAAGGGTCATCTGAGAGTGCTGTGAAGTTGGGACAAAATATGGTCAAACCATGGGATTGCCAGGCTGGGAGCGCCAGGGGTTTTACAATTGTAGGTGCTTGATTGGCACCAGTAGATCCATGTACTTCGAGAGAGTTAGTTGTCGTGTACATGATACAATGTGCGACATTGTGGGATTTGAAAGGCTTAATACCATAGGTTATTTAATACGACAGGCGCCGGCTTCTCTTGTACTTCCCTATTACTGATGCTTGTTAGACAATACAAGCACTGAAGTAATATGGGAGGATGAGAGGAGTGAACTGGTGCCGTATTCAAACTGCAGACAGAAAGGCACATCGTCAAGAAGAGTGATAAAAGATAGAAGTGCAGGTTGGAGAATGAGGCTAAGCCTTATTTTCGCTTGCTTGGATCAGCAAGTTTAGGAATCAATGTTTTGACAAATTCAGAATAGCTATCTAGCTCATGATCTGACCGAGTCCCATTAGATATCCCTGCTGTTAATGCCATCACGTAAATTTCGAGTGCACTATGTGTGAATGTTATTTCATATTCTGAAATTCTTTGCCAACGACCATCAAAATCCTGCCAACAAAACCCTCTGGGAGCGCACTTCCTTCTCTGGCAACTTCAGAAGGCACTTGAAGTAAGATAGTTAGAAATTATGGCAATTCGTTCTTGAACAGAATATTTTCGCCTCTGTGGCCTGGCAAATTTCTTAATCCTCAAAAAACTCCAATTACACACAACAATTTAGGACCATTGGTTCATGGACATATTGCAGAGCTCTTAAATCATGTTTGAGGATGAGCTGTGAAGCTTATCAATCAAGATCGTGTGCGTGCAGACTTGCAACAGTTCCTGCGATAGTGGGCTTATTTCTGACACTGAAGCATGGCGAGACCTCCAGGTAGGTTAAATCTTCAACTTCACCATTTTCATGAACATTAACTTTAGGCTTGGCCAAATCAGACATTTATGCTATAACTAGTTCAGTTCGTAAGTCCAAATTGAGCCACAATCATACTTCTTGAGCTGCTAACCTGCAAGCATTGTTTCGTTCATGCTAAGCGAAGCTTTTCGGTAACGGCAGGATCATGTCGACGAGATATTCGATATGCACTTGAAAGATTTGATGCAAGACAGGGAAAGATGTAAAAGTATGATAAAGTAAATTAAATATAACCCATCTCATATGTGTTGATGAAAGCATATTAACCAAGCTGCACCATATATTTCCAATGTAATGTTAAGTCGGAAGGTGTTGCGTTAAGACATTGAGCCGCGCTTTGGGTGGTGGTGCTGTTCCTCCGTCGCCTTTCCGATACATAATGAATAGAACTTTATACATCTCATCCTAAATGTTCTTTGTTGCCTTTCAGTCAGTTTCGAATCCTCAGGTAACGTTACCACCTTCTTCTTCCTTTCAGAGTATAGAGCGCTCTGACTGACTTAAGAAGGTATTGACGTTGTCAAGATGTCATATTTTGGATGCAGAGAATTCAATGGAATCGTGCTTGACTACTCTAGACAGCGTGCAACACAGTGCACTTTCCAGAAGCTTGTGGCTCTTGCCAAGGTTAGGTCTTTTCAGTAGGGCACTAATATGCTCATGTCAGCTGTTGCTGCCTTCATTTTACGAGTGCATGAACCCCCGTTAGTTTGTAATTTGTGTAAAATTTTGAAAATCATTCTGGAAGTAATTTTACCTCTTCGTGATATCTGTCCCGTATCAGGAAGCAAATGTGAAGGAAAAAATTGATGCCATGTTCTCTGGTGTTCACGTAAGCCTCTTATTGAACATGTAATCGTGGTTCCTGACGTATAGTAGTGGTTGCTGTTGTATCAACAACCAAATTGTAGGGTTTAGTGTACGAGCTGTTCCAGTGTTCTCATCTCAAGAGCAGAGATACCTGTCATTAGTGTGAAGTTTGCAAGAAGCGTCATCATATTTTTAATACATCTAGTCCTTAACGTAATGATAGATCAATAAGACCGAGAATCGCCCAGTATTACACATTGCGTTACGAGCGCCGCGAGGTGTGGAAATCATGTATGATGGGAAGGATGTGGTGCGAGAGGTTTGGGAGGTGCTTGATAAGATCAGGTCCTTCTCAGATCAAGTCCGAACGGGGACCTGGGTAAACATTTTATGACTATTTTTAAACCGTGCCTTAAACAATTATTTTTTATGTTTCACGTTGTGATTACACAATCTAAACTAAAGCTAACCTTTTCGGATTATTTTTTTCATAGTCGTTCTGTATTCCAGCTAATTAAAAGATAACTGGTAAAGTTTATGGTCTTAAACCAAGTCTTCTAATTTACACACTGAATGAGATGATTCTTCTGGTTAAAATTCGTAGCTGTGAATTTTGGTTTGTTAGTAATCATATTTTATATAATTGCTTTCCTGTGCTTTGTTAGGTTGGTGAGACAGGCAAGATTTTGACAGATGTAGTTGCTATCGGCATTGGTGGGAGCTACCTTGGGCCTCTTTTTGCCTACACTGCCCTGCAAACAGGTAATCTATCGTCTCAGGGTCATTGTCCTCATGATATTTTTGAGATCTGGCTTAACTGTCTTATTAATGAAAGCAGGCGCTTGCTGGAAGTAATGGGTTGACAGATTCTACAACTATTCGTGACTTTTTACTCCTTATGTCGATATGGCTTTTGTTGACAGATCCTGAGGCTGCCAAATTAGCTAAGGGACGCAGACTTCGCTTGTACGTTATACTCTCTTATCAACAAAAGAGTTTAGAATGTCATGAATATCAGATTTTTTTTTTTCTTGTCCATCCTGGCGCTAACAAGCATTCTATAAATTCGCTCTACAGCTTAGCCAATGTGGATCCCGTCGATGTTGCGATCGCCATCAATGGCTTAAACCCGGAGACTACTCTCGGTGTGCAATTTCTAGGCTACCCCTTGGCTCCAGTATCATGTGATGCAATCAAACAAAGAGTATGGCGTGGATTAGCTTGAAAAGAACTTCTATCATGTAGAGTGTACCTCGATGTATCCTAAACATGCATTAATAAGCTCCTCTTTGTAGTTCCATTCGAATATGGGATCAATCATGTAAACCTGAACATATAATCAGGTGGATGTGGATACTCGTGGTTTGAATGAAGGTCGTGTTACAACGTTTGATAGGGCTTTGCTTGACAGCACATTGATATCTTTCTTGGATGTGGCAGTTGTTATCGTATCTAAAACATTCACAACTGGTGAGACCATGCTGAACTCCAAGACTATGAGATCTTGGCTCATAGCGTCTCTAGGGCAAGCTGTCTCTTCTTTACACCTGCATGTGCCTGTTTGTATCTTTCTTGAAGAATTCGATTACTAGAAGCATGTTATCGACCTCAAGCATCATAAACTCCCCATGGTACATGCCGGTATCTTGTAGTGACTTTGGACACAATTGCAGTTCTTTGTTTATTTTTCTTTACAAGCTCTAAGACACGCCTAATGGCAGTTATATTTGTTATTGTTCCTCAGACCAAGTTGTGTTGCCAAGCACATGGTAGCTGTCAGTACTAATTTGAAGGTGGGCATCTTTGATATTGTTATTCAACCAAGAAGAAAATATTTGTCTTAGAAGCTCACCATTCTGTACTGCTGTATGCCATTTTGCAAATTTTTTGGTTTCATATGGTGAATATCGCTGATTGCATCTGGATACATGTGTATTACTAAAAGTACAGAGAGGTTCCTGTTTACTGAGCTTGAAGGAATTTTACCTATCAGCGTGTTAAAAAAGTTCTGAGATATTTATATGTAATGTCTGCAGCTCGTGAAGGAATTTGGGTTGAATCCCGACAATTCATTTGGGTTTTGGGATTGGGTTGGTGGACGCTTTAGTGGTATGTGTTGATTTAACCATGTTTCACATCTTGTTGGGCACTGCATCCGCCCGCAGAAGCTGTTGACAAGCTCCCACGGATCTTAACTGTTGAGACCCTCTCAAGTTTCTTTGAACTGCATATTATGAAATCTCGAAGTATGTTGAAATTTCGAATAGAAGAGCATATGTTTTATGCGATTACAATTCGCTGACTTGAGATACTTTGGCAGTCTGCAGTGCTGTTGGTATATTGCCGTTGGCACTTCAGTATGGATTCGCCAAAGCCCAGGAGTGCGAATACAAACCTCCCTTACCATCAGTGACTTTACTCTCACGTTATAGGTTTCATGTCGGTTGCATGCTAAATAAAAATGAATTACGTTTCTAAATTACTGTGAGACACCTTCATGTATGATAATCTGTTGGTAATGAGCTAAATCGGTCAGATGCGACCTGCTCAGTATGGATTCTTTATTCTCTGATGGTTCAGATTTTTGGAAGGAGCGTGGAGTGTTGATTGCCACTTTAAGACTGCTCCCTTGGAGGATAACTTTCCAGTATGCTCTCAGAAATTCATGAAGTTTTTTTTTTTTTTTTTTTTTTTTTTTTTTTCATTTAAACTTTACTTAACTTCGTGAAATGATATTAATTTATACGTTCGGTGCACCCATTCGATATTTTCACCCTATGTGCAGGTTTTGCTGGGATTGATCAGTGTTTGGAATGTCTCCTTCTTGCGCTGTCCTGCACGGGTGAGTCGTGATTGCAATTTCCTCTGGTGCGACTACTCGTATCGTATGTTACCTGCTTCCATCAACCAGAAGATATCATATTGTCTGTCTACAGAATACTTCCATTAGAGTGGATTTCTATGCGGGACATGGTTATGCCCAGCAAAGCGCAAATGCTTGATGTAGACTGGCAAAATGACCTTGTCTTGCGTTGTTGCAGGCTATATTGCCCTATTCTCAGGCACTTCAAAAGCTGGCTCCACACATTCAGCAGGTTACGAAATGCTCCTACCCCGCAACGAAACTAGTTTAATGACTTCATACTAATGTTTTAAATAAGAAATCAAAACTGGTTGATTAGCTCACTGGATTGCTTAGACTTGCGAAGTGAAAATCAACTTGGAAAGTAATGCTTTGGTTTGACTTCCTCAGCTTAGCATGGAGAGCAATGGGAAAGCTGTGGCCATGGATGGAACACCATTGAATTATCATGCTGGAGAGATCGATTTTGGTGAGCCAGGCACGAACGGTCAACACAGCTTCTACCAGCTCATCCACCAGGTCTTTGTCCCTTCATCTGAAGAGCTCTTATCTGATGTCCACTCTTCTCTGCATAATGTTAATAGTCTTGATGGGGAATTTTGACCATGTTTTCATCGTATATCATGTTCAGGGACGATTGATTCCTTGCGATTTCATTGGGGTCATCAAGAGCCAGCAAGCAGTGAACTTACAAGGTAGGACATACTGCACATCATCTTTTGATTCAGTTCCTACAGTACCGTCAAGTCGGGTACATGTTTCTTGAAATACTCTTTTACATAAGTTTAATGAATTTTTTTGCATTCGGAGCAGGCGAATTGGTCTCTAACCACGACGAACTCATGTGCAACTTTTTTGCTCAACCGGACGCGCTTGCGTATGGGAAGGTTAGCACTGCGGAGCATCTTTCTTTGTCAACGTTTCCCTCCGCAGTTGTAACTAAATTACCGAATGTTGGCATGCGGTGGCTACAGTGCTCGCGAAGTCGTTGTTGAGATGATTTTTAAGATACCTTTATTTAAAAGGAGTTGGATAACCAAGATTTTGGGTATGTACAGACACGTGTTGAAGCATGTAAAGAGGGCATTCCTGAGGAATTAGTCCCTCATAAGGTTAGTCTCAATGTGATGTATTCCGCAACTACGAGACTGAAAATGAAGCTGCATCAGTACCGTAAATACATACTAAGGCTTTTTGTGACTCGTTATGTATGAATAAATCTAGGTACTTGATTTTCAGCTTTCTGAAGATAGATACGCTCTGATTTGCATATTCTTGTTGCAGATGTTTACTGGAAACCGCCCTTCTCTCAGCATCCTCTTGCCTACTTTGGATGCGTACACTGCAGGCCAGGCCAGTTAACATTCTCCTATCTTTTGTCGTAATGATGAATATGAGAACAATAACTATTATGACGTTTTAATTGAAACATTTGTTATATTATGGCACACGTAATTTTCATGGGAGACTACAATCGTAAAGCAAGATATTGTATGTGCCTCCATTTACAGTGATCTCGTGTGGTAGTTCCAGTTCCATCGCTATCATTGATGTCAAACTTTCCTTGAGGTTGCAGTTGCTAGCACTCTATGAGCACAGGATTGCAGTTCAAGGCTTTGTTTGGGGTATCAACTCCTTCGACCAGTGGGGAGTAGAGCTGGGAAAGGTAAATTCTTTGTTCTTACTGCTTGGTAAATTTGAACATGATTGCTGATTAAACTAAGGGAATCAACTGTTTCGTAGAAATTCGCCTAGTTTGATAATGGATCACCCTCCCTAGTTCAGTATCGGAGTGTGCAAAGCCATGCACACTCATTACCAATCATGCGTTGCTCATCAACATAGTAGAATGCTTGTCAAAACTGAAAATATCTACTCTTGGTTTTCTTTACTATCTCTAAACTTGAAGGATATTTATTCCTACATCTTGCAGACACAAGTTTTTCAATAGCTTATGCGATGCGGTAAGAGGATTTCTTATTCTTTAAAAAGGAAAGTGACCAAAATTAGACTGCCAAGATACGGAATCTTTACATTTTTATGATCACAAGCTGCATGTGAATTAAGACTGAGTCTGCTGTAGGTGTTCTTGTTGGCTTGAGACTTCTAATGTGTAGCTGTGGATGAGGGGGTAACAGAGTCTAGCAACAAAAGTGCGTCAAACAATGCACAATTTCCGGACGAAGGGAGAGGGTGTGTGTGATTACAACTACAGCACCACTTTCATGCTTAACCGCTTCCTTCAGGTATATGGTCTAAGCTGTCTTCAAAATCTTCTCACCGTGCCGTCAAGCTCTGGAGCCGGCTGGTGGCTAATTGTTACACACCCAATGTAAAAGTCAGTGGTTTGGTATTAGATAGCTAACCTGGACATGTGTTTTTTTTTTTTTTTTTTTTTTTTTTAAAGTCTGGTCATCTTACTCGGTTATGTTTAGTGCTCTTATTAGCACATGCCGTGGACGCCACACATTCTATAAACGACTAATGCTGCATTTTGGATTCATGTTTCTGGGATGTGGACCTTGCAGGGTAAGGAGTAACTTCTTCAGAGCGCAACTTGGCTCCTTGTTGAGGGATTCTCTACCTTAAGCACTAAATGCTGCACGAGTATATAACTGTTAGTGGCACTCATGCAGGTTTCCAAATACGCAATAATGCATTAATGTGGATAGGGGACCTGGGTTTTGTCATTAACCCGGTGCAGGGTGATGCATTTTGGTCCAACGTTTATAGATTAAAACGAAAATTAAATGTCCAACAAACCTTATCTATTTACATATGTTGCTGTGAAGCTCGTTGCGAGCAATGCGGAATCAACAATGAGCCAAAGGCTCCACACAACGAGTTTTGGAAAGACGAATTCGGCAGCAAGAAAGAGCAAAGTTATCGTGTAGGTGGTCTCTTGGGACAAACGAAGTGAAGACACGTATGCCGCCTCCATCTCTTCCATGATACATCGACTGCCCTGATTCAACTTCCAATGGCCCTGGTTGTGAAATTTCGTTCTCATTATTGGCAGATGTACAAAATCTGGCCAACCAAGTGCTACAATCTGACATTTTCGGTGATGGACGCGTAAAAATGAACTTTAGAGCTCTGAGTAGTAATCAAAATTTTTGTCTATGCCAAATTTATCTCTCAAAAATCCTGTGGGCCAGTGCGCTGAAGGTTTAGAGACACTGATCGATGAACCAGATGGGATATTTGTCACTGCCGATTGGGCAGTTGAGATGCTTGTTTTCTTTGCACAGGTTCTCACCACAATGTAGGTCACTAATGTCAACTAATATGGAGAAAACGTTATCACTATCTATATGGCAGCTGTTATACTCATCGTTCCCTATTTTACGTGGCTTTCTGAACATGTGCTTAACTCTTTATCCATAATGTTTTCGCAAAACCTCAATATTAAAAGCCACATTTTTACGGCGACCTACAAATCACAAACTAAAAGATAACTTTTAAGGTGTCTACCAAATTAAGGCTGTTAAGCATACTTGGAGCACATCTAATTAAACCAAAGAACCACTTATCAGGTTGGGGCAGCTATCGTAGAATAGGTTGAGAGTTTAGGGTTTAAATCCTTCGTCAGCAATTTAGAGAAGAAAGAGCATGTAACTGCTTATGTAAGAAACTAAAATACACAAGATCTCTTAGTCACAATAATCAGACACAGCCACACAATTTTTAAAAGAAGCTGAAGCTTAATCAATGTAAACAATCAAAACAACCTTCAACCTTCTCCTTGCACAGGACGATGCGCAATGAGAGAGTCTTCCACAACCTCAAAACACACATCCACTATGGGGTCTTAATGTAACAGAGGAACTCTTCACACGACAATGGTCGCATCATATTAGTACAGTTTCACGTTTGTGAAAATTCGCTAGCACTCTGCCAACAGATCAATCAGCAGTATGTTGCTTACACTTGTTAGGCCCTGTTCCAAAATGCCCTGCGCCCTTTCGTACTACTTTATTGCAAAGACCACAGTAATGAGTTTGACAAGCCCAGCAGAAAATATGATTGTTCCCTCCAGCCTTATAATTGACCTGCTTGCAATTCGGGCAAGGTCGAGCAGCAGCCGTCCCTGCAGCACCTCGAGGATTACGAGGAACTAGCTCTTGCTCTTGGAGCTGCTGTAGCTGTAAATTGAATTGCAGCTCCCAGCGGTTTAGCTCTATTTGGTCCAGGAGGATACAAGAGCCTCCCCGAAAATGGTCATAGCCAGCAATTGTTTTACCACATTGGAAGCAGAAGTAACCCCCACAATTGGTGCAAGTCATCTTGTTGCAACCCTCTGACTTCTGCACTGCCATTCTACAAGTTGGACACTGTTTAGCTTCCCTTTTTATATAATCCATGTCCAAGCATTCATTTATCAACTCCTTTTCCTTCTTGATTGTTTCTTCTCCAATTTCCCTTCCTTGTCGCCGGCTCTGAAGGATTCGAAGCTTCGCCTCAGGAGTCATACAGGTTTGACCAGGATGCCAGTTCGATAGACACAAACTACAAAAGCTGAAACGGCACTGGCTGCACTGCACAAGATGGTCCGGATCCTCGAGGGAGGGGGTTCTACACTTTGGACAGTACACCACATCTGCCATTGCATCTAATGCTTTCTGCAACGAGAGGTTATCCCATCTCTCGAAAGCCTCCTCATCTAGAAGCTGCTTCAGGTAAGTAGGAGGAACTTGCTCCTTACAAGATGTGTCTGGACAATTCAAGTTCATAACGCTCCCTTCTTTCACGTGCATGTTACAGTACTGCTTCAAACAGGTCGTGCAAAAAAAGTGCTGACATGGTAGTTTTGTGAAGCTATAACCAGAATACTCGGAGAAACAGATTAGGCAAGTATGCACAGATTCTTGGAACACTTTGTGCTTGGCGCTTTCATCATACTGTAGTAAAGAATAAACGTCTGCATCAGACGAATTTAATCTTGAAACAGCACGCCAATCAAGTCCCTCTCCGCTCTTCCCGTTTCTCTCCTCAAAATCGTTTCCTAATTCAATCCTTTCACTCATCCCCAATTCTGATAGTGCCTGTGATCGTAACCATTCTGACCACATGTAAACCACCACTTCCGGAGATGTTTCCTCCCAGACCTTGTCAAGGCACGTGCACAAGGTTGACAGCTTCTGTTTGGTTAACCATGAACAAGTGATTTCATATAGAGGCGCCGAATGGGATGGGTAAGTAGGAGGAAAGACACACAGCAAGGTCATTGGAGGAAGGGCTTGAACGGTAAATGAATGGTCGTTGCCACTTACACTAGCTGAAGCTCCATCGCACCCAAGTGATTTAGGTGCGTCTGCAAAAACTTTAATCCCCTCTGGAATAACTGGATGCACAAGAATCATAAAGGCAATAGGTCTATCATCACCTTCGATAATGGGAAGATAATCAGATCCATATATTGACTGCAAAACCATTACCTCGTCGTCTTGTTGTTGTTTGTTGTTTTCCGTTTCAAACAAAGACAACGGATGATCATCAATACATGCTGCGTACTTGAGTATCCTTTTCACTCCTACCTCCTCCGCCTCCTCCCTGAACCCTAGATCATTATCGTCCATAATTCCCTTTCCGGAATCTGCATCGTTTCTCTGCCTGTTGATCGATTCTGGTGTGCTGCTGTCACACGGTTGAATGTCTTGTCGAGCCTCAGGCATCGCAGGATGCTCTCCATCGCCAGTTTGTCGAAGGGTCATATCCACCGCTTCATCATCGTCCCGCTCACGCATTGGAGTATGCACATATTCAACCTTACTTGAGGGCGGTACAAATTTCTCACCTCGATAACCTTGCCTACCAGCACCACCTCTCCGACGTCGTGGAATACCCCGCGATCTGCCCTCTGCTTTCCAAACCATCCTTTCTTCCGATCCTCAGGAAACACTTAATCCAAAACCTTTATCGATCTTCTCAGCAACAACACACCACAAACACTGGACATTCACCACATTCAACAGACAGAATTCCCACTCCGATCCTAAAAACCACAATTGCAGCTTGGGTAAAGCGCAACCTAAGGAAATTGAGAGCTCATTCACCAGCTACAATAGCCTTCAATGGCCTTCGCTAGGACTCCATAGCTTTCCTATGGATCCCCTCAGCAATAACAAACCTCAATCACTCGCCAAACACTAGAGTCCAATTTCAATGAACAAATGAAGCTCCCAATCTAATGTACCTGTGGAGATAGAAAAAAACGCGTTGCTAATTGAAACCGACAGACAAATTCAACACACAAATGCAGGCTTGAGACGCAAGCAAGCAAGGATGGGCTTCATTAAACCTCTACAATTAGCAGTCACCACCGCCTTATCTGTGTCGACGTTCACCGCGTAGGGCACGACATTCACCGCGTAGAGCACGACGTTCACCTCCTCCTAGGCAAAAGTATCGTGGGGAACGGGAACCAATTTGTGTGGAAATGACAAATGACACAAGTTGCGTGCACGCGCGCCCCCTCAACTGACAGGACCTCAACTGAACTGAGCCGAGACCAACCAGAACTTGACGGTGTGCTGTAGATGGATGACAATCCCTTGTCAACAATCATCCATACGATACCTCGCTCGTTGACCCTTCCCCCAGCACGTGCCCGTTTTTGCGCCTCATCACAACATTTGTCAGCGAATTTCAAAGCTGCGGCTATTATGATTGCTGTTAGTCTTTGATTTAATATAATATAAGCACATTAATAAATACAAATTTTTTAATTTTTAATTTTTAATTGATGTATATAGTTTTTGAGGAAATTTTTAACATAATTAGTAATAAAAAGTGTAATAAAATAATAGGTCTCGAAATTCAAATCTAATTATTGCATACCCTTCTTTTTATATCTTATAAACAAGGTGGAAGTAAATAAGTCATTAAAATTCTGTGGAACGGGAAAAAATAAAACATTGATCTTAATTCCTAAAATAAATTGATCCTGAGCATTTAGAGCTAATAATGTTTTTAATATATATATATATATATATATAATTTTTTATCTATCTCTTTTTATTATTGATATCCAATTCTCATAAAAAGAAAATATAATTTTTGTAAGTCTTAACAAACCAATATCATTTATATTAATTATTACTAATTGTTCGAATAAGGACAAATAGATAATGCAATCTTTTTGATATTCTTATAGATATTGTCCTATTACATCTGTTCTTTTTTTTTTTCTTTTTTTTTCTTTTTTTTTTTTTTAATACATTGTAAAAGATGTTCACTAACCTATCCATATTTGTATTGTATGTTGTTAAAGAATTTATGAAATGCAAAAAAATTGTTGTATGTTTTGTATTAATATGTCTGAATTTTATATGCAATCTTGTGATCCCTTCTATCTATTGTGCAAAATCTTTTAATGTGTTACAATAGTATTTTTTAATATTAATGTTATAATAAAAATAGTAAATAAATTTTATTTTTTTAAAATAATACTTTTGGCACCAAATATGTTATAATATGAGATCTTACAATAACTTCTATTATATTTCTTAAAACACATGTCTTATTTCAATAACTTAAGTAGTGAATTCTACTTAGTTTTTAATAATATGTATATATAATATTTTTATTAAATTTTCTATTTTTTTAATATTTATATTTTTTAAAAAGGTTACAATAAGTTTATAATATGTAATTATATATATATCCAATAACATATTATATAGATTCTTTCATTTTATTTGTTACATAAAATATAATTTATACATAATTCCATAATTGTCAAGGATATGAATTATAAAGGAACAAAATTTCAATATACTCTTGTATTATTCAAAAAAATAAAAAATTATTTAAAGATTGAATAATATTAAAATCAGAATGGCTATTGCCAAATATGAGAAGACTAGAGATTTTTGAAACAAGATTAAGAATAAAAAATGAATTGATAAGAATAAAAAAAGCTTCACTCTTATCTTTATATATACTATCTACCTAAGAGCTATGTGGTGACGTTCTATAGAATCTCCAATACGTGTTCAATTTATAAGACATATTTCAAACTTGCAAAATAATTTTCTTACATGTGCGCCATGTACTTAGCTTGTTCTACAAGCTACTAACATATGCAACATGTGGCTAACTTGTTGGCCAAATTTCTAATCTATCAATCACTTATAGATATGTATAAAGGTGAAACCATGTCTATGAAGCTCTTAGGAAGCTTCTCTATAAGATATTATCAAATTACTTACTTCTAAATAGATAATTATTAGAATAAATCTTATATCTATGATATTACCCTTCCTTTTAGAGATAAGTTTGACAACAAGTAGTAATTATATTTGTCACATACTCTAATCTTTATTTCTTTTGAAGGTAGTTGATAGGTCCTCTTAGCCATCGATGATGTTCCATACTAAGACGGGAAGACCACCCTAATATTTGATTATTGTTGAAGCTTTTATAACTTCCTTCAAAGAAAACATTTGGAATACCATCAAAAATAATTCCTACCTCTAAAAGTATCACCAAATATTGTGAGTCTCTTTTAAGGTCGTGATACCAAATATATTGTATTTCACCGGCAATCCGAGGAAGAACATGTTGTTTTTAAAGATCTTCATCTCTATTCCATCATCTTAAAGGTTGTGATAGTCGTAATGTCTTGTTTGATAAGTCAACAGACGATAATTTTTGAGCTAAGTTTGTTGGTTGTTGATTCTCCATCTCTTTGGTACTAAAAAATTCAAAAGAATAGCAAATAATGATACAAGATAAAATAAAATCTCCATTGAATTTGCTTTATTTTATAGCAAAGATTTTTTTATCTTTTTATCTTAGTTTTGATAGATGTCGTCAATAAAATACATTGATTTTAGCTTATGCATTTGCTAGATTCTTAAATAGCTATCATGTACATTTACTAATATCATATCTACATCAATATACAAGATATTCCAACTTATTTTGGTGCCACCTCAAATCTAAGACTTCTTTCATATCAAATTCTTTATTGTTGTCCAGTTCTATAAGAAGCAGTGGTATTTGTCTTCTTTCTTGTATATCCATAGGAATTGAAAGGGGTTGCAGAAGTCCATATGGTTGGTATCTTAGAATCTTCATTCACGCACAAATTTCGCATGATTGGATGAATTCTTTCACCAATTTCCACATTTGAGGCCACCAATAGTCTCTTGATATCAATTCCAAGGTCTTATTGAAGCCAAAGTGTCCAAATGCTGGAAGGTCATGTCGAGCTTGAAGGATTTGAAGTCTTGTAGGTCTTGGAGGAACATATAGGAGATTCTTGAAGTATAACAATCCATCTTCCAATTTGAAATTATTGTCTTCTTCTACATGTGTATTTTTTAAATGTTGTTGGATGTTCTTTATAAATTGATTTGTCTTCATTGCTTTCTGGATTTCCATCTTGAGAATTGTATCTGTATAGGTAGATATCGTCGATGTCTTTAACTATAAATTGGACGGCTTCAACATGATTGATTTTTGTTGATCCAATACAATGTCTCCTATTTTTGGTGCAAGATATGATCGTCGAGAAAGGACATCTGGTTTTCCTTGAAGTTTTTCTAGACGATATGTAATTATAAAATCAAATTAAGATAATGACATACTCCATCGTGCTTGTCGACGATTTAGAACTCGAGCACTCATAAAATATTCCAAGTTTTTTATGGTCGGTATATATCATGATCTTGTGTTGAGCTCCTTCCAACAAATGGTGCCATTCTTCAAAGGCATCAACAATTGCCAATAATTCTTTGTCATGGATCTTGTAATTAATCTCTGCAGTTGAAATTTTTTGAGAGCGGAATGCTATTGGATGTAGTTGACCATCATCACTAGTTTGAGAGAGTATAGATTCTAATGCAAAATTTGAGGCATTTGTTTCCAAAATAAATGGTTTTATTGGATCTACGTGGACAAGTATAGGAGCAGAGGTGAAAGATTCTTTTAGCTTCTTAAATGCTTCTTCAACCTTATCATCCCAAATAAATTTGTCTTTGCCTGTAAGTCGCGTTAATGGAGCTGCAATCTTAGAATAATCTTTAATGAAGATTTTGTAAAAATTTGCAAATCCCAAAAGATATTGTACATCTCTAATTGATGATGGTTGTTTCCACTCCATAACAGTTTGTATCTTCTTTGGATCCATGAAAATTCCATTTTTGAAGCAATATATCCCAAAAATTTGATTGATGGTTAGTGGAAAGAGCATTTCTCTAATTTGGCATATAATCCACTTTCTCGAAGTTTCTTTAATATCTTTCGTACATGATATTCATACTCTTCTTCTTTCTTAGAAAAGATCAAGATATCATCCAAGTAGATGATTACAAAGTCATTTAAGTATTCTTGTAAGATATCATTCATCATATGTTGGAAGACTGCAAGTGCATTTGTAAGTCCAAAAGGCATAACAAAGTACTCAAAATGTCCATACCTTGTGCGGAATGCTGTCTTCCATTGATCTCCTTCCTTAATCTTGACTAGGTTGTAGGTGCCTCTCAAATCAATCTTTGTAAAAATCTTTGCTTGTCCTAATTGTTCCAATAATCCTAAGATTAATGGTAATGGATAGCGATTTTTTATAGTTATCTTGTTCAGACCTCGATAGTCAACACACATACGTAAAGAACCATCCTTCTTTTTCACAAATAATATAGAAACTCCAGCATGCAATTTTGAATGTTGAATAAAATTCTTAGCTAAATTTTCATCAATATATTCTCATAAGGTTGTAAGCTCCATTTGTGATAGATTGTAAATAGGACCAAATGAAGGTTGAGCTCCATCTTGTAATTCGATTGCACAATCATAAGGACGATGTTTAAATAATATGTCTGTTTTTTTCTTTTCAAATACGTCTTCTAGGTCACGATATTGATTAGGAATTTCCTGCTTTAGTTGCTCCGTTTGATCCTTCATTGGGATAGCATACAATGCAAATGCATCTCCTTTTTTTGTTGCTTGCATAAATGCTTTAGCTTTAAGGAATAGAGCAGTACCTTGTTTCTTCTTTTGATGTGTAGATCTTGAGGAAATCTTCCACATACTCCAATCAATATCAGGATTATGTAGCTCAAACCAAGGAAGTCCAATGACAATAGGATTTGTCGGACATCTAATGGTGTTGAAAACAATTTGTGATACTTGATCTTCTAATATCACTTCCAACGGTTGGGTTTCTTCGACAACATCTCTTGATGCAAGGTTTCGTCCATCAATGACTTCAACTTGTACAGGATGGGTCTTCTTTATAAGTAGTAGATTGTGCTTGGTTGCAAAATCCTTATCCATGAAGCATGTTGAGGCTCCAGTATCTAAAAGGGCTTTAGCAGAAATTTCTTATTTCAAGGTTCTTATATATACAAGAAGTATAAAATAAGATGTTGGATCCGGAGGTAAAAAGAGACCTTTTTCTGGTATTTTAGATTTGGGGGTGTCCAACCGCAAGGTCTTTACTGTGGTTGGACGTCTTTGTTTTCCGACCTTTCTAATTCGGATATTATACCTCGTGCCTTGAATTCTCTAGACTTATTTGGACAATTTTCTACCTTATGATTGAGTCTTCCACAATATAGGCATAAATTCTCTTGTCGACGTCTAGTCTTTTCCGCTGGTGTTAATGGCTTGAATTGAGTCGTATCAATCTGCATAGGTTCAGGATATGTTAATGGTTTTTCCAATATTCTTGAAGATGTAGCAGTCGTATCTTGATAGATATTGCTAAAAATTGATCGCCTTTCTTGTCGTAGTTCAAATAAGCGATTGTCACAAATAATAGCTTGAGCTATGAGTTCCTCTAAGCTTTCAACTCTTGGCATCGTGATCAATAAATTCTTTACATGATCCTTTAGGCCATAACAAAATTGAGTCATAAAAGCCTTATCATTCCAATCAAGATCACAAGTAAGTTGTTCAAATACTTCGGCATAAATTGGAGCTGAACGTTGCCCTTATCGTAGATTTTGGATCTTCTTCTCTACCACTCTTTCTTGATCACTGTCTCCAAATGCAGCAGTAAATCTTTCCATAAAAGCTTCTAAGTTGTACAAGATTGGAGAATTCTTTTCCAATAGTGGCGCAAATCATGATCAAGCACTTCTTAATAAAAGGGTGCCCACAAAAGCGACTTGAGTGAATCCATCTGGGTAACAAGATGGATATAGTCGTAAGTAAAGTCGTACTTGTTGTACAAACCCTCGAAAGTTGGATCTTATTCTATCAAACTTGTCAAGCATACTAGCTTTTGGCTCTTTTATGACAACCATTGAAACTTCTAGAGAAGTTTTGTGCATAGCTTGTTTACCGCTTCCTTCTCTTAATCAAATAATTTCTTGTTGTAAGTTATAAATCTCTTATTTAGTTTCTTCAGATACTTGCTCTATTTACGATTTTTTTTTTGGATTGCGGAAGAATGTTATTTCTTCTCGTACTATATCCAATAGGGCTCAAAGATCTGCAAGTATTGCTACTCTATTCTCTATTTGTGAGGATGCACCTCCATTAACCTGATCTATTTCCATCTTAAAAAAGAAAAAATTGATAAGCCGTTAATATTTTCTATACTAAAAAGAATACTTTGAGACAGTTAGTTTAGAGGAGGATAATCCGCAACCTCTAAAATATAGTGATATAACTTAAGAAAGGAATAATCCACTCTTTCCAAAGAAAAATCAACTACAACAAGTAAACATATCAGTCTAGAGGGGGATAGTCTGCACTCCTCTAGAATACAATAGTATCTTGAAGAGGGATAATCCACTCTCTATCAAGAGATCTAAGCTCTGATATGATTATGTAAGTTAGTCTTGCCAAACTGTCAAAGATGCAAGTTAACACATTAGCAAGAAATTAAGGAGAAGAAATCAAAACGAGAATAATTTCAAGAATTGTCAAGGACATACTTGTTAGAACCTTCTAGAATATTCTAGAAGTTTCCTAGAATTCTCTAGAACCTTCCAAAGCCTGCTAATATCTTCCTAGTGTCAAGGACATACTTGTTAGAACCTTCTAGAATATTCTAGAAGTTTCTTAGAACTCTCTAGAACCTTCCAGAGCCTTCTAATATCTTCCTAGTTAGTAGAAGTTGCTTGAGAAGCTTCCTAGTTGGAGGAAGCTGCTTGAGAAGCTTCCTAAGTAGGTGTATATAATGGAGTCGAGGCTGAAGAGTTCTTCAGTCTTGACAATACATCTCTTGGAGCTCTAGCTCACCTCTTTGGTGTTGTTTTTGTATTCATCTGATTAATCCAGTTCCTGCCAGTTCTTCTTGAACTTCTTGTTTAGACTTCAAGTCTATATTCTGTGTCCGTGATATTAATCCAGTTGCTACCAGTTCTTCTTGAACTTCTTGTTTAGACTTCAAGTCTATAGTTTGTGTTCGTGACAGTTTGTCGAGACTACTCTCATCTTGGATATCAGAGTTAGTTCTTTCTTGTTGGAGTGTGGATTACCCCTCTTCTTGAAGGTACACTAGTGTTTTAGAGGTTGCGGATTACCCTCCTCTAAATTGATATTTTTTTTTCATAATATTGGAGTCTTATTCTTCTTGGAGAGAGTGGATTACCCCTCTTCTTGAAGGTCTTAAGACGTTTTAGAGGTTGCGGAGTACCCTCTTCTAAACCAATATTTTCTCCTTATAGAAACAATTACTTCCTTTCTCTTAGAATGGTTGAAAGTCAAGACATTAATATGAATGAAAGTTTGGAATCCAAGATGGATGCCATTATGAATGCTTTTGCTACGTTATTACAAAGAACTACGGCGATGGAAGGAATCTTTGCAAGACTTCATAATGATGGAGCATCCGGAATAGTACAATCTGGGCTTCATCAGCCTCGAGTTTTTGCACCAGAAGAAGCAGTTTTATCTATGGTTCAATGAAAACCATTACTTCCACAACAAAAGGAACCTCCTTTTAGCCTTCTAGACAAGTTTGATGGCACACGCTCCAAATTTCGAGGTTTCATCAATCAAATCAAGTTAATAACAGCTCTACAACCCAAACGTTATTCGACGGAGGAATCACACGTTGGATTAGTTGGAACTTTGCTTACGGGACAAGCTTTATCGTGATTTGCTCCTCTATTTGAAAAAAGATCACCAATTTTGAACAACTTTGAGACTTTTTTGGAGGCATTTGCAGAAGCATTTGGCGAGCATGACAAGGCTCGGTGGGCTACAACAAAAATTCGATCACTACGACAAGGGACTTGCTCTGGATCAGTCTATGCATGGAATTTCAGGCAATTGGCATACGACATCAATTAAGATGAAGAAGCATTGATGAGCCAATTCTATTGGAGTCTAAGGGATGACGTGAAGGATTTGTTATTATCTCTTCCTGATCCACAAACGCTCAACAAAGCCATTAGCCAAGCTGTAAAGTGCGATAACCGCCTATTTTAATGTCGCCAAGACCAACGCTTCAGACAATATACAAGTCATCGCGACGCAATTATATCGACAAGTAGCCTAAATTCACAAGCGGAGACAGAGGACATATAGATTGATGTGGTACGTATCAAATCCCTTACTCCAGAAGAAAAGAAGCAGCGTATGGAGAAAGGTTTATGCTTTTATTGTGGTGGAGAAGGCCATAGAGCTAGAAATTGTCCTAAGAAGAAAAATGGACGCAGCATCAAGAATAGAGGTGCGTTTGTTCAGGAAAACGAGGATGCCCAGCCACAATAGGAACCCTGCGGCTGGACAAATCAAAACCAGGTTCCTCTCTTTCTACTCAACCTGCCCATTGTTTTACAATTCCTTTGTCTTTTAGCCCTCAAAAACTAAAAACCTTAGCCTTATTAGATTCAGAAGCATCTGCTTGTTTCTTAGACCAAGAATTTGCTAAGCGTCACAAAATTCCCCTAGTACAAAAATTCAAACCTGTTCACATAGAAGTAATAGATGGACGACCTTTATTATCTGGTAGTGTCATCCATGAATCAAAACCTATAGAAGTGACGTTTAAAGACCATAGTAGTTATATTGTTTTCAACATTATTAGCACCCCGTCAAATCCTATTATTCTTGGTCTTTCTTGGTTGGAAAAATATAATCCATCCATAGATTGGAGGTTGCGGAGGATAACATTTCCCATAGAACAACTTGAGGACAAGCCTGGAAGAAGACCCCAAACCAAAAAATCCTTGTTCATTGGAGCAAGAATGTTTGTAAGATCGTGCAAAGAAGGTACACCATTGGTCATTTATGTGGCTCCAACTAGTGGAGAGTAGATTTCAATAGCAGGAATATCGGAACAATACAAGGATTTTGAAGACGTGTTCGAAAAGAAGAATGCTAACATGCTACCAGAACATCGACCATATGATTGTGCCATAGAATTGCAAGAAGGAGCACAACCACCTTTTGGCCCAATCTACAACCTATCGCAAACGGAGTTGGCTGAGTTGCGGAAATACATTGACGAGAACTTAGCCAAGAACTTCATTTGTCATTCAAAATCGCCAATTAAGGCACCAATCTTATTTGTGAAGAAGAAGGATGGTTCACTACGGATGTGCATAGACTATCGAGGTCTCAACAAGGTGACAAAGAAGAATCACTATCCATTATCTTTGATCTCTAGTCTTCTGGAATAACTTGGACGTGCAAAGATCTTTACAAAGATTGATCTAAGGGGAGCTTACAACCTTGTGCGAATCAAAGAAGGAGACGAATGGAAGACAGCTTTTCATACAAGGTATGATCATTTTGAATATAATGTCATGCCATTTGGTCTTATTAATGCTCCGGCGGTTTTTCAACACATGATGAACGATATTTTTTGAGAGCATCTAGATGATTTTGTTATCATCTATTTGGATGATATCTTGATATTTTTTGAGAATGAAGAAAAGTATGAGAAGCACGTTCGTTTGGTACTCAAAAAACTACGCAAGCGAGGACTCTACGCCAAGTTGGAGAAGTGCTTATTTCACCAAACTGAGATGGAATTTTTAGAGATTGTTGCGACTACGGAAGACTTGAAGATGGATCCCAAGAAGGTGGAAGCAATTGTGTCTTGGGAAGTTCCAAAGACGGTTAGAGACGTACAATGTTTTCTCGGCTTTGCTAACTTCTATCGGATCTTCATCAAGAATTATTCTCAAAATTCGATTAACATTATAAGATAAGCTAGAATGGGATCTCATTTCAATTCTTAAAACAGCATTTACTATAGCTCCAATCTTGGTACACCCAAACTTTACAAAGGCTTTCTATTTGGAAATTGATGCTTCAGATTTTGCTTTAGGAGCCGTACTTTCACAGATGGGCATCGACAATAAGTTTCATCCGGTTGCATTCTATTCACAGAAGTTTTTTGCGGTTGAGATCAACTACGAGATTCATGATAAAGAACTCCTTGCTATAGTGGATTCTTTCCAAGAGTGGCGTCACTTTCTCTAAGGAGCTGCGCATCCGGTGATTGTATATACGGATCACAAGAATCTGAAATATTTCATGTCTGCTCGGGTTCTAAACTGTCGTCAAGCTCAATGGAATATGTCGCTATTTAGATTTGACTTCGTTATTACTTATCGGCCTGAAAAGCAACAAGGACTATCCGATGCCTTATCAAGAAGATCATATCTTGCGCCGAAGATTGGAGAAGCAGCGCTTGATCAACAGTGTACAACATTATTAAAGCCAGAGCAATTCAAAATTTGTGCTGCTGTGGTACCAATTGATGTTGACTTCCTCAACCAGGTACGTGCTGTGACCATTGAAGATTCAATAGCCCTTGATATTAAGCAGTGTATCACTGATGACAAGTTCAAAATTGAAGGAGATCTCTTATACTTTGAGGAGCGGCTATATATCCCAAAAGGACCAGCACGACTTCGAGTCCTTCAATCTCGTCATGACTTTCTAGCTGCGAGATATTTCAGATTCAACAAAACCTTGGAACTTATTTTCTGAGATTTCTGGTGGCTCCAAATGTGGAAGGATGTGAAGGATTTCGTCCTCTCTTGTGACATTTGTTCAAGATCCAAGAACCCTCGACATCGCCCTTATAGACTTCTATAACCATTGTCTATTTCGTGTCATCCATGGTCTTCAGTTTCCCATTCTAGCTTATCCATACACGTCAATCAAGTAAGTAGAGCAGCAACTTAAAAATAATTCTTGATGAAGTTAGCAAAGCTAAGAAAATATTATACGTCTCTAACCGTCTTTGGAACTTCTCAAGACTCAATTGCTTCCACCTTCTTGGGATCCATCTTCAAGCCTTCCGTAGTCGCAATGAACTCTAAAAACTCCATCTTACTTTGATGAAATAAGCACTTCTCCAACTTGGCGTAGAGTCCTTGCTCGCGTAGTTTTTTGAGTACCAAACGAACATGCTTCTCATACTTTTCTTCATTCTCAGAAAATATCAAGATATCATCCAGATAGATGACAACAAAATCATCTAGATGCTCTCAAAAAATATCATTCATCATGTGTTGAAAAATTGCCGGAGCATTGGTAAGACCAAATGGCATAATATTATATTCAAAATGACCATACCTTGTATGAAAAGCTAAATTCTATTTGTCTCCTTCTTTGATTCACACAAGGTTATAAGCTCCCCTTAGATCAATCTTTGTAAAGATCTTTGCATATCTAAGTTATTCCAAAAGACTAAAGGTCAAAGATAATAAATAGCGATTCTTCTTTGTCACCTTGTTGAGACCTTGATAGTCCACACACATCCGTAGTGAGCCATCCTTCTTCTTCACAAATAAGATTGGTGCTCCAGTTGGTGACTTTGAATGACAAATGAAGTTCTTGGCTAGGTTCTCGTCAATGTATTTCCACAACTCAGTCAACTATAACTGGGATAGATTGTAGATTGGGCCAAAAGGCGGTTGTGCTTCTTCTTGTAATTCTATGGCACAATTGTATGGTCGGTGCTCCGGTAGCATATCAGCATTTTTTTTTTGGAACATGTCTTGAAAATCCTTATATTGTTCTGGTATACTTGTTGTTGAAATCTGCTCTCCACTAGTTGGAGTTGCATAAATGACCAATGGTATGCCTTCCGTGTATGATCTTACAAACGTTCTTGCTTCAATAAACAAAGACTTTTTGGTTTGGGGTCTTCTTCGAGGCTTATTTTTAGGTTGTTCTATGGAAAATGTTATCCTCCGCAACCTCCAATCTATGTATGGATTATATTTTTCCAACCAAGAAAGATCAAGAATAACAGGGTTTGATGGAATGCTAATAATGTTGAAAATAATATAACTACTATGGTCTTTAAACGTCACCTCTATAGATTTTGATTCATGGATGATACTACCAGACAATAAAGATCGTCCATCTATTATTTCTACGTGAACAGGCTTGAATTTCTATACTAGGGGAATTTTGTGATATTTAGCAAATTCTTGGTCTACGAAACAAGCAAATGCTCCTGAATCTAATAAGGCTAAGGTTTTTAGTTTTTGAGGGCCAAAAGACAAAGGAATTGTAAAACAACGGGCAGGTTGAGTAGAAAGAGAAGAACTTGGTATTGATTTGTCCAGCTGCACGGTTCTTATTGTGGCCGAATATCCTTGTTTTCCTAAACAAATGCACCTCTAGTCTTGATGCTACGTCTATTTTGCTTCTTTGGACAACTTCCAACTCTATGGCCTTCTCTATCGCAATACAAATACAAACGTTCTTCCATACATTGCTTCTTTTCTTTTGGAGTAAGGGATTTGACATATATCGCATCAATCTGTATGTCCTCCACCTTCGATTGTAAATTTAGGTTACTTGTTGATATAGTTGCGCCGTAATGACTTGTATATTGTCTAGAGCGTTGATCTTGGTGACACTAAAATAGGCGATTATCGCACTTCACAGCTTGGCTAATGGCTTTGTTGAGCATTTGTGGATCAAGAAGAGATAATAACAAATCCTTCACATTGTCCTTTAGACCTCAATAGAATTGATCCATCAACGCTTCTTTGCCTCAATTGATGTTGCATGCTAATTATTTGAAATTCGATGCATAGACTAATACAGAGCAAGTCCCTTCTTGTAGCGACCAAATTTTTATTGTAGCACATCGAGCCTTGTCATGCTTACCAAATGCTTCTGCAAATGCCTCCAAAAAAGTCTCAAAGTTGTTCAAAATTAGTGGAGGAGTCACGTTATCCGAACGTTCGGATTATATAATTGTTATCAATTTGATTTGATTGACAAAACCTTGAAACTTGGAGCGTGTACCATCAAACTTATCTGGAAGGCTAATTCGAGGCTCTTTTTGTTATAGAAGCAATAGTTCTTGTTGAACCAGAGGTAAAGCTGTTTCTTTTGGTGCAGAAGCTTGAGGCTGACGAAGCTCCAATTGTACTATTTCGGATGCTCTATCATTATGAAGTCTTGCAAAAACTCCTTCAATCACCGTAGTTCTCTGTGATAACGTGGCAAGAGCATTCATAATGGCATCCAACTTGGACTCCAAACTTTCAGTCATATTAATGTCTTGACCTCTGGCCATTCTAAGAGAAAGAAAATAATTATTTCTACAAGGAAGAAATATTGATTTTAGAAAAAAGGTACTCTGCAAGCTCTAAAATGCCTTAAGACCTTCAAGAAGAGGGATAATCTACTCTCTCCAAGAAGAATAAGATTCCAATATTATAACAAAAAAGATATCAATTTAGAGGAGGGTAATATGCAACTTCTAAAACACTAGTATACCTTCAAGAAGAGAGATAATCCACACTTCAATAAGAAGGAACTAGCTCTGATATCTAAGATGAGAGTAGTCTTGACAAATTGTCACGAACACAAAATATAGACTGGAAGTCTAAACAAGAAGTTCAAGAAGAATTGGCAAGAATTAGATTAATCAAATGAGTACAAAAACAACACTAGAGAGGTAAGCTAGAGCTCCAAGAGATGTGTTGTCGAGACTGAAGAACTCTTCAACCTCGACTCTAATATATACTCCTACCTAGGAAGCTTCTCAAGCAGCTTTCACCAACTATTGAGCTTCTCAAGCAACTTCCACCAACTAGGAAGCTTCTCAAGCAGCTTCCACAAACTAGGGAGCTTCTCAAGCAACTTCCACCAACTAGAAAGCTTTTCAAGCAACTTCCACCAACTAGAAAGCTTTTCAAGCAACTTCTACCAACTAAGAAGATGCTAGAAGGCTCTGGAAGATTTTAGAGAGTTCTAGAAACCTTTTAGAATATTTTAAAAGGTTCTGATAAGTATGTCCTTGATAGTATGACTCAAGCAGTGACATGTGAAATATATGATGGACCTTCATAGATTTTAGCAGGTGTAATCAATAAGCAACTAGATTGATCTGTTTACAAATCAGAAATGGTTCAAGCCTATGATAATCCATTTTGTTACAAAGATGAATAGTCTTCATATTACAATAAAATAATCATACCTTATTACCTACGTGAAATTAAAGTTGTTTCTTATGATAGACATTTGCATTGATCTTTTGTCGTTTTTGAGCTTCTTTTAATTATTCTTTCATTATTGTATGTAGTTCTAACAATTGATTTGTCAAATCTTTTATTATAAGATTATCAGTTTTTAAAAAGTAATATCATGATAATAATAGATTATCAATTAAGAAAGAATTTAGCTATTTCTTCACATGTGATACACTTTGTACATAGTACAAAATGTGCTATCTTGGTGAAATAATCTACAATCATATAAACTTAAATTTGAAAGATCTGTGATAAAATCCATAGAAACAAAAGATTAAGATTGTTCTTCTATAAGTAATAGTTGAAAAAGTCCGTAAAATCAATGACGAGGAGTTTTTTATCTTGAATAAATGTCATACAATTATACAAATTCTTTAACAATTTTTCACATTTGACGCTACAAAAAATCTCTTGATATTAGCTCCAAAGTCTTGTTATACTTAAAATGTCATATTACAGGGAAGTTGTGCCGAGCTTCAAGAGCATATAATCATGTCTCATCTTCTAGAACATATAAGGATCCTTTAAAATAAAAAAAATTATTCTTCAACTCAAATTTGAAAATATCATGAGACTTAGATGAATTATTTTTAATATCATGAATGGAAAGATCTGAAGATATACTTGACTAGACTTACTTGAGAAAAGTTGAATCAATAGCTAATGTTGATTTCATTGCTTGAAGATGAAATTGCTTTGGCTTCAAGATGATTATTTTTTGTTGATCAAAAGTTTAATTTCTTTCTTTTGATACAAGATAAAAATGTCTAGAAAAGCCATCAAATAGACCTTATTGTTTTCATGGCCAATAAGTGATAATAAAGTCAAATCTTGACAAAGACATATTCTAACAAGCCTAATGATAATTTAACATGCATACTGATATGAAGTATTCAAGGTTCTTGTGATTTATATATATAGTGACTGGATTAGAAGTGCCTCCTAGATAATGATGTCATTTTTGAAAAAAATCTACAAATGCAAGAAGTTCTTTATCATAGATTTTGTAATTGATATCTGATGTTGAAAATTTCTTAGAATGAAAAGCTATTAGATAGAATTTATTATCTATTGTCATTTGTGATAATACCATGCCTAAAACAAAATTTGATGCATTTATTTTTATAAAAAATATCTTAAAAAAATTAACATAATATAAGATTGATACAAAAATAAAAGCTATCTTCAAAGCTTCAAATGATGCTTTTATTTCTTTATATTATTCAAGTTTGTCCTTACAAGTTAAGCGTATAAGTGGAACTGCAACTTGAAAAAAGTTTTTAATGAAAATTTGATAATAATTGGCAAATCTTATAACATATTATACATCTTTTATTATTTTTGAAATCTTCTAGTCCATGATTGTTTGGACTTTCTTAGAATTCAACTTAGAACCATCATTTAAAATGATGTATACTAAGAAGTCAACTCAAGTAGTGTGAAATACACACTTTTTCATCTTTATATACAATTTCGTATCTCTAAGTTTTTGTAATACATAATAAATATAAAGTTCATATTTTTTTTAATTTTTAGAATAGATCAAAATGTCATCTAAATAGCAAACAACAAAATTATCTAGGAATTCAAAAAAAATGTTATTTATAAAATATTAAAAAATAGCTGATATATTTGTAAGTCCAAAAGACATGACAATATATTCAAAATATCCATACCTAGTTTAAAATGTAGTCTTCTATTCATTACTTTTTTTGATGTAGAATAAGTTATATACTCCTTATAGATCTATTTTATGTAGATCTTTGCTTTATTGAATTGATCAAGAAGTCCTAAAATAAAGACTTCTTATTCACTCAAATCGAGGGGATAGGCGAGAAGATTACCAATATGAGTAGCCACACTGTACCTAACAATGCTGATGAAAGTGTACAGATTAACAGTGATGAAGTTATTGTGATCACTGCTAATAATCCTTATGATACTATGCACAAGACAAGTGCTGAGGAACTAACATCTATCATAGAGGGACGTACTGTATATGTCTGCTCCTCATTTGATGAGCTCAAGCGTGATATGAATATGGTACATGAGACAAATCTTGCAGAAGAACAAGATAATGCTGCCGATGATGTTTGAGTACTCTAGTATCTCAGAAGAGCTAAAGCTTATACATTATAAAAAAAAAGATATTTTTTTGATTTTTAACAGATGATCTTTCTTTATAAAACGTTGTAGATAATTCAAATGACATTCTGCAAGTGATATAATATTGGTTATATATGTAATACTTGCAGCTTGTTACAAGCATCGTAGATGTTATAGGTGTCTTAGGTCATATAGGTAAATAGAGTCATGTCTGACTTTAAAGCGATCAAAGATTCTCTGATGCAAGAGCTTCAAGATGGCCTTATAGAGATCTTACTTCACATCAAGCAGCAGATCTTCGATGAACTGGTCGAGTACTTTAGTGGTACCAATAACAGTCTTCAAGGAATTAAAGCTCCAGCGACACCCCCACCTGACTCCAAATGTGAGGCAATACTTTCTACAGGACCAAACAAAGGATCAAAGTGTCCAAACAAGGCAAAGGACAGTACTCCTTTTTGTGGCAAGCACAAAGGAGCAATCGTAGTTGATAAAGATGGTGCCATACAAAAACCAAAGCGTTGTAAAGCAATAGTTCACAACTATACACTAGACAAAAAGCAATGCGAGCGCTTTGCAAAGCCGAGCTCATCGTTCTGTGGTATTCATAGGAACTATCGCCCTAATGGTTTGAATACGGTTCCTGAAGCATTTAGCACTTTACACGATAGAGATGAGTCTGTAAGGAAGCTTCGTGAAGCTCAACCCCATCTTGATAGACTAAAAGAGAAAGGAGTGAAGATACCTATACCTGATGATTGTATGGCAGTATCATCAGTCCATCCAGACATGTTTGAAAGAAGTAGAGAGAACCTTGCTAGGGAGATAAAGCAAGAGGTTGCAGAGTTGAGAGTAGTTGTAAAGATGAAAGAAAAGGAAGAAAAGGAAACAGAAGCAATCCTTGATCAACCCCCTACTGAGGAGCAGATAAGGAAAGCTGAAGAATCAGGAATGATTCCTTGGATATATGAACGATGGGATATAAAGTGCAGAATGGTTGGTGAAAAAATGTATCCCATATTACCAAGTGGTTATGTCAAGGAAGCATGGGATGCTATACGATCTATGACAACACAAGAAGAATACGATTCACTCAAGGAGTATCAAGTTAAGCATCCTCATATTCACGAATGGAGGAAGATAATGTCTATTGGTTGCTATTGTGCAAAAAGAGAAGACTATAGAGCTACACCTGGTCATGAGTACAATGAAAAGTATGAGCTAACCATAAATGGAGGAGTACTATTAACAGACAAACAGAAGATGGATCTTATTGGACTTAAGATGAGAGCACATGAAGAAGACTTAAAGAAAAGAGATCTTCCTTATGTACCATCTGATGTTGCGGCTAAGATGCCCAATGAGATACTAGAAGAGAATATGAGGAAGAATAGAAGAAAACCTAAAGACTTCTTTGACCCATCAGATCATCCTTATTATGAAGCCAATACAATAACTAAGACGATATATGTACACAACAAGTGGGACTCCCGTGATGATAAGATACTTGAGAGACTTCAAGATGGACAGAGAGTTAAGAGGTCCACGTTTAGTAACAACTTAGTAATAAAGAATAAGAATAGTCCATACGAGGATAAGACCGAAGATGGATACAACACCGATTGCTCTAAAGGGTCTGTTGCTGGAGATTACTTTCCAAGATTCGTTGAATGCCTCACACCTAGATCTAAGAAGTTTGAAATATGGAATAATAGACATAGGTATTGATAGTTAGTGTAGTGTATATCCAGAGCAAACGTATGCTATGGGAAACATTATTGTTCACAATAGTACTAAAGTCAAAGTCTCTTTTTTTCTTTATCTGTATCAACATATGAGTCACTGATATTACAGTATGCAACATGAAAATCTTTTTTTTGTCATCTATATTAGAAAAATACCTTGAATCTGATCTACAGCATCTATGGTGTATAAGTTTTTAACTAGATATTGTCGCAGGGATGATATATCCTTTACTCTCATTGTTGGAAACATATCCTTCGACCAAAACTTGTAAGCATCATATAGCTCCTTTACAGCAATTATACTCTTGCTATGCTTTTCAACATTCGCACTTAAGAATTGCCCAAAGATATCATTGGATATACAAATTGCTTCGGTGCAATCCTTAACCTCACTAGGTTCTTCAAGGCCATGAATTAGATATTGCTTGTACTCTTCTATGATTAATCTCATGAATATAGGAGCAAGCAAGGGAATCTTGTTGGAGAAGTTGATATCCTTCAAGTGTGTCGTGAGAAAATCATGAGATGGTTCCATCTTATCAACAAATGTTGACATGAATGGCATTACTCTGACTCTGCTCCATACTGCTTTATCAAACATACTCATTTGTGGGATCCTGTTTGTAATAAGTACAAACTTTGCTGTCTGAGGTATAATAGTTCCTTCTTCGTACAGCCCTCTAACGTATAGACTGTCATTTCCTGTAAGCTCTTTCATAACACCAAGGTTAAGCTTGTCACCTTCATCAGGCTCCTGAACGAGAGCTATAAGTCTTCCCTTAAGCATTGCCAGTTCTGGAGTAGCTGTTGATGATTGTATTCTCTTTCCCATGAGCAGTGATGTTGGCATCTTTATTGCATAGTCTCCAAATGCTCGTTCGACCAGAGAAACCATAATAGTCTTTCCATTATCTCCAGATCCTGACCATATGGAAAATATCTTGTTTGCATTTCGTCCTTCTAAACATGATGAAACAAATCTCATAAAATACTTTCTTATGTTCTTGTTGGGGAATACTTTCGTCAGTAGATCAAGTACCTCATTAGTTGCTTCTGGATTACAATCAAGTTGTACAAATGGGATTTTGGTTGACAGGGTGATGTAGTCGTCTGGTTCCATTCTTCTAAATCTATCTTCTGTAAAGTCGTACACACCACCTTTCATACCTATCACGTCTCGTCGAGAGTCCAACAGTTCTTCAAAGTCCTCTTTGTACAACATCCCGGCACAGGTGTACATTATCTTTCTCCTGTTGTCAGATGATTGTATAAAATCCATTATCTTAATAGCAGGCTCAATGGTTTCCATATAGGACTCACATATATCTGTTATGAATTTATACATTCTTACAAGAATTTCTTTCATTAGTGATGCTCTAGAACTCTTTAGAGCCCACTTCTTAGTGTCAAAAAAATAAAGAGTTATCCTATCAAAGTTCGAGCATACAAACTTGGTGTTGTATATCACACAAAATATCTTCGAAGTAATAAACTCAGGGTTCTTAGGACAAACACATATTAGATCTCTTACAATCTCCTTTTTTCTACCTTCTGAGCACTGTACATGGTATATATCACAAGGCCATATAGGTGACATTCTAGCATACACATCTCTCTTACCTCTTTTTTCAAGTTTTATAGTCCATGTTGAGCATTCTTCTACCATCGTACTGTAGTGCTTGCTCTTATTACAGCTTAAACCAAGATATTGCGTAGCATTGTCAGAAAAGTCACAAGGGAAACAAAACACTGCTTCTCCAACAGTGCAAGACTCGTTAGTTGAGAATGCAACATCACAGCTATCATCTTCCAAGGTTGTTAACGATGATATTAGCTTGTAGTCCGTAGATATTGTTGGAAAGAAGTAGACGTAGATATCTTCTTCTGATATTTTGAAAGCTATGCACATCCTGTGTACATCCTCTATGATATACTTTCCGTTATAAGTATCAAAGAACTGTAACATTGGGTCTTCAAAACCACCTTGGTTAAATCCAAAAAGTTTCACAAAGATTGATGCCATCGTGCTAGTGCTAGAGTACCACGTACGACTGCAACTGAAGAAATATCACTTCCTTACTTACTGGACATTATTACTTATATGTTACAATACTAAATGCTTGCGAAGATGAACAAGATATATAAGGGAAAGATGTTCTATAATGCAATAAAAACTAGTCCATTAAGCTCCATCCTAACAGGCAAAGATAGATGCATAGTTCAGCATGTTGATGATGATGATAAAAGATACTTTACTTTCTTTGAAAGTTGGAAGTATTTTCTAATATGGTACAAAAGATTGCTTCCCAGTGAAAGAAGATTCTCAGAAGTCATAAGAGAAGGACCTCAAAGATTCAGACTTGACATAGATTGTCCTGTGATAAGTGGAATGTAGAAGCAGATGTCTTTGTAGAACATATAACGTCTGTCCTGAGGGATGTGTTAAGAGAAAGAATAGATGTCCTTGTGTACCAGAGCGTCGACAGTAGTAATGTAAAAGTATCCTTTCATGTTGTTGTTTCGAACTTGTACTTTGCATCATCACAGCAATGCTTGGCAGTTGCTCATGCTGTACGTAGTGCCACACACTTTAGCGACTTCATAGATATGGGAGTCTACAAAAGCTTACAGTGCTTTAGACTTGAAGGTAGTACCAAACAAAGATCCAATAGGTTTAAGTACTTGATAGGCGAACACGATATATCAGAAAGGTTTCTTAGTGGTGTTATAAGTAGCATTAGTAACTGTTCACAATCTATATTGTGCAATGTGTCTACCAGACCTATTGTACCTCACTGTAAGTATATGAGCCAAGCACACGATGTAGGAACTAGACAGCAACAGTATAACCATACAACTCTAATAAAGGAATATGAGTAAGTAAACTCTTAGTATTGTTAGTCCCTATTGAGTAAGAGCGTGTGCAGTACATGATTCTTCATGACTGGTCGGACAGCAAATGTGTACACTTCATATACATATGTATCGCTGTTGCAGTATATATAAACTTACTGATTGAAAGTACGATAAATATAACATCTTATTGCCACTTGCTGATTAATATCTATATTATAACATTAATATATTTCTTGTTAGTGCGACAATGGCTTACAATGATCCTCAAGGAGAATGGATCCGTCCAGTTGCTGTCAACATAGCAATGAATCCTCACCAGTCACACCCTACTGTTGAAGAGATTCATGATGCATGGGGAATAACCCATGAAGATCTTGAGCTGATAGAGAAGTACTATAAACCTCGTCTTCCATCACACATCTTATCCGGTGATGTGTCCAATAGGCACCATAACATCGAACTATTTGCAATACTTGGAGCAGCTGCTGTTGCACTGCAGGTTATTACTCCTACCTTACAACTGTTGCAGAAAGCTGCAGCTGCGTTGAGTGGCAGCGACTTTCTTGCAACGTCACACGAATACATCAATGCACAAACCATATCAAACCTTACCATCAAGCAAATGATGGCTACAGTAACGGATCTGGGAAAATCTTTTGCAAGCGATCCAAACACAAAACAAATCTCAGGTAGACTTGTGGCATTACTTAAACCATTTGTTAAGCTAGCTTTAAAGCCAAGTCCTAAGGATGAGAAGGAGGCACAAGGAGGTTGGGGTCTGAGTGATGATGAGGTTAAGCAGTTGAATGATGTAGATGATGCAGGTAAGCAAGCACAAAAAGAAGGTGCAGACTCTGTCAAGAAGGACATTGACCAGAGTGAGGATATAGGTCATACATACATCTCGTTTTATCAGTTCATTGTAACTGCTAAGTACAGCTATGTTACTAGTCTCTTTAGCTTTGGCTATTCATATGTATACAGGAATGACCGCTCTGTGTTCCAGATATTTAGTGACAAGAAAACCAAGGAGAAGAAGCTAGCTGGTATAAAAGTTGGATGCTTTGATTCTCTTGCACAAGCACTTGCAAACTCATCAACCATGGGACCTGTTAATCTTGTTCGTAGCGATGATCCTTTCAAGGGCGAGGAAGCCCATCTATAGTATGTACTTTGTTTGTAGTGTACGTATCCGTTAAAAAAAAAGATTAGGATTGCAATAATAGTACTTAGTAGTCCTAGTCCTTATTTTTTTTATTAATATATGAGGGACTGTAGTGAGAGTACTATACTACGGTAGGAGGCACTAGCTGTTAACTTGTTAACCTTATAGTGTTATAAAGCCAGTAAGTTATGCTGTGAAAAAAGACTAGGCATAAGTAACGCTCTGATTAAATACTGTTACATTTATCACATTAATATCTTTCCATTAAAAGGTACGATTATTGATCAAAAGAAGAAGAGGAATAGTTTTAATTTTGAACATATACTAACTAGAAAACTGTCAGCTAATTGTAATCTTTGCTTTCTAGTTTCCTATTTCTGTTGCTACAAACAATGGCTTCTCACCTAACGGATGATATCCATTCGGTCTGGGAGCTGTCCTCTCATCATATTGCTTCAATAGATAAAGCTAGTACTCATACTGTGAGCACAGACCCCGATGATAGCAATGTCGTGACACTCCTTATTCCTAGCTTCGAACTATTGGACAGGGCAAAAGAAACTTTGAAGGAATGGAAACTCGGTCTTTCCTTTAGAGAATCGATAAAGAGTGAATACAATACTGGTCTTACCATCAGACAGACAATGGCAACTATTTCAGCAGCAGGTAATTTAATATCTACCAACAGGGATATGGAAGATATTGGTACGAGACTAATAAATGTGTACAAGCCGTTTCTTGCAAATATCTCGACCCTATCATACGATACAGACAGCAGTATGGCCTGGGATATAGTACACAATGGCTCTATATCAATCAGCAAGTCCAGTAAGGAGATTGAAGGGATACAAACAAAAGCTAAAGAAGTAGATGATGCCTATATCAAAAATAGAACAGAAGTAGATGACGATACCTCATCTTACTATCAACTGCAAACAGTCATAAAATTTTCACCCAAGTCTAAGCTTTTCAGCTTTTGCTATGCTTATGTACATAATACTAGTCATAAGCTCATCAGCAAGATAAAGTCAACACTTGCTCCTGATCTAGATGAGAAAATGGGTGCTCTAAGGATTGAATATGCATTTGCATTAGCAGACACACTCTCTCATGATTCGTCCAGTAAAATTACCACAAAGGAGGACGATGAAGTATACAAACAGCTCTTAAGCACATTATAGTGATATAACTCTTCCTGAGGCGTACAATTTAATGTAAAAATAAATTAGAATCATATCAAATACTATATGGGTGATTCTATTTTTTTATATTTATTGGGCTATATACTAACTATACTGTACAACCATATTGTTGTGATCACACTTTATATGATGCAATAACAAGATTCATAATGCTTTTTTGTTTGTAAATCTTTTCAAAGCCCTCTCTATTTCTTTCCTTTGCAATTTCTTGATGTTCCTGCATATAAGCTCTTGTATGCTCATCTCTTTGTTTATTATTATGTGCCCATCCAAAAGAATCAAAGTCTTCAATTATATATGTTGTTACGTTTATTATTACTATATTAGACGCAATACTAAATGACACCAGATATACTGTAAGTACAGCATAACTAGCAACTACATTTGAATGACTGACCTGCTTTATTTCAGCACATGAAACAGGTACATTGGATGCTGCACCAGAGATTGTCTTCATGTCATCATCACTAAGGTCCCAGTCGTTCTTGATCTCATCATCACTAACTCCACTACGGGTAATGAGATGATGATATTCTCTTGGATCAAACAGAGGATGGTAAGCAAAATCAACACTTGTAAGTCTACGATATTCATCTATGGTACCTTTCCATTCATTGTAATAATCAGATTGATTATGACGAACAGACACAACATTTCCCATGATAATAATTAACAGTACACTAAAAAATATCTTATATAAGTAAATATAAGTCTAATTATATATTAACAAAAATCAAAAAAGAATCAGAAATTTTTTTTTAAATATCTTCCTTCTCATCTTTTATCTTTAGCAGACTCATATCAAGTGATGGAGTAGCCCTGTCTACTATTTCTACTACAGCTTCTGAAAGCTTACATTGTAGAGAAGCTCTGCTGCCAGACCAGAAGTACAAAGAGTCAAATAGTAAGGCAGGATATATGCGACAGTGAACTCCTTCTAGAGGCTTAGGATCTATCTTCTCTTGTTTGGTATTATAGAAGGTAGTCCATACCTTTGAGTTTTTGTTACTTATAATAAGCTTTGCATACATTCTCATTGTTGTAGTACCATCTTTTGTAAACTTCTTTAATGGGTGTTTAAACATATCATCTATTGTATCCTTCGATACTTTGATGCCGACTTCCTTTGAGTGCTTCATGATATACTCTTTACAGCGATCGTATATTGCATGCACATTAGCACAGAATGCATTCTCATTAGTATCTTTATTGTCCTCTATGCCTATACTAATGCACATGCTCTTGCTTCCTTTGTTACTAGAACCTGAAAAGGAATCATCCTGTATTCCAAATGAATAAAATATACATCCTTTTGGTACTAGTATCAGAGGATACTCTGTTCCATTCTCTGCTTTGTACGATATACCAACTCTTTTCCCAATAGATGGAACTACAGGTTTTCCTTTTGATCCAGAAGCTTGAAATGTATCTGTTACAGGTGTGAACACTATGTTCAAAGGATTCAGATCATATATAACTCTTCTTTTTGAGGCCATGACTGGTTGATATTGGTAATGTGAACTACAAAGTAGTATTATTTATCAGTTGACCACGTACATATCACTCTCCAATAGAATCTTAATCATGACATCTGCAAGCTCTCTCTTTGTTCTAGTAAGCATCCACTTATATAGTTTCTGTCTTGTATTGTAAGGAAGTGGTAGCATACTATCGTACTTTGAACTTGTAAAGGTTTTTATAACACGTATTATTTTTGCACTTATGATATTTTCTTCACTTGAGAAATCAGAGAATGTATGTCTTATAAGATCCATAACATTTGTTTGCTTAGTTTCATGTGAGAGTAGGTACAACAGTATATCCATCATCATCGATCCACTATGTGAATCTATACATCTACCTCTATTAATGCTTCTTAGGTCCTTAAGCGATCTCTCTTTGTTCTCAGACAAGGAATTACGTATCCTAAATCTGTTATCTCCATTGGAGAATATTGCATATATCTTATGTCTTGTCTCTATTATATCTCTAGAACGTTTTGACTTTGATATTATCTTTCGTATTATGTCAAGTTCATCTTCTGCGCTTACTGCTTTCCAAGTACCATCTAGTACTCTTGTCTTCATACATACTTTGAAAGACTCAGAAGATAGGGCATATGAATAATTGTCCTCTGCTGTTCTGTAAGATAGTATGTGATAATACCTATTATTAATATAATCGAAAGAATTCTCAAAGAATAGACTAATAACCTTGTTGCCACTTAATATTGCTAATTCGAATAAGTGTATCTTTTGCGACATTGTCATTGACGATACGATGTATATAAGATCTCTTTTATTTTTGTATAGCACCTTTGTAAAGTAGTTAACATTCGTGTTGGTACTTTGTTTAAAGCTTGATAAGTGTGTATCTCGATTGGACATAATAGCACGGTCCAAGTGTATTGTTCCTCTTACCTCTTTTATGCACGTTCCATCGTCAAGAGCAATACCTTTTCCAATTAAAGCCTTTACTACACTCTTCTTAATATCTAATAATGTGCTTATAGTGTCTATTGAAAGAGACTCTGTTGATTTTGTAACGGTGTCTCGTATAGAGGCCTCTATATCATCACAGTACCATAAGAGATATGTTGATATATCGTCACCAAGTTCGCTTCTTATTGTTGTAGTATCAACATTTAAGTAATAATTAATATAATCGAAAGAATTCTCAAAGAATTCTCAAAGATGCTAGATAACCTAGGCTCGTTCATTACAATGTCACAAAGTAGTTCTAAGTCTGGCTTCTCCTCTATTATGTTGGCACACAATTCTATATTTGTGACCTCAATATCCTGTTGTATGTCAATACAGATTGTAGTGCTAATCATACTAACAAGTTCAGCAACAGAAACAGCATACGATGACATATGCCTCATCTTCATCACGCCTGAGCTGAAGTCAAAGAATGCTTTTATGGGTACTCTCTTGTCATCATTCTTAAGAGCTGGAATCATAAATGTAATGAGAAGTGTGTCACTACCTTTTAACGTGTTATCGATTTCCATAGCAGGATAGAAGTGTTTGTACCACTGATATCCACCAATATGTCTTTCAACGAGAGGAACGTCATCAGATACACATATAGTATCAAAGAGCGTATTTCCATCTGTATTGATAATATTCCAAACTAAGGTTACTTCTTTTATCACATAGAGATCCATCTCTTCTTGCAAAAAATAATGCAGATAGAAAAGGGATCTTTTATCTTTTTTTATATCACTATTCTGTAGTAGACCTCATCACAGTAATCTCTTTCTATTCTTATTATATTGTCCTTCTTAAATCCGTACCACTTACATATTGGATCTTTAGCATATATCTTTGGCAAGCTGTTGTGATATATACATTTTTCCTTCATCTCTTGCACTTCTGAACTTGATGCAAGAGAGTGCCTTGGGACAAGTACGTTACATGTAGGATTGAACATGAGTTCCTCTTCAGTAAACATTGTCATGCCATATACAGATATATCATCCTCAAATATAGAAATATCAAGAGTACCTGATGGTATTACTATTATAGTAGCAAACTCTATGATGTCCTCTTGTACAGATTTGTAATAGTCAAGTGTAAGATTCGATATATCCTTCCTTGCAAGAATGTTTGTATCTGCTCCAAAGGGACTCTTATCTACGAAGTCTCTTGCCATCAATACCACAAGATCATTCTCTTCTTCCACATATGGTCCCATCCTCTCATTGGACTCAACAGTACTACTGCCAGGTACGTATCTTCTATCCTGTATCATCTCTTTTATGATTGAAATCATGTCACTTAGATAATATAAACCTACAATACCTAAGGATGTTCTTCTTTATCGTAGTCCTATCATAGAACTTAGAACCAGATATGTTCGGATCAGTATCAACAATATCATTAATAGCATCATTACAAAGTAAAGAAAATCGTGTGTCTATTCTTTCTCCACATCTCGCTAATATAACTGTTGCAGCAACAAGAAGTGTTATATTCATATCACGAACTTCAATACCACATAGTATTCTTTCAACAGCCTTTGTCATCTCTGGACCAATGTCAAAGTATCTTATAGAGAATGGTAACGCGTCTGATGACACTCCAGCATCCTCTTCATCATTCGATGACACACTCATACGTTCCAGTCTATAGGAATATCTAAAAGATTATTTATAGTATTAAAGTGGTTACAGCCAAAGAATCCTTTATTTGTACTAAAGGGTGATGGATGTGCTGCTTTAAGAATTGTATTCTTTGACGTGTCGATCTCCTTGTCGAATGTGGATGCAGTTTTTTCCCACAGGACGAATATGACTCCTCTTTTTGCAGAACATAGTCTTATACACGTTTTTGTAAACCATTGCCATAGAACATCGTGACTCCTGTTCGGTCTACTCTCAGTTGTTAATGCTGAGTTCAAAAGCAGTACACCTTATCTGCACCATTTAGTAAGATCACCATGAAAAGGTATGTTAAAGTCTTTTACTTCATCAGATATTTCTTTGAATATATTTGCTAACGAAGGAGGAATTGGATATCCCTTATTAACAGAGAAAGACAAACCATTAGCCTTGCCAATACCCTTGTATGGTTCTTGACCAAGCATCACTACTCTCACATTACTTAATGGTGTTTCATAAAAAGCTCTTAGGACATCATTCAGCACTGGAAATATTATAATCCCATTATCCATTTCTGTTCTCAAGACAGTGACTATTTCATCTAGTTCATCTGCCATAGATATAATAAATTCTTCCCATCCAGAAGGGAATGATAAAGACATGATTAAGTGGTATGAGTTTAATGTTGAATATATGACTAAAAGAAATATTAAGGTATCAATCAACGATTGTTATAAGGACATCAATAATATCATGTTTCTCGACGGAGACTCAAAAGAAGCAGAAACCATTGTAGAAGAATGCACGGAAAGCTGTCTTAAATGTAAAAGCAAGAAGGCAATATCTATTAATGTTCAAAAGAGATCAGTTGATGAAAGAATAACTTCAATGTTTGAATGATGTGAATGCCATAAAAACTTTTTTTTTACACCTTACTATTGTCTGAGTTGTCTCTTCCATA